>LR751320.1:24772-85810 GCA_902729485.2 Mus minutoides | reverse complement strand
ATGGTGCTGGCACAACTGGCGGTTATCATGTAGAAGACTGGGAATTGACCCATTCTTATCTCCTTGTACGAAGGTCAAGTCTAAGTGGTTGAAAGATCTCCACATAAAACCAGAGACACTGAAACTTATAGAGGAGAAAGTGGGGAAAAGCCTCGAAGATATGGGCACTGGGGGAAAATTCCTGAATAGAACAGCAATGACTTGTGCTGTAAGATCAAGAATGGACAAATGGGACCTCATAAAGTTGCAAATCTTCTGTAAGGAAAAAGATACTGTCAAAAAGACAAAAAGGCCACCAACAGATTGGCAAAGTATCTTTCCCAATCCTAAATCAAATAGGAGATTAATATTTAATATATATAAAGAATTTAAGAAAGTAGACACTAGAAAATTAAAATAACCCCATTTAAAAAAGGGGCACAGAGCTAAACAAAGAAATCTCAACTGAGAAATACCGAATGGCTGAGAAGCACCTGAAAAACTGTTCAACATCCTTAATCATTAGGGAAATGCAAATCAAATCATCCTTGACATTCTACCTCACTGCAGTCAGAATGGCTAAGATCAAAAATTCACATGACAGCAGATGCTGGAAAGGATGTGGAGAAAGAGGAACACTCCTCCATTGCTAGTGGGATTGCAAGCTTGTACAACCACTCTGCAAGTCAGTCTGGCAGTTCCTCAGAAAATTGGACATAGTACGACTGGAATATCCAGCAATACCTCTCCTGGGCATATATCCAGAAGATGTTCCAACTGGTAATAAGGACTCATGCTCCATTATATTCATAGCATCCTTATTTATAATAGCCAGAAGCTGGAAAGAACCCAGATGTCCCTCAGCAGAGGAATGGATACAGAAAATGTACATTTACACAATGGAGTACTACAATGAATTTATGAAACTCTTGGGCAAATGGTTGTATCTAGAGGATATCATCCTGAGTGAGGTAACCCAATCACAAAAGTAGTCACTTGATATGCACTCACTGATAACTGGTTATTAGTCAGGAAACTTAGAATACCCAAGAGACAATTTGCAAAACAGAAGAAAATCAAGAAGAACGAAGACCAAAGTGTGGATACTTCATTCCTCCTTAGAATAGGGAACAAAACACCCATGAAAGAAGTTAGAGACAAAATTTGGAGCTGAGATGAAAGGATGGATCATCCAGAGACAAGCCCACCTGGGGATCCATCTCATAATCAGCCACCAAACACAGATACTATTACATATTCCAGGAAGGACCCTGATATTTCTTGAGGCTATGCCAGTGTCTGGCAAATATAGAAGTGGATGCTCACATTCATCTATAGGATATAGATAGTTTTATAGTTCCCAATGGAGGAGCCTGAGAAATTCCCCAAGGAGCTGAAAGGGACTGCAACCCTATAGGTGGAACAACATTATGAACTAACCAGTACCCCCAGAGCTCATGTCTTTAGCTGCATATATAGCAGAAGATGGCCTAGTCGGCTGTCATTGGGAATAGAGTCCCCTTGGTCTTGCAAACTTTATATGCCCCAGTACAGGGGAACACCAAGGCCAAGAAGTGGGAGTGGGTGTGTTGGGAACAGGGCAGGTGAAGGGTATAGTGTACTTTTGGATACCATTTGAAATGTAAATAAAGAAATATCTAATAAAAATGATTAAATAAAACAAAAAAGAAAAAAATGGAAAAGATATTTTCAAAATATTGCAACATCATAGAGGAGGACACCACTTAGTCATAGTAGACAATGGGAATTCCTTGGTACAATGGAAATAAACTCTTTTAAACTTATTTTTTATTCAAGTTCAATCTAAGCCACACTTACAGCTATGTTCAATGGTTGCTTCCTTAATAGATTATCTCTTAGTCTCTAAATAATTATCTCCAGATTAAATACCACTTGTTATCTGGCTGTAAAACTATATGCAAATACATTTTATAAGCAAATGAATCTAACATTAATTTACCCAGAAAATATATTATGCTAGAAGAAAAAACACAGAATTCAGAGCCAGTATATTTACATGTTCATAGGCAAACAATATTGAGTCTTCCATTGTCCTTTTGGAAAAGAATGCTAACATCTGTAACTTGATGAAGGTTGTACAGGCATGCCTTCCACATTGGAAATTTTGTTCAGGACCAGTTTCTGTGGTGTTAGGGAGTGACATTATTGGCAGAGTGGCCTTGTTGAAATGCCTGTAGCTTTGTTGGAAGAAGAATACCAAGGAGTTGGGCTTTGAGTTTTCAGAAGCTCAAACCAGGCCCAAAGTCACTCTCTCTTCCTACTGCCTAGGGATCCATGTCTAGAACTCTTAGCTTCACTCCAGCACCAGGTCTGTTTGAGTGTCTCCATAAAATGCTGATAATAAACTAAAGCTCAGAGAGTGTAAGCAAGCCCAAATTAAATGCTTTCCTCTATAAGAGTTGCTGTTCCCATGGTGTCTCTTCGTTGCAATATAAAAGCCTATCCAAGACAGATTCCAATCTTATGAGAATCTTCCTCAACTCATCCTGATAGAAATTCAGAAATTACTCAAGGCAAAAATATAAGAACTTCTCAAACTGTAATATATTAGCTTTACTTTCATCACTGTGACAAAAAGGTCTGGGACAGGGTAGAAATGTCACATCAGATGGCTATTATAAAGACTTCTTATGACATCCAGGAAGCATAGGATAATCCAGGAAGGAGCCAGATACAAGATATACCTCTCTAGAGAATGTCTTCAGCAACATCCTTCCTCTAACCAGACTACATGTTCTAGTTTCTGCCTCTTCCAAACACTGCTATCAAGTAATCATTATAGGACTTACCAAATGACAACGCCAGAGATCTCATGATCTAACCACTTCCAGAAATTTCACTATGTTCTCAAGGCTCCACCAGTACTTAAGCTTATGGTAATATTCTATATATGAACCATAACAATCAACAATTATAAGAGTAAGGACACTAATGGAGACTAAGTGAATATATGAAATAAAATTAAGTTGCTTTCAACTTCTATCACAGAGAAAATTTAAAGTAAGATATAACACATTCTGAACTTGAAACCTGAGTATATTGTGTATAACTTCAGGTGATCACAATGTCTTTGAACTTTAGCACTCTGTCTTTAAAATAAAGCTAAAATATAATCTAAGAATTAAATTTTGAAACATAATTTTATATAACATTTTACCTAAAATAGTACGTACAGTCTGCCACCAAATATTTTTCTTCTCTCTGCATTATTCTATATAGCTGAACATGGACTTATTTATTTCTGAGCTATTCCTTTTATATGTGTGTTTTACTTATCTTTATCTTATCAGCATACTACTAGAATAGCATAATACAATAAAAGACAGTTTTGAAACAGGTTTCATGATCAGTCAGGTATGAATCCTGACATCACAGCTTATTTCATGCATCATATTTGTCAAGGTAGAATTTGCTTGAGTATGAGGGGTTTTTAATCATTAAAGTAAAAATTATAGAAATGCCTGTTTTCATTAGTTGGTAAAATGTAATAGAATAATTTGAGTAGGTTTCTGGACATGCTTAAAGACTAGTAAATATTAGCAGTACATCAAGAAGAGGGAGAACGTCAAAGAAAACTTGAGAGTGAAGATGTACATTTAAAAGCCTAGAAAGCTTTATACTGAAGAGCATCTGTAGTGCTTCCTACCTCCTCTGGTCTACTGACGATTTTATCACGGTGCATGATCCCTGTGAGCTTCCAACCACCTCTGGTCTACTGATGATTTTATCATGGTGCATGATCCCTGCGAGACATCAACATCCACAAACAATATAACCTCATCCTCCCTCACCTAGTTATCCTTGTTCCTCTGCCTCATCTTTCCATAAGGACATTGTTCATGTATTATTAGAAGGTCCACTCAGCTCCAGTATGAGCTCCTTTCTATGTCCTGATCTGTAAGTATCACTTATGGCATAATGGTTCTTTGGTAGGTCTGACTGGTCATTCAACATATCATTTTTATTATGATGAGGATACAGTACAGCCAGAGGAGAAATAAAAATGGCTGGGAACATATTTATTTCTCTACCACTCTCACCATTATTAAAATCTAACTTAAACTGATTATTTTAATTGAATTTCCCTTCCTTCTTCAAAAACTGAGAATTCCAATGATAATTTAACGGGTTTTCTTGGACTCCATAAATTAATCCAATTATTTGACATTTTTATATAACACATTTTTTTAAAAGCTAATAAATAAACACTAAATACCAGTGAAAAATATCATTTCTCAGTAACTAGAAACTATTGGTTCCTTTAAAAATATTTAGTTTGTTATTAGTGTGTATATATAAGAGTTAGAAGACAACATTTGGGGGTTGGTTCTCTTGTTCTACCACAGACTAATAAGGTTGACCTAATGTCATCAGGTTTGTGCTACAAGCATTTTCACACATTGACATATCTGGTCAATAAAAGTAAATATTTTGTAAATAACATTTCTTTGTTTTCTTGTTCTTAAGAGAAGTTACCAATGAGTAACCTTGGATATCCTTGAACTTATAAAGATCTGTCTGCCTCTGCCTCTGCCTCCTAATTCTCTGTTGGGACTAAACACGCTTGTACCACCACAGCTAGCCTAAGTTCTTTTTCTTTATCATTATGTACAACATTAGTTAGAATTCATCATGTATTGGCCATTTGAGAGACAATGCACACAGTATTGTAACATCTTAAAATGGTTCAATTAAAGAAAAGTACTAGAATGAAAAAATACTGTTTTACAGAAAATTTTGACATTCTAACTTTGTCTCAAGTGTTTGCTTTAGAAACTGTATAGATCCTGTGTTGCTCACAGTGGTTTCATGAAGATGAGAACCAACTTTTGTTCGGATCATGAATTAATAGAAGTGTCAAAATAAAGCCAAATAAAGTACAAGTCCCACAAGCTCAGTTTCAGATTCCGTTTATGTTTATTTGTGTTGCTTATTCAAGTGTGTAGTTCAAGCTCACTCCTACTTAAATCGCCAGTTCGGTAATTATTAGGACACCTTTGATTTGCATAAAGGATGCAAAGCCTTTCCTGTTAGGGACTAATTGTTTGGTCTCTTAGAGAAACTGAGGAGTGTGGCAGTAAATTGAAATCAAAATGGCAATTTAAAATGTCTCTTTGTCATTGATTCATCTTAGAGTTCCAGTGAACTGTGACAAGCGCTATAAACCCATCTATGCCTTCTATACCTGTGGAAGTCCTCACATGATATAAATGTCCCAGCATTCAACTGGACACTTATGAATTGGATCTCATCATCATTGTTAAGTGACAGGGAGGGGACACAATATAGCTGAAGATAAGAAGTAACTTGTACAGAATGGTTGAATGGAGTCAGAGCAGCGACAGCCCTCTCCTGTTTTCAGGGAGATGTGTGTGCATTATATATGCAGCAACATTTGTAACAAAGGACCATTGATGAAAGCTGCAGCACTGTAGAAAGCAAATAGCACAGTGGAAAGGAAACAAGCTTGCCGGAGGTACCAATATCTATCTTCTCCCACTGGTGCCCGAGAAGAATTTTATCGTAGAAAACAAGAGTCTGCGCTCTACACTCGGGCTTTAAGCAGATAAACTCTATGAATCATGGTTTTTTAAATGATTCAAAATCGACAACCCCCTGCCTTCTGTGTACTTTTGTTGTGTGAGTCGATCCACAATGGTCTAAAACCATCCTTCTCACTTGACTTTCTTGAAACTTTGTCTCTGGTTCCTGCTCTCTGTGGATGTACATGTCACATATAATAATTTCTCTGACATTTTATGTCTATAGCTAGTCTAATTTTGAAATTTCAGTCGACAGTTCTTAGCTCTCGTGTTTTCTTTTATTCCCTGTTGCAAACAATGGTCACTTTCTTTAACCCTTTCGAATTCATTTTTCTTTTTCCCCCTTTTTTTAAAGATTCATTTATTGTTACATGTAAGTACACTATAACTGTCCCCAGACACACTCGAAGAGGGCATCAGATCTCACCACGGATGGTTGTGAGCCACCATGTGGTTGCTGGCATTTGAACTCAGGACCTTTGGAAGAGCAGTCAGTGCTCTTAACCACTGAGCCATCTCTCTGGCCCTCGAATTCATTTTTTTCTATTGGGAGACCTTATAGTTTTCTACACACTTGTAAATGTTTCCTGTCATTGACTTTTCAGCCTGGGACTCCTCACGGAAGACTGAGTGTACTATACTATAATCAACACTAACCATGCTAGTAAGATCATATTATCAAAGGAAGGTTGGAGAGATTCTGATTTACTCTAACTTTGTCCAGGAGAGGTCTACTTAGATAATCTGGTATGAAAGCCTCCCAAGGCTGTCAAGATAGCTTGGTGGGTACCTGAGTTGGTATCCTCAGCGTCCACATAAAACACTGGAAGTATAATGGAGGGGAAGGTTGGCAAGATGAATGATTTTTTTTTTTAAAGTAAATACTTTTTCTTGATAGGACAATCAAAAAAACATTTTTGAGTATAATGTGAGCATTTGTAAAAGTCCAACAAATCTTTAAAACTTCTTTAGTTTTTCAAGCTAAAAACTATGAGGACAGGGTTTCTAAATCACTTGTCCTGAGATAGAATAGGCCTGACATCTGTAAGAGAGGGTGCTCATGCTGCCCCAGCTGCAGTATCCTTCTGTCATTTTTACACTCTCCAAGGAGTCTACTCTTATTCTACTCCTATAAGGATCTTATACTTCTTTCTTTCTTTCTTTCTTTCTTTCTTTCTTTCTTTCTTTCTTTCTTTCTTTCTTTCTTTCTTTCTTTCTTTCTTTCTTCCTTCCTTCCTTCCTTCCTTCCTTCCTTCCTTCCTTTCTTTCTTTCTTTCTTTCTTTCTTTCTTTCTTTCTTTCTTTCTTTCCTAACTGGATATTTTCTTTATTTACATTTCAAATGTTTTCCCCTTTCCAGATCTCCTCTTCAGAACCCCCCTATCCCATCATCCCCGCCCCCTGCCTCTATATGAAGGTGCCCCCAACCCACCCACTCCTGTCTTCCCTCCCGGGAATTCCCCTACATCGGAGCACTGAAAACCCTCAGGCCCAAGGGCCTCTCCTCCCACTGATGTCCAACAAGGCCATACTCTGGCACACGTGGGACCAGCATCATGGGTCCCTCCATGTGTATTCTTTGGTTGGGGGTCCAGTCCCTGGAAGCTCCAGGGGGGTCTGGCCAGTTGACACTGTTGCTCACTCCATGGAGCTGCAAAGCCCCTCAGCTCCTTCAATCACTTATATAACTCCTCCACCTGGGACCCTGTGCTCAGTCCAATGGTTGGCTGTGAGTGTCTGCCTCTGTATTTGGTAGGCTCTGGCAGAGCCTCTCAGGAGACAGCCATACCAGGATTCTGTCAGCAAGTACTTCTCTACATCTACAATAGGGAACTGGTTTGGTGGCTAAATATAGGATGGATCCCCAAGTGGGGTAGTCTCTGGATGGCTGGTCTTATACTGAATTCTAGGACTTTATTGACAATATGCATTTTAGATTTGCTCTCATAATGTTACTAGAATCTCACATTGGCTTTAACCAACTGACTTTTCTTGTCCTAATTAGGCCCTTCCTCATCTGTCATCTTTCTACAACAGACAGACACTCCGCCACTGCTGCCCTGGTGGATTCCTCAGCCAGCCTTGCCCCTTTACTTATGGAACTCGCTCATTTTATGTCTAACATCATATTGCAATTTTCTATCAGGAATAATTTCCAAAACCATTCAATATTTATTTTTTTCAAAATGCATAAAAAATAAGAGTGCTTGTTACAAAGCTGCCATCAGGAAACAAGAGTATAGCTGAGCTAGTAGTGTACAGTGCTGAGCAAGTTAAACACTATTGCTGTGCTGACACATCAATTGTATATTCACATAGATGCTCATTCTTATCTCATTGCTCACGTCCTCTTGTGACTCTGACTTTCTGATCTATCTGGCCCCTCTTTTTCATTTTTTCACAGGAAATGCTGGTTTTCTGATGGAACCTCAATAGCAGCTGTCAATATCTCTTTTCTAAATTGACATTATCGTATTTCATCGATATTAGAAATTTGCATTCCATTTGTGCCCTTCACAGTTCTTCCAATACTCATACGATGAAGAAGAACATGGGAAATGGAAAGAATGAAATAGAGTTTTCACCTTAGCTTCAAGATCTGTTATTTCCAGGGTCCATTTTGTGACCTCCTTGAAATGTTGCAAATTCAATATGATGTAATTACTTATTTCTCTCATTCGCTTCTATTTTCTTTTGAGAAGAGCATCAGGTATAAAATTTGACTTCCAGCACCATTAATGCTGCCATTTCTGTCCATCTGTCTAATTGTTATTGACCACAGAAAAGTAGTTTTTGATTGAGGCATAATGTAAAGTCATATTGATTACAGTAAATGAACTTTTCTGCAGTCATTGAGTCAATTAAGGAAAAAATATCTAGGACTGCATCTCATGTAACAAAGCCCAACTTTCATGCCACTGGCCCATGGCCATAGTCTATGCTGCATATTGGGAGTAAATCTCTTCTTTTGTTTAATATCAAAGTCCACATTACTCTAAGTAAAAGGACAGGAAAACTAAGTATGCACTCCTGCTGTTCAAATGGAACACAAGTAAATTATAACCAAACCACATTTTGCTTTTAATCCTTTAAATAAGAAGCTTTTCTGCCCGCAGTTTTAAATCAAAGCAATATACATTCTATTCTAGGTTAACCATCAAGAAATCCGTATCAAGAGGATATCAGCTATGTGCAGCTGCTGCCACCCTGGAATGAGGCTCAGTACTAATTTTGCTGAGATGACTGATAATGATAGCATTATGGGCAGAGGAAGCACCTTTCTCTGAAACACTGTAAAAAAAAAAAAAAATCGCTCACATCAGTGGTGACTGCTGTTGGGTAGATACTCCCTGACTTAGATAAGGCAACTGAAATGCTTCAAGGAGGGGAATGGGGAGGGGAAAGGCAGAAGGCCATGAGACAGACATGACCTCTTACTACATACCCTATTGGGAACACAGAGAAATATTGAGGGATTAGGTACCCTTGAGACTTGAGCACAGGGATCTCAAGTTTACAATCTGAGGATGACATATTGTCCTCTCTGTAGGAAGTCCCCATAATCTTTGATAGTGGACCATTAATGCTCCTAAAGTGTAAAAGGGGGAAACAGGCTTAAACAGATCACTAATGAAGCTCTTATCCAATTTAATTTCTTTGGTACTTTTTCAGTCACTTAGCTCTTTAAGAAAAAAAAAAAAGGACACTGTAGCATTTCTGCTAGTGGGTACAAAAAGCCATCCTTATCTGTGTCCTGCTATTGTCTAAAATTCATAAATTAATGCTAATAGCATTCTACTTTATAATACTATATCATGTAAGTTTTTTTTTTTTAATTGAGCAAAAACCTATAATTTCTGATAGGCAGGCAGTATGATGTTGTGACTTATAGAGTCACTGTATCTATATAGAATGCTGAAGGCTGTTATTGACTGTCTAATTCATGATCTAGGGATGACTGCCTCTTTACAAGTATTGCTGCTAAGTGTCCTGTTACATACAGGCACCAGTACTTTCAGCACTCAGAAGCCAGAGGCAAGAGGATTGCCACAAATTTGAGGTCAAGTTGACCTATACAGTGAATTCCAGCAGAGCCAAGAACAACTGGAAAGTGAGACACTTTTTCAAAAAGAAAAAAGAAGGATATGACAGTTACCCATCCCTTCCCACCCCATCCTATACACAAAGGCTTACAAAAGATAATTGAGGAAAGTCGGGGCAGGCACTCAAGTAGGACCAGAGGCAGGAACCATGGTAGAATGCTGCTTACTGGCTTGTTCTCTGTGACTTGCTCAGCTTGTTTTCTTATAAAACTCAGGAACTCCTCTGTTAGGAGACGGCATCACCTCTAGTCATCTGGGACATTCCACATGAATACTTAATAACTCATAAACGTGCCCATAGGCAAAACTGATGGGGGCAATTCATCACCTGTGGTGCCTTCTTCCCAATGATTCTAGTTTGTTTAAAGTTGGCATAAATGTATGACAAATATATGTTTTTATATATGGAGAGACAGACAGACAGAGACACAGAGAATTTATTTTATAGTTGAAATTTCTATTGTGTGGCTTGAGGGATTCATACTGATGTTAATGACAATTCTCTTCTTGGGCCCACATTAGCTTGGGATACTTTTCAGAAAATGTACTTTCTATGTCTCTATTATAGATTGTGCAATAAATTTCTACCCTGTGATTCCCATACCAATTGAAAGTGAGGTCTTCATTACAGAATTTGATTTCTGCTAATTTATTACTGATTAATTAGTGTAATTACATTATCCTACTTAATAAATCAACTATTTCTTCTCTTCCTTGTCTTTCTGCAAATGAAATACCTACCACAATTTAAGTGTGGATGTGATCAAGCCTTTTGCCAAGTAGATACATCATGTATTCTCAAGCATATGTGTGATATTGCTTTAAAAAAAAAGTCTTCCCACTCACCTTCTCTAGCTTTATAACTCTCTTTGTGGAATAGTAAATCACATTTACAGGAGAGTTGTGTTTGCTGTATCTTAGCATTGACTAATTGCTTTGCTCCTCAAATACAGTTGAAGAAATTGCGTATTGTACAACCTCATTTAATGACTCCTAATACACAGTAATGATGGTGGTTAATTTATTCAGCTGTTCAGGATGCCTTCTGTGCTTTATTTTTTCTCTAACAAGGTTATCATGAATGTTCTAAATGTGTTTGTTTCATTAAAGAGATGGTTTATTGTAAATGTCTAATGAGAGGTGTATGTGAAAGGATAAGTGAGAAATGATTAAGTGGTAAGGATATAATAAAATGAAATGATATGGGAATTCACCCAGGGGGTCCTAGGAGACTGGTCTGAAGATGAGGCATCGAAACTCAGAGAGACCCAGCTGAGCACTGTCCTTGGCAAAAGTGCCTCAAGGAGAGGAAACAGAAGCTCCCAGGTGAACACATGTAGCTGAAGCGTAGTAAGCAAAGGGAAGTGAGAGGATAAAATCACAGAAGAGAAAAGTAGAAGATAATATTGCATAGATTTTAGTAGAAAATAGTGAAGAATTCAGATTTAAATACAATATCAGGGACTGGGGCATTTACAGGAGTGCAATGGCATGATATAATAAGCACTCTGGAAAGGTACTTCTGAGTTCAGCATATCAAATATAAGGTTGGGGGCCAACAAGAGGACCCGTTTAGAGGATGTTTATTATTTACTTATCTATCTATCTATCTATCTATCTATCTATCTATCTATCTATTTATTTGTTTATTTATTTATTTACACTCCAGATCTTATTGACCTACTGGTCCATCCCCTGACTGTTCCACATCCCATACCTCCTCCCTGCCCCCCTGTCTCCACAAGGATGTCCCTACCCCCCCAACCCCACCCCAACAGACCTCTAAATTCCCTGGGGCCTCCAGTATCTTGAGGGTTAGTTGCATTTTCTCTGACTAAACCCAGACCTGGCAGTCCTCTGCTTTATATGTGTTGGGGCCTCATGTCAGCTGGTGAATGCTGCCTGGTTGGTTGTTCAGTGTTTGAGAGATCTCACGGGTCCAGGTTAATTGTGGCTACTGGTCCTCCTATAGGGTTGTCCTCCTCCTCAGCGTCTTCCAGCTTTACTATAACTCAACCACAGGGGTCAGCTTCTGCTGTCCATTGGTTGGATGCAAATATCTGCATCTGACTCTTTGAATTGCTTGTTGGATCTTTCAGAGGGCAGTCATGATTGGTCCCTTTTTGTGAGCACTCCATAGCCTCAGTAATAGTGTCAGGACTTGGAGCCTCCCCTTCAGCTGGATCCCAGTTTGGGCCTGTCTCTGGACCTTCTTTTCCTCAGGCTCCTCTCCATTTCCATCCCTGAAGTTCTTTCAGACAGGAACAATTATGGGTCAGAGTTTTGTCTTAGGATGGTGTAGGGAGCCTAGCTGCCACTCCTTGAAGATGGCGCTGACTGCCTCGGCCTTATCAGCCTTGCTGGCATAAATAACTCCTAATATGGCATTAGGCTGTGTTGACAGTGACATGATCCTAAGCCCGAGAATATGATGCTAAAGCCTGAGATTTCCTGGCATATGAGCAGGAGCTACGTGGCATTCTGTGAGTGGCCAGGATAGGGTTTAATTGGTTGCTTCCAGTGAGGTTCAGCGCGATTCACCATGAAGCTTAAGCTGTAACTGCATGCATCAAGTATCCTGAGTAAACTGACTTGAGAAGGAACCTGTTTGATCTGTGTCTTCTTCCTGCTGGTCGGGGTGGGGCACGGATCAAAGTGGTGGCCCGTACAGCTAGGCTCCCTACAGGATGGCAGCCCCATCCCTCACTTGATGCCCTGTCTTATTGTTGGAACTGGGCTCTATAAGTTCCCTCTCTCCACTGCAGGGCATTTCATCGAAGGTTCCTCCCTTTGAGTCCTCAGAGTCTCTGACCACCCAGGTCTCTGGTACATCCTGGAGGGTCCCCCCCCAACCTCCTACCTCCTGAGGTTTCCTGTTTCCATTCTTTCTGCTGGCAATTAGGGCTTCAATCTTTTTCCTCACCCAATACCAGATCAGGTTCCACTCTTCCCTCCACCTCCGCACCTCCACCCCAATCCACTTTCCCTCCCAGATCCCTCCCTCCCTCCCCACTTGTGATTGCTTTCTTCCCCCTCCCAAGTGGGACTGAGGTGTCCTCACTTGGGCCATTCAGCTTGTTGACTTTTTGAGTTCAGTGGACTATATCTTGGGTATTCTGTACTTTTTCTTTTTGGCTAATACCCACTTATTAGTGAATACATACCATGCATGTCCTTTTAAGTCTGAGTTACCTCACTCAGGATGACATTTTCTAGTTCACTCCATTTGCCTGCAAAACTCAGGAGTCCTCATTCTTAATAACTGAGTAATATTTCATTGTGTAAATGAACTACATTTTCTGTATCCATTAATCTGTCCTTAGATATATGGGTTGATTCCAGCTTCTGGATATCACAAACAAGGCCACTATTAACATAGTGGAACACTTGCCCCTATGGCATGATGGGGCATCTTTTGGGTATATTCCCAAGAGTGGTATTTCTGGGTCTTCAGGTAGATCTATTTCCAATTTTCTGAGGAATCTCCAGATTGATTTAAGTGAGAAGTGAAGATAACACAGTAAAGTGTGGTTGATGTGGCTGTCATCAAATAAGACTAACAGGATGGCAGTTAAGAAAATAAAGTATTAAAAGTAGAGTTTATGTTTCATTTTGAGTGGCTAAGAGAACTATTCTGCCTTTGGTTGAAGTGGTAAACTCTTGTGATGGAGCAGGTTCATGGCCTTAAGCAGGAGAAAGAGTCATTTTCTGTTCCTATCCCAGTTTTTCCCAGCTACCCACAGTTTATTTTGTTTTCTTTGGTTGGTTTGGTGTGTGTGTGTGTGTGTGTGTGTGTGTGTGTGTGTGTGTGTGTAAGGCTAAGGGTAAATGGCCTCTTCTCTTTCTACACTGACATATCCATTAGTGTCATTCATGTTCAGATCATGCTCAGATTGCCCTGTTGGTGAGGCTGTATAGGTGTACCTTCAGACAATCCTGGGAAACACAATATCACACTGAACTTCCTGATTGTCTAGTTCTTACAATCTGTCTCTCATTCTGCAATGTTCCATGAGCTTACTGGCTTGTGCTGTAAGCTTACTAGGAGAGTGTTTTTTAGTTGTATCAGTTGACATTAGGCTCTCTAACTCTGTTGGTTGTGATTTTCTCTGGTGTTCTTTTTTCTATTGTAAGGAGAAGTCTCTTTGATGTTTGGTGAAGACTTTGGGAGAGGTAGTCTTCCCCAAGGAAGAGTATACCAGCTTGTTATACAATTCCAAATGGTCAGCCCTGAAAGCATACCTACAAGTAACATTAAATAGATTGAGCAGCTTATATGTAGGAACATCTATATATGCATAGGCATACCTTAATAATTTAATAATTAATGGAAAAAGATCCCAGAATATTGAATGAGAGCAGGGCTGGAAATACTGCCATATTTCTTTGGAAAGGAAGAAAAGGAAAGGAGACATGTTGTAGTTTTATTAGAATCACAAAAAACTAAAAGAAAAAAACAGCAGGAACTACAGGCATATATGTGCCGGTATACATATATATGTTATAGTTTCTATAGGCACAGAGGTAGCTCAATAGTTAAAAGTACTGATTGCTGTTCCAGAGTACCAAGGTTTGATCCTCAACACCCACATAGTGGTTAACAATCATCTGTAACTCCAGTTACAGGGGATCTGATGGCCTTTTTGGCCTCTATGGGCAACACATATATGCAGTGTACAGATAGATATACATAGAAGGAAGACTCCAACATAAATAAAATAAAAATAAATAACACAGAGTCCTTTTCTTAATACTCATAGCATCTCTACAGGACAGAGAAGTTTATTGTGTTTAAAATTTCAAGTATGTTTCCATTACTACAAACAAACTAACAAAAATATTTATGTCTCTGTCTTATCTACTAGCATAGTGACTGCCCTCAATAGAATTTCAATAAATTTTCTTGGATTTTTTTAAATGGATAATAATTAATTGTTGAAAGAAATTTTCATACACCAGTCTCTCCTTGATTCCCAAAACATATTTCTCCCAATTACATAGCATATCACCTGAGCCTCTAAAATACTTGTTGAGCTACCTCTGTATGCTGATCAGTTTAATACTATTAGTACCTCAAACTATCATTAGTTTGTGTCTGGAGCCTTCAAAATACTCTTTTCTATATTCATAAAACGCGTAGGATTTTTTTTTTATTTCCAAGGCCTATATTATCACACTAGCTGCTCTTTCAGCATCTCCATCAGAGTGGAACAGGCCTCTTCCTTCACTTTTCCTAGGTATTCTACTTCTGCAGATGTGGTATAATGTCTCATTAAATTGAGTCTATCTTTTTACATGAGCACACACATCCTTTCATAAGTGATTCTTAAACTATGTATCAGGAAATACATCAAACTATCCTCCATTTACATAGTTGAGCTTTTCTCATTTCTTGAAAAGTGTATGGGACACCTTCTACCAATCTCTATACATTTCCCATAATCCCTTATTTATAATTCAGAGGTCTCTATACATCAAGCTTCTTGAGAATACTGTTTTTTTTCCTCTTAAACTTACACATTCGTTATTATTTAAATCCCTCTCTAAAAGCATTCTTCCTATTTTTATCCACCTCGTCAGCTGGGACTTCTGTTTGTTTGTTCATTTCCTGGGAGGTTTTCTTTCAAAGCTGAAGACAAAGCCTGTGTTCATAAGATTTCAATTATTTTCATGAAGTCATCAGGACAAGACTGGAATCTCTTATTTTATATTTTCTAAGAATTATCTTGTTGTTTTTTTTTCATTTGTTCAATATTGGGGCTCAAATTCAGAACTTTGTGGATGCGAAGAAAGCACTCTTGAGCGACATCATCTACAGACCTGCCCTTTATCTTTTTTCCATAACCCTGAAAGCTTCCATTTTGGTGGATTATTTTGAGTTTCCATTTCACTTTATAATAATAATACAACAATATTTCCTTCCTGTTATTTTGGAAACAAAGTGATTCTTCAAAAGAATCCCAAGTACTTTCCTTCTTTTGCTTTATAAGTTTTTTGTTATAAGTCTGATAAGTCAGACTAGCTTGTTCATGTGGCTCCATCTTTTCTCTCTTTTCCTCCTGGGTAATGGACAATGTAATATTAACCCACATTAATTAAGATGTGCTATGGTCCAGCTTCTTTCTATTAGTTTCATATGGTTTAGCACATTTGATCATTAACAATAGGCCTGTTTGATCCTAATTATTCAGATGAAAATATGAAAATAAATGTGATTCAACTTTCTACTTTATCTGGGCAGAGAGTGAACTTATCTTAATTGTTTGGTGGTGACTTCACTTCTTGCCTAGCCCTTCCCCTTGAGTGATTTAGGTGAGTTCTGAGATGTTTTATCACATAGTATTGTTACATATAGCCTAGAATTGAATTCTTCACTTTGTTGTTCCAAGACATTTGGCTTCTGCACTGTCACTCTACGTTACTATAATAAATTCAAACATAGACAATGAGATTTAGACAAAAGAAGACTCAGCGCACTTGCCTTATAATACCTGGTATGACTATGTCAGTGGAGTTTGGAAATGTAATTTGAATTTTATGGTACACACCACTGTTTATATAGCGGTATTACTTATGGTTTTCTGACAAAGCATAGAGAGCATCTGGTGTAAATGTGTGCCTGGAAGTGGAGTAGAAGATCATGGGGAAGTGAATTGTGAAAATGAGTTTGCAGGATCTCCTTTGAGCTGTGAACAAAAAAAAATACTGTTTGAATTATAGAAAAAAAAAATCTACCTTTAATTTGAGGTCATTAAAATCAAAGAAAAATTGTATATCAGATATAATATTAACTACATATAAATTAATATGAGTAAAATGTATACATATTTAAGATATTTTATCAACAAATTAATAATAAATATGGCTATGAGTATAGTTGAGTAGAAGAGTGCTTATCTGACATGTGGAAAGCCCTGGTTTAACTGCCAGTACCATACACACATAAAATACTGTTGCTACTACCACTACCACTACTACTATTTCTTCTTTTTCTTCTTCTTCTTCTTCTTCTTCTTCTTCTTCTTCTTCTTCTTCTTCTTCTTCTTCTTCTTCTTCTTCTTCTTCTACTACTACTACTACTACTACTACTAATAATAATAATGGATATTAACTATTATGGATAGAATAAGGTAACATGGTTCTGGTACAGGAAGACAAGAAGATACATACGTCGAAAAGAAAGAAGGAAGGGAGAAGTAAGGAAATTGAGCAAGACAGAAGGAAGAGAGAAAGAAATGAAAAAATAAATGATGAAAGGAAGGGAAAGGTGTTAAGAAAAGGGAAAGAAAGAAAGTAAAATGTAGGAAGGGAAGAAAGGAAGGGAGGGAGAAAAAGAAGAAGAAATAAATGAAGGGGAAGATGGAAGAAAAGAAAGAGAAAGAAAGAAAGAAAGAAAGAGAAAGAGAGAGAGAGAAAGAAAGAAAGAAAGAAAGAAAGAAAGAAAGAAAGGAAGGAGAACTAGAAAAGGAGAGGGAAGAAAGAAGGGAAAGTGGATAAAGGGAAGAAGAAAGGAAAGGAAGGAAATAAGAAAGCAGGAAGGGAAGAGAGTAATAAGGAGCAGAAGAAGGGTGAAAGGAGGGAAGGAAGAAGTCACAGGATAAACAAGATTTAGCTCAGCCTGGGCTATACCCAAGAGAGAGTCTTCAAACCCCCCAAATTACAGCAAAGAGATGTGTCAGATAACTTCCTATTTGCAATATTTGGGATATATGGGTCTTTTAAAGAGGGCTCCATTTAGAACAATATTTCTTAATCTGGTATTTGGAACAGGGGTCAAATGAGCCTTTCACAGCAGTGGTGTAAGACCACAGGAAAGCTCAGTTATTTACATTAGAGCTCATAACAGCAGCAAAAATAACAGTTATGATGTGATATTGAAAATAATTTTATGGTTGGGATCACCACAACATGAGGAACAATATTGAAGGGTAACAGTACTAGGAAGGTAATAAACACTGATTTAGACAAAAGTATCTTTAAATTTATTTTCTTTAAAGCTAATTGCCAAATGTCAAATATCAGATCTGAGGACATATGGTTAAAGGGAAAAGTTGGGATTTGTTATATTTAGGATCTAAATTTATAATTTGAGGGTGTGGTTGTGTGTGTTATATGGTCAGGCAAGATACGGTAAATAACAGGAAAAAGTGAGTAAAAATAGGAAGAATATACGGCTTGACATATTTAGTGTCCACACTGGTTGTAGTTATGTGTTGAGAAAATAAGGGCTCATCTGCAGTGAGTGTTTCACTTCCTTAATGGAGGGACTGAAGACCTTGCTTTCTAATCATCCCACCCTAAGCTGCCAAGAGTAACTTTTATTCACCTGATATAATTATCATCTTGGAGGCTTATAGTTGAATAAGCTCACCCTTTCTAGCTCTTTTTGAACTCTGGCTGGCTGGTTAAACTCAGCTGCTCTGGATTGAACTCATCTCCAAGCTGAGTGACTGGCTTCTCTTGGCTTCTGACTGAATTGCTCTGCTCTGACTCACATTAACTCTGGCGATCTGTTCTGATCTTCTGTCTGCTTCTCATTCTCTGGTTTGTTCTGTCTTTACCTGACCTGCACTGAACTGCATGAACTGAATTCACCTGAACTCCATTACACTGCCTGAACTCAACTGAACTGCGCTCATTGAACTGCCCTTCCATCCTTGACTCTTCGTTTGGTATCAAAGGTGTGTACTAAAGGTGTGGCTGTATTCCAGCCAGAGGGATTAAAGGCAAATCTGTATACCAGCCAGAACAGTCATGCTGCTAGATTAAAATTTCTCTACATGCCTTCCATCTGAGAAGTGGAAAGGGTTGTGTCAGACAGTGCCTCTGCCCGACTTTCTTTCTTTTAACTCATCTAAGACTGTAAGTGTGAAGTTCATCCTATATTTGGCTGAAATAAATCCGTAGCAGGATTTTAGCTTTTAATCATCTTCCTTACCTATTTGTCCATTATCTATAGTTTAAATCTCTCTCTATTTGTGTTATATTATGATTCTGAACATGGTTTTAGAATCCTGGCAGGCTTCATCTGTTCGACTAGAGAAAGAACTTAACGAGTATATTGAGAAGTCAGATAACGTAGCAGGCAACACTGCCCAGCGTTCTGCACTGTTGTTAGCTGGAACTGTGATATCAAAACTAAACCTAAAAGCACAGGCTCATGATGGTCACTTTAGGCATTCTAACAATCCCAGACATAAATCAGGTTCGTGAACTTGAGTGTCCTTGATCTTCCCTGGCAACCTGACTGCTGAGCTTGGTAAAGCTTCCCGATTGAGTGGCCACAGGCAACTCTGGTTGAATTCACTTTGTATTTATTATCAGCAGTGCTCAACTGCCAGGATCCACTCCATTCTCAACTGCTCTGTAAGGCTGCACTGCCAGACTCTCTATAATAACCAAATTTTTATGTGTATATGCTTCTTTACCAATTCGTATACATCTTCATGGGGGAGGGGTAGATAGTGCTTACTCTTCACTTGAGGGCTGCTTTTTCATTCTTTCTTTCTTTTTTTTTTTTTTTGTCATGTGGCTGGAATTTGCTAAGGCATTCAATTAGATCTTTTGATTTATCAATTTATGTCCTAATTTCTATCATTATTATAAAAAAGCAGGGTATGTAAAATGAAGACACTAATGAGCCCCTTGCTTGTGGCATGAGGATTTTGCAAAGATCAAAGCAGGTATGACAAAGGAAATTTTGCCAATGGGGCTCAGCTATTACACAGATGCATTAGATTAAGGAAGAGAAATACAGTTAAAGTGGGCTGTTATTTTACAGGATGCTTTGTTGCTTTTAGCTTTGGAGTTTCATCAAAACAAAGCAAGCAAGCAAGGCAACAAATTATGAATAGAGAGCATGTGGCTTGGATCTGGTTATAATAAAACTTAAGGTTTTTCTCTGAATTAAGCAAAGTTACAACATAGAGACAAATCTGCAGGTCAGGATATGGTTATGGAAATTAAAATATGTGGAAGAGGGGATATTATTTCGTTTTCTGTTTATTTGTATAAATGTACACATCAGCTACTATGATCTGATTATGATGTCCTAAATACAATGCAATACAATACAATACAATACAATATATAGAGGGAAAGTACTTTTGATTTTCTTCTGAGGACTTGAATTTTTTCTCTATGTCACTGCCAATACAGGTGAGTATTTCTCTTAGACAAAAGCAAGGACTTCCAGCCACGGATTCAAATTCTGATGAGGTTTCCACATCAGGCCTTATTAGCATTCATTCAGTAACACATGTCTCTGTGAACCTTAGGTTGGCATAGTTATTGGGATAAATATGTCATTTGAACTAATATGGGTAGGTAAAGAATGTGGCAGTTATGCAAACTGATTATAAAACCTAGAAAGCTGCACCACACTCAGGAGGTGAGCACATTCCAATACCTAGTACTTAGGTTAATGACCTTATATTTTGTTTTACATCTTGTGACATAAATATTTACTAAGGTGCTTGGATGAACCCTCTTAATAAAGTGAACAGTTAGGTGTTTCTCTGTAACCAAGAATGTTCTAAAAATTTACTGTCAACCCTGGGATCTAAGAATGATTGACAATTCGGGATAGCTGCCATCGAATATGACTTTTGTGTTTCAACAAGAACTCACAGGTGATTAAATTTTCATGTTAATTCATTTACTTCCCTATTAAGGTACCAAGAGATAAATCCTTGTCCATTATATTTAAACATCCAATATGTGTTCCTTACAAACCTCCTGTGCATAGAATTTTATCTCTGAAAGTTCCTTGTTAAATGAAGAAAATCATATCTTTTGGTGGATGTAATCTCCCCAAGTTATGGAATTTGCAAATAGATAATAAAAAACTTGTTCCTTTCTAAGTGCTAAGTACTCAAGTAAAGAGAAAGAAGGACCATCAAGCTGGAAACCATGTTCTGGTGATCATCTGCTCACAGTCAAGTAGTGGACAGGGAGTTTTTTTTTTTTTTTCAATTTTTTAAAATTAGTTATTTTCTTAATTTACATTTCAATTGCTATCCCAAAAGTTCCCTTCCCCCTCCCCCCACTCTGCTCCCCTGCCCACCCACTCCCATTTCTTGGACCTGGCATTCCCCTGTACTGGGGCATATAACGATTGCAATACCAAGGGGCCTCTCTTTCCAATGATGACCGACTAGGCCATCTTCTGCTACATATGGAGCTAGCGACATGAGTTCTGGGGGTTCTGGTTAGTTCATATTGTTGTTCCTCTTCTAGGGTTGCAGACTCCTTCAACTTCTGGAGTTCTATCTCTAGTTTCTCCATTGTGTGGTCCTGTGTTCCATCTTATAGATGACCTTGAGCATCCACTTCTGTATGAGACAGATATATATATATATATATATATATATATATATATATATATATATATATATATATATATATTTCAAAACTACTTGCCTTGATACCAAACTAGAAAATATCATACTCCTTCCTTAGGGGAGGTAGATAATATAGCTAAATTACTCTTACAGATTGGCAGGGCTGACTCTCTGTATATTTATACTGACATAAAGGTCCCTGAAGTGACTTTTGTAATACTGCAAATAACTGCCTTTGTACTTGAATATGCCTTTAATTACAACCTTTAAAACACCTTTGTCATACTGACAATACTATTTAAAGTGATATTGAATGCCTTCTCAATAGATTTTAAGCACAAAATTTTTAAAAAGTCCTACATAGCTGCAGCATGTGCTTTCATTCACTCTGTCACCTGCTACCCTTATGCTCTGAATAGCTCATGAGCCTTCCGTGTTTTATATTAATGTCTGTCACTTACTCACCCCTTTTATCCTTTTTATATCTGTCTTCTTGGATCCTCTGTGGGATGAACTTTAAATTATTTTCCTTTATTTTCTTCTTCTGAGCCTTCGTTCTTATCTTATTCTCTCAGTATTTAATAGCCTGTAACTTATTTGTTATTCTTTACAGACTTTTCCTGTTGTCATAATTTTTGATTTCCTAACACTTTTTGTTAGAAACTTTCATTTATTTTCTTTAAGTTTTAGTTCCTTTTATGCAAATATTTCTTTAAAAAATAAGCTCTCTTCGTCTGCTTTGTCTCTGATCTTTCTTTGACAATTACTTTAGGTCCCCCCACCTCATGGTTTCAGTTTCTTTTTTTTTTTAGTTTCTCTGAATGTGATCTTTGTCCCTCTTTTCCTGTTTCACAGATGATGCTGCTCTGTAATCTCTCTCGTTTTTGAGCTGATAATTATAGACAATTCATTCTCTGACTTTTCACTGATGCTTTCCCACCCACTTGGTTTGGAATTAGTTCTTTGCGAAAAAATTAAAAAAATATACACAATAAATGTCACCAAGTATAGCTCTAATCACCATTTAAAGGAAGTTTGGACTGCCATATCTGAACTCCTAAAATTTGAGGACAAGTCATGCTTGAGAGACAAATAAAGGGACAGAGCTAGGGGGTCACATGCACATGTCGAGGAAAGAGCATACAGTCATGTTAGGTTACATTCTGTAGACACTTAATCTGTGTCTAGTCTGTGACTTTCTTTATGGGTTCAAAAAAGTACTAATTGACTTTTTTGTTTCATGAAATTTTAAATTCCCTGTCTCTAGTGGAGACAGGAAAGTTCAGCTTTTTGATTAAGCTATGATGTTTATACTTGAATATATGAGCAAGTTGGATTATGTAAAGAATTTGAGAATAGATAAGAACATTTTTCATTCAAAGCAAGATGTTTCCCATAAGTATTTGTCCTCTTGGTGGAATAAAATGATACAAAACCAGTCAATACTTTCCCATCCATAATAATATGGCCTGTATGGGTTTAATAATGGTTACCGTTTTCCTTATAATATGTAAAAGGTCCATTCAGGATATGTCTACATATCCTGGTCATAGATTCTGGGATGCTGAGGCTGGTCCTGTGGTTGTTGGATATGAGAACTGAGTAGAGGGGCAGGTGATCATTCTCACTGGAGAGGAGGTTCTGTGATATTTTATGCAGGACATCCAGTTACTATCTATAGCAATCTACATTCCTGTCTGAGTTATGGACCTTGGGTTGTGAGGAAGAACCTGCTATTTCCTTTGCCCCTTCTAAGTTTACTCATCCATAAGATTAATTGTCTGTGCTCAGTGGGATCTGAAATTCTTTTCAGCAACTTCTCCCTTGTCATAATGCTTCAAACATGACCATTAAACATTGATTTCTTTTGGTTTTCAAGGCTTTTAGGTTTTCAAGGGTTTCCATTAAAATGCATACCTTAAGGGAGGAAAAACACTTTAGAGTGTCTTCAGCCCATATATTTGTTGAGGTTTTGACTGATATCCTCGGGGGCAGATGAGCTTGCAATAAGACATACATGGATCGACCAGGTATAGAGGCTTGCTGGGATCTGCATGAAGTCCAAGTGGGGGTAGCTGAAAGATGTGACACCTGCACAAACAGCAGGAGCACACAACGACAACACAAAACATCAACATCAACAACAAAAATGCCTTTAAAATGTTAACATAGGAGGGAAACATATAGTCTCAACTCGTGATGAAAACCAGGAAGAGTGTCATAACCTTTTAAACCAAAAATCCTAACAATCACAACAAATTTGTTTTTCTCTCCTTTTTTTAAAGATTCCTTTCTTTCTTTCTTTCTTTCTTTCTTTCTTTCTTTCTTTCTTTCTTTCTTTCTTTCTTTCTTTCTTTCTTTCTTTCTTGTGTGTTCTGCTTGCATGTGTGCCTGCAGCCCAGAAGAAGTCATCAGATATCATTACAGATGGTTGTGAGCCACCATGTTCTTACTGGGAATTGAACTCGGGACCTCTAGAAGAGCATCCAGTTCTCTTATCCTCTGAGCCATCTCTCCAGCCCCAACAAATTTGTTTTTCATATGAAACGCCTGAAGTTAAAATGAGCAACGGGCCTGGAAACAGAGTTCCTGAGAGCATGTTCTGTGCCGGTGTCTTCCTTTTATGGCTGACTAGTTTCTGCTCATTTATTGTGACATTGAGCATTTCTTAGACAGTGTACTGCAAACTGTAATTCCACACCATCATTTCACACCAACTATCACACTAGGTCATTATCAGTATTTTTCATTAGTCTTCCTACTTCTCAAAGAAAGATTCTTAAGCTAAATTATTCAGTATTTTGACAGACAGCACATAAGTAACATGTTTCAAGGACAAGGACCATAGGTATGTACATATGTATGTGTTCTTATGGCAAAAATTAATGGTGAAAATAGCTTATGAATTCCTTTTCCTTCCTCTTCACCAGCATACTCTTTTCCTAAGTTTTTTCCATTTTAAATTGTTCTACTCTTTGCTGTGATATATCTAGCTATCAGTCATACTCATTTCTAGTACCTAAATTTAGGCCTGCAAATTGCACATCAGGTAGAAGTTTTTTTGTGTCAAGCCAGAGGACTACAGTTCTATCTTCAAAGTGCACATGGTAAAAGAAAATAATCAAATTGCAAAAGTTGTTCCCTGATCTCCAGATGAGTGCCATAATGTACATACAAAGTAAACAAACACATAAATAAATGTAATTTACGCCAAAAACCTTAAAAATGCCCTTTTGCAATCACTCCTGCCATATTCATTCAGTAGCTACTTATTAGCGTAGACATCTCTGGAGTCTATTCTTATTTATTTATTTTTTTCAACATCACTGGACAATATTAGAGAGATTATGACATTTTTCTCAGACCAGTTTTCGATTACCTTAAAGGAAAAAAGTGCTGCTAGAAACTCTCTAAGATGCCTTTCAGCTCCAAAATAGCATGTCAATAACATGCCAAAAACTCCATTAATTTATTTGAAAGGCATCCAGAGCCTATAGTGCGCCAAACACTGTGTAAGACATTATAAATACAATTCTACGTAAGTCCAATACTAGGAAGTTGAAAGCCTTAGGGAAAGCTCATTTTAGTGCAGCATAGATTTATGTTTGGATGCTCCTGCATATATTTTCACTGTATCTTGCTTATATACCCTGCCCTTTGTCTATTGGATCTCAACCTACCTATCATTCTGCTTATCCCATACCATCATGAACTGATGTTCTTTCTCTTTCCTGTGGTCAATGTTCTGCTATATATCCAGATATCCTATATCTATCCAACTCTTAGGTTTTCCTAGTTTCTGCTTTCATTCATGCAACTGTAGTTAGAGGTAGCTATAGTTCATTGACAAGATACTTCCTAACCTGGCATGCTTTATGGAGTCTTGAGTTATGTTGTTGTGTAGTATTTTAAGAGATGTGGACAGAACTGAGACTTTGGGTTCGAGGAAGAGGAGAGGGAATTTTACAAGGCAATAGAGATAGTGATGAATGTGATATTTCCAGGCTGCTTCAGTTTCATGTCTGTTCATTGTGCCTCTGAGCTACTTGAGACAGAGAGCCACAAATCAGGTACATTCATTGGCTAGATTAGAATTCTATTATCACTTTCTTTGCACTGTTTGACATTTCTCCATGGAAAAATTTCTCCACAGCTTCTTGACACATACTCTCCTGGCTATTCTAGCCTAACCCTGACTGACCCTCAGTGTCTTCTGTGATAAGCTTATGGTTGTACTTCTGTGTTTCCCCACCTCTAACTCTTTCAAACTTCATACAAATATAGCACTTTGATATTCTCTTCTTTGAATTCTGTATTCATTACTCCTCTTTCAATCTAATTTTTATAAGGCATCTTCATTTCTTGCTTTTACTGCTACATTTACACTGCTAAGCCCATTAGCAAATAGTATTAGCTCTACCTTAAATGTATTCTAGATATATGATCCTATGTTAACTTCTGTATGCCAAGAAACTCTTTGCTTGTTGCTGTGATAAAATTCTCTAATCAAAGCCACATAAAAAGAAAGGTCTTTTTCTGTATCTAATTCAAGGTAAAGCCCATATTTTTTGGAAAAATCAATGGACAAGTTAAAACATTGGAACTGAATTATAAAATAGAAAGTGATGTATGTCCTTTTTGATTCTGCCCATCTTCCTTTCTCAATTTATACAGTCTAGGGTCCCAACTAAGGAATGAAACCACTTGTAGTGGATGGGTTTTCCTACCTTCACTAACTCCATCAAGATACTAACAACAATCATCTTCCAGGTGATGCTAGATTCTGTCAAGTTGACAATTGAAACTAAAAATTACTTTACCCCCATGTCAACTTGACATCCAACTTCTAAGGCATAACCACATAGACAATCAACTTTTTTTATTTTAAACAATTTTTTATTAGTTATTTTCCTCATTTACATTTAAAATGCTATCCTGAAAGTCCCCTATATCCACAATCAACTTTTAATGGTCTTTTCTTCTTTGCTTGGAATGCCCTGTCTCAGTATTTCAAGACTGAATTTTGGAGTAATTGCCTGTTAAGAAGTATTTTTTCCTAATCACAAAAGGAACTGGCTCATATCATTGCATGGAAATCACTTGTTCTATTCTCAGACTTATTTTTTGGTAACATTTGTCATGACTTAAAACTATATTCTTATTTACATTGTTATTGTATCAGCTCTTTACTAGGTCTAGACTCTATAATAGGGATCATTTTTCATGGGAAATAGTTCCAGCCATTAGCATGCATAACACATATTTGTTAAATGCTGAAGCAATGAGGCAGTAAATTCTTTTAATGGAGTTAAGAGGGTGGTCCTCAAATGGAGGAAGTAGCTGAGAGCACAGAATCAAAACTCTAAAAAATATACTTTGATCTACTAGTATTATCATTCTTTACTTCCTCAACACCAGAAGGTTCTATACTCTCCTTCTTCTTTTATAATTGTCTTACTTATCAAGAATTACATAGAGCTTAGTTTATAACTAAAGTGATCATCTAAGACAAAAATAACTCAGCATAGGGGAGAACAGCAAAGATGTTGTGGATTGCACTGTACAAAGAAAGCAGCAACTGACCAGGATTGAGGGAAAAGAACAACTTGTAAAGACCTTGTATAGAAAGGAAGGCCATTGTTTAAGAAAACAGTCTGGTTGTTTAGAATATAGGTGTAGGGAATGAGAAGGTAAGAGAAGAAATGAATCATGAACACCCTTTTAATGTGTTTGAATTTATCTGGTTATGAGAAGATAATAGAAGTGGTAAGTCACCTAATATTAAAATTTTAATACAAGAATATACTTTCAACAGAAGCAGGGAAAGCATGAATTTTTGAGGTTTTTCTTTCTATAGCTACCTTCTATTCCTCTTCCTGTAGTATCATTTAATAAATTGTTCTATACATTTTAAGGTGCTCATCATCAAAAAGTCATGATGTCAATGAAAGATATTGATGTGTAATGGGTGGATACATTTGTTGGTATATATTAAACACTCTGAAGATTTATGTACTCAAGTACAAAATATCATTCACCATCATAGTAAGTACTCATAATTTAGATTCCACACAGAAAACTGGCCCCTTACAAGGAAAAGAAGGAAAAATCTTCAAGTTATGGTACAAGTTTAAGAGATACTGCAATCCATTTGGCATTGTCAATATTCTGGTAACATATTATATGAAGTGACAAAATCCACCCAAGTTACAAAGAATTCATCTTGAACAAATGTATAAGGCTCGTTGGTAGAATATTTATATAAGAAATCTATTCACTAGACAGGTAATTTAAAAAAAGACAGACAGCAAGTCTAGCTGACAGATTAAAATGGAGTCGTGCCCATCCCCTTTATAAACATAATTGAATGAATGCATTCAGACTCTCCAAGAAGAGGTGTGTCAAAAGTGGCACACACACACACACACACACACACACACAGCCAAAGCAAAGTGTAGGTTCTCCGTCATCTGTGTAGTTTCCTTCCATTACCACTGTGGTTATTAATGTCTCTGGAAGTTTTAAGGATTTACCAGATTATTTCTCAATGAATCTCCATGTAGAATGAGATGGGAGAAAACACTATAAATATTAGAAATGAATACTTCCATAGGGGTCATGATTACACAATTATATACATGTATAAAAACAAATTTGACTATGCATTTATACTTCAATAAAATTTGAAAGTAAATTGAAAGTGAAATTTGTCAGTCTATTTATACATTAAAGATACAGTTAGTTTGTTTTTTCTAGTGTGTGGTGCTGAGAATTGAAATTGAACCTAGGATCCAGTTCATGTTGTCTCTGCTCCATTACTGAAGTAAAACCCAGTCAATGTGCCTTTTAGAACACACATAGCCCAGGGATCATTCAGCTGCTCTAAGGAGCTAAGCCATGTAAAGAGAGCTCACACCTAATGTCCACTCACTTGTATCAAACTTCTTGATAAGAAATCTATTCCTGTCTGTGTCAAACGTATTACTCCATTAAACCTGAGAAAGGGCCCTGATGTAGGTTGTGATACATTCCTTTCAATTTTCCTTGGCCAAGGATTTTGGGATGTATTGAGAGTTGCAAGTATTCTTTTAGTATCTCAGAAGTGCCCCATCATTTTCCTATGGTTACTTTCTCTGTCACTATTGATCTGGCCCTTAGGAGATTATGGTAAAGTGGCTGCTATGTGTACTCCTTAAATGCCAGAAAGCATAGGCAGCCTCTAGAGCCATTGTGTCCTACTACAATGCTTCCATATTCCACGAGGGGCCTCTAGCTTTTCTATAATTCTTCCGCAAACCCCTTCTATTGCTCTGAACAGCTGAAGCCAGGGTATTGTGTAGTTTGTGCTAATGACAGATTGAATAGAGAAAGGAGACAAGAAGAAACAGTAAAGATGCTGAACTAAATTCCAAAACAGTGACTTTAATTGTTTTCTCCTGTCAAAGCAGAGTCATGTAGAAGGATAGCTGTGGTAAGAATGAAGAGAGCACTCTGTATTGTTGAGACTAGCCCAGTCACCTTTAATGGAAAATTTCATGACTTGAATTACCTTGGATTCTTTCAGAGACTCCCCCAAGTTACAATTTCATACTGCATAAGTGTTTGTGTGGTTTTATAGTGATTAATGACTAGCATTTTATGGTACCTATAATACCAATGGGCCCCTAGGCAGTTCCAGGATGATGCATAAACTCTAATATGTAAACTACTTAGAACTAACTCCTTTGTCCCAATCAGATCTAGCAAAGAGGTAAAAACGCATCATAAACACATCAAATCTGACATTGCTGGCAAGAATAGGTTTAAAATCAACATTATAGCAGTCCTGATAAGGAATTGTTTGAGAACATCTTAATATTTTCCTTCTGGAGGACAGACTGAACTTGTGGTGTCTATAGGTAGCTGTATTTGACATGAGAAAGCCAGTGGCTATACCAGACAATTAGGGTCTATGTATATATATGTATAGTATATATAAATTATTTTAGAGGACCTAACTCTGGATATCAGTAGATTGACTCTGCTTGGGAACTATATTTGAGGCATCATACCATGTGGAGAAATGAAGATGAAGCAAGTATTTACTTCCCAGTCAAGATTGGAAGAGGACCAGAGGAAGAATAGTGTCCTCCTGTTTCCATGGGCTTACTCTCAGTGACCAGAAGGCATCCTACTGAGACCCATGTCTTGAATAGTCTACCTTCTCTCTGTAGTACCAAATTCATAAAGCCTTTCACAAATAGGTTTCTTGAGGAAAGAGTTCAGATTTAGGCACTGGAATGCCTAAATAACATTAAATAATATGCTCATAGAGATAGAGATGTAAGTCTGCTTACAAAGTTTCCCCATGAAATCTAATGGAGGTGAGGTGAAGGAAGAAACCACTACACCAGTAGTTTAGTGTAACTCACAATTCTAATGAGTAATTTTCAGGTCATTCTTCCCAAAGATACCAAGCTTTTTCAATGTATACATAACAGAAGACTGAAGAGTGGCATATGGAACATCATATAATCCAATGTCAGCATGAAGTATTTATCTTAGTCTAAACTTCACGAAGTTCAGATTATTTCCACCAGTATTAACACATGGGAAGTAAATATACCACATCTCAGGAATAGGACTAGTAATCCTATTTATGTTACATTGCAATAACCTCTAAAAAGAATCCTAACATCTGTATTAATATTGCTACTTTATGGATGGGAAATAGATTTAGAGATATTTACTAAATTCCACAAGCTCACACAATCAGTAAGTTGCAGAACTCTAACCCAAATACTAGCCTAATAAATGTTCATGCCTGAACTTTTCTTCATAGTGTGTGGCTTCCTTAGAATAAATTCTCAGATAACTCTTGCTGAAGAACAAAATTACCTCTAAAGTGTGTAGAAACACTTACTCATCAAGCCAAAGAATGCCAGTTTATCTTAAAGACAAAATTGCATGCCAGCCTAAGGAATTTGATGAATATTTTGCTGAACTCGATGGTGTATCTAGTGACAAAGGACCGACTAATTTCCTTATTCGTAGTCCTCAATTCTGTCCAGAAATTCATTCACTTTTACTTGTCTACTTGTCTTGTGCTTTAACATATATAAAACATATAAATATAAATATTTAGCATATAGCAGTTATGATATTAAGCAGATGTTCAAAACCTATCTGAATATATGGCTATATTATGCTTTTCTTTTTTATTAGATATTTTTATTAGATATTTTCTTTATTTACATTTCAAATGCTATCTCGAAAGTTCCCTATACCTTCCCCCCCCCCCACCCGCCCACTCATACTTCCTGGCTCTGGCATTCCCTTGTACTGGGGCATATAAAGTTTGTAAGACCAAGGGCCTCTCCTCCCATTGATAGCCTACTAGGCCATCTTCTGCTACATATGCATCTAGAGACACGAGCTCTGGGGGTACTATTTAGTTCATATTGTTCCACCTAAAGGGTTGTAAACCCTTTCAAATCCTTGGGTAATTTCTCTAGCTCCTCCACAGGGGGCCCTGTGATCCATCCTATAGATAAATGTGAGCATCCCTGTCTGTATTTGCCAGGCACTGGCATAGCCTCACTCGAGATAGTTATATCAGGGTACTTTCAGCAAAATCTTGCTGGCATATGTAATAGTGTCTGGATTTGGTGGCTGATTATGGGATGGATCCCCGGGTGGGGTAGTCTCTGGATGGTCCACCATGGATAGGGAAAATCGAAGATTCTATGGAGTCATATGGTATACCAGACAACAAAATACGCTCATTCAAATCCATTCATGAGGAAACAGGTCCTCTAAGTCACTGGATCCTATGCAGGCAATGTCTTCTGTGTTTGGCATAATCTGGGATAATTTGAGAATTGCTCAATAACATTTTACAGCTGAATATGGAGGCATATTCATATACACACTGGATCTTTATACTGGGACCTCATCAGAATGCAGAATATATTCAGGTATAACTAAAGAGGGCAGAAGATCCTGGAGAAGGGGCTGCCATCTCTTGAGCATGGTCGTCTCAGTGAAATATTATAGAGACATTTCTTCTTCTTTTCTTGTATGGTAAATGCATTCACTTCTTTCAACTATCCACTTTAGAAAAGCCAAGGAGATATAGATGGAACAACAATATGAACTAATCAGAACCCCCAGAGCTCAGGTCTCTAGCCGCATATGTATTAGAAATTGTCCTTGTTGGCCATTACTGAGGAAGAAAGGCCCTAGGTCTAGCAATGTTTGTAAGCCCCAGTACAGGGGAATTCCAGGACCAAGTAGTGGGAGTGGGTGGGTAGGGGAGCAGGGCGGGGGGAGGGTATAGGGGACTTTTGGGATAGCACTTGTAATGTAAATGAAGAAATTATCTAATAAATAAATTAAAAATAAAAAAGAAAAGCCAAGGAGAAAGATAATCTCTCATCCCTTGCACTTTATACTGAAAACTTTAAGATTTAGAAGCTTAATTCAAGTCTTGAAGAAAGGAAATACCTGAGGTCGGGTATGGCCAAAGACCTTCTCATGTCAAATAGAACTATCTACTACTGTCCTAAGAGGTTAGATGGTGAGAAGACTTACCCTACTCTTGTCTTCAGATAATAACAGAAGGGTTATGTATGTTTTCCTGAGTCAGCCTTTATTATATAGCTCAGTCTGGCCTCAAACCTATACTCTTGCCCCAGTTCTGAGTGCCAGAACTTGCTGATACCTAAACTTGCTAGATATAGTCTTTAAGTTTGTATGTCCTATCCATTTATTTCACATGTATTGGACTACATTCTGTTCTGGATATTTTTCTGAATAATTTAAACAGAGGGAAGAGCTAAACTTTATATGCCCCAGTACAGGGGAACACCGGGGCTAAGAAGTGGGAATAAGTGGGTAGGGGAACAGGGCAGAGAGAGGGTATAGGGGACTTTTGGGATAGCATTTGAAATGTAAATTAAAATTTTAAAATAAGAAAATAAATAAATAGATAACTAGATAAATAAATAAATAAATAAATAAATAAACAAGAAAAAATTTAAAAAGAGGATGAGTGCTGTCAAGAATCTAACATATTGCTGAGAAAATGTAGTTACCAAGAAGAGAAACTTTAAAAGTAGAAAAAAAATTAAATATTGTATTTTTATTTAATGTGTCTGATTTAACTTGTTTTTATTATTTGAGATTATACTATAAATATATAATTTCCCCTTCTCTTTCTTGCCTCCAAGTCTTTCCATATACTCCTTAGCGTGTTTTTTTTTTCAAATTCATAGCCTCTTTTTCTGTTTTTATGTATGTCTGTATGTGTATTCCCAAATACAAAAATATAACCTTCTAATTCCATATATTGCCTGTATGGAAATGTTTTCAGAAATGAGCATTTAGTATTAGAGAAACTAATTGGTGTGCTCTTCACTAGGGAGGACGATTTCTTTCAATCTCATCTTCTCATCATTGCTTGTAGCACTTAGTCTAGGGTTGAGGCTTCTTGGGCTTTCAAATGTCCATGTTACCATGTCTATGGATGTCATCCTTGTCAGGTCATGTGTTATATAGCCATGTTATTCATGACTGTAGTTTCTCTGATATTTCTAAAAGACACAACTTCACATCACCCATCCTGATTCTCTAGATTTTACAGTCATTCCTTCTCTTCTTCTGCAATATTTCCTGAGTCTTATGTGACATATCTGTAGAGTAGATGTATCAGTTGGGACTGGACTCCAGAACTCTGCATTTTGATTGGTTGTAGTTTCTATAATGATCTTATTCACATAAATAAGTATAGTTAACAATATGTGAAAATTATACTTATCTGAGGGTATAAGGATGTTTAGAATATAGTTAGGAATTACATTGGTTTAGCAAAGTGGTAGTTGCAGGTAATGATCTAAGTTCCATAACTTCACTAGCCCCAGGGAACTGGTAAGTTGTCCAGTACTAAGTTTTTCCTCTTATGGAGCAGGCCTTAAATATAATTAGAGAGGTATTTGTTACTACCAAGATTTGTACCTTTATGGTATGATGCCATGCAGATGGTTGATTTGGTTCATGAATTTTATAGCTGGTTAGGATTATTGGTGTTCCCCCATTCACAAGCTTGCATGACACCTTTTCAGGTTCCATGAAAGCCAGTTCCCAGAAAATATGCTTTTAGATGAGATCTAATTGAGGTTTTGCAACCATTGTGTTTTAAGTGTGTGGTGTCTTCAAGAATAGGAACTTAGCTCTCTGGATCAACCAAGAGTAATATTAATACCTTATATAATGTTTGATAGGAATTTCTTGGACAATCTTATCAACCAACTCAAAAGGCTCTTCTCATTCCTGGTGGTGTTGGGGTTTTTGTTTGTCTGTGAATTAAGGATTATAAACTCAGATTGCAAACTTTTCCTATAGTACATATATGTATATTTATATACTGACTTACATGTATTTTATTTATTGAGTGATTAACTCTATGTGTATGAGGACACTATCACTCTCTTCCGACAAACCAGAAGAGAGCATCAGATCCCATTGTAGATGGTTGTGAGCCAACATGTGGTTGCTGGAAATTGAACTCCAGACCTCTAGAAGAGCAGTCAGTGCTTTTAACTGTTGAGCCATCTCTCCAGCCCAACTTACATGTATTTTTAAGTAGTCTGTTAATAGTATGGTTCCTTATGATTCTTTAAGATATATTTATTGTTATTTTACTTACCTCTTGACCTTTCTTCATTTTCTCCTTGCTTCTTCTCTCTCTCTCTCTCTCTCTCTCTCTCTCTCTCTCTCTCTCTCTCTCTCTCTCTCTCTCTCTCNAGTATTTCCTCTTTAAATGCTTTTAGTTGTTTATCTGTGTTTTCCTGTAACTCTCTAAGTTTTTCCTCTTTAAATGCTTCTAGTTTTTTATCAGTGTTTTCCTGTAACTGTCTAGATTTTTCCTCTTTAAATGCTTCTAGTTGTTTATCTGAGTTTTCCTGTATTTCCTTCTTAAAGTCCTCCATCATCATCATGACCATTGACTTTATATCCATGTCCTGCCTTTCTGGTGTGCTGTTGTATCTAGGACTTGATGTAGTGGGTGAGTTTGGGTCTGGTGATACCAAGTACCCTTGGGTTCTGTTGCTTCTGTTCTTACGCTTGCCTCCTGCCATCTCTTCCTGAGGGGACCTGGCGATGGTGCAGACCAGAAAGGACCCACTGTTCTGTGGGCAACTGCAGGCCCACTGCTCCCCAAACCTCCGCTGAACTCCACTCACGCTTAACCCCGATGCGATCTTAAAGTCCTGGGGTATGCGAAGCACAGGGCAGGCCCTAGGTGCGACCGCTGGGTTCAGAGGAGAGATGGCGGGGTGGGTGGAGCTCTGGCTGGGTGGGGCAGAATTCTCAGATCCTGCCCCTGCAGGCAACTGCTGGCCCACTGCTCCCCAAACCTCCACTGAAGTCCACTCACGCGTAACCCTGATGAGATCTTAAAGTCCTGGGGTATGCGAAGCACAGGGCAGGCCCTAGGTGTGACCGCTGGGTTCAGACGTAACTCACAATTCTAATGAGTAATTTTCAGGTCATTCTTCCCAAAGATACCAAGCTTTTTCGATGTATACATAACAGAAGACTGAAGAGTGGCATATGGAACATCATATAATCCAATGTCAGCATGAAGTATTTATCTTAGTCTAAACTTCACGAAGTTCAGATTATTTCCACCAGTATTAACACATGGGAAGTAAATATACCACATCTCAGGAATAGGACTAGTAATCCTATTTATGTTACATTGCAATAACCTCTAAAAAGAATCCTAACATCTGTATTAATATTGCTACTTTATGGATGGGAAATAGATTTAGAGATATTTACTAAATTCCACAAGCTCACACAATCAGTAAGTTGCAGAACTCTAACCCAAATACTAGCCTAATAAATGTTCATGCCTGAACTTTTCTTCATAGTGTGTGGCTTCCTTAGAATAAATTCTCAGATAACTCTTGCTGAAGAACAAAATTACCTCTAAAGTGTGTAGAAACACTCACTCATCAAGCCAAAGAATGCCAGTTTATCTTAAAGACAAAATTGCATGCCAGTCTAAGGAATTTGATGAATATTTTGCTGAACTCGATGGTGTATCTAGTGACAAAGGACCAACTAATCTCCTTATATGTAGTCCTCAATTCTGTCCAGAAATTCATTCACTTTTACTTGTCTACTTGTCTTGTGCTTTAACATATATAAAACATATAAATATAAATATTTAGCATATAGCAGTTATGATATTAAGCAGATGTTCAAAACCTATCTGAATATATGGCTATATTATGCTTTTCTTTTTTATTAGATATTTTTATTAGATATTTTCTTTATTTACATTTCAAATGCTATCTCGAAAGTTCCCTATACCTCCCCCCCCCACCCGCCCACTCATACTTCCTGGCTCTGGCATTCCCCTGTACTGGGGCATATAAAGTTTGTAAGACCAAGGGCCTCTCCTCCCATTGATAGCCTACTAGGCCATCTTCTGCTACATATGCATCTAGAGACATGAGCTCTGGGGGTACTATTTAGTTCATATTGTTCCACCTAAAGGGTTGTAAACCCCTTCAAATCCTTGGGTAATTTCTCTAGCTCCTCCACAGGGGGCCCTGTGATCCATCCTATAGATAAATGTGAGCATCCCTGTCTGTATTTGCCAGGCACTGGCATAGCCTCACTCGAGATAGTTATATCAGGGTACTTTCAGCAAAATCTTGTTGGCATATGCAATAGTGTCTGGATTTGGTGGCTGATTATGGGATGGATCCCCGGGTGGGGTAGTCTCTGGATGGTCCACCATGGATAGGGAAAATCGAAGATTCTTTGGAGTCATATGGTATACCAGATAACATAATACGCTCATTCAAATCCATTCATGAGGAAACAGGTCCTCTAAGTCACTGGATCCTATACAGGCAATGTCTTCTGTGTTTGGCATAATCTGGGATAATTTGAAAATTGCTCAATAACATTTTACAGCTGAATATGGAGGCATATTCATATACACACTGGATCTTTATACTGGGACCTCATCAGAATGCAGAATATATTCAGGTATAACTAAGGAGGGCAGAAGATCCTGGAGAAGGGGCTGCCATCTCTTGAGCATGGTCGTCTCAGTGAAATATCATAGAGACATTTCTTCTTCTTTTCTTGTATGGTAAATGCATTCACTTCTTTCAACTATCCACTTTAGAAAAGCCAAGGAGATATAGATGGAACAACAATATGAACTAATCAGAACCCCCAGAGCTCAGGTCTCTAGCCGCATATGTATTAGAAGTTGTCCTTGTTGGCCATTACTGGAGAAGAAAGGCCCTAGGTCTAGCAATGTTTGTAAGCCCCAGTACAGGGGAATTCCAGGACCAAGTAGTGGGAGTGGGTGGGTAGGGGAGCAGGGCGGAGGGAGGGTATAGGGGACTTTTGGGATAGCACTTGTAATGTAAATGAAGAAATTATCTAATAAATAAATTAAAAATAAAAAAAGAAAAGCCATGGAGAAAGATAATCTCTCATCCCTTGCACTTTATACTGAAAACTTTAAGATTTAGAAGCTTAATTCAAGTCTTGAAGAAAGAAAATACCTGAGGTCTGGTATGGCCAAAGACCTTTTCATGTCAAATAGAACTATCTACTACTGTCCTAAGAGGTTAGATGGTGAGAAGACTTACCCTACTCTTGTCTTCAGATAATAACAGAAGGGTTATGTATGTTTTCCTGAGTCAGCCTTTATTATATAGGCCAGTTTGACCTCAAACCTATACTCTTGCCCCAGTTCTGAGTGCCAGAACTTGCTGATACCTAAACCTGCTAGATATAGTCTTTAAGTTTGTATGTCCTAGCCATTTATTTCACATGTATTGGACTACACTCTGTTCTGGATATTTTTCTGAATAATTTAAACAGAGGGAAATCTAAACTTTATATGCCCCAGTACAGGGGAACGCCAGGGCTAAGAAATGGGAATAAGTGGGTAGGGGAACAGGGCAGAGAGAGGGTATAGGGGACTTTTGGGATAGCATTTGAAATGTAAATTAAAAAATTTTAAATAAGAAAATAAATAAATAGATAACTAGATAGATAAATAAATAAATAAATAAATAAACAAATAAGAAAATTTTTCAAAAGAGGATGATTGCTGTCAAGAATCTAACATATTGCTGAGAAAATGTAGTTACCAAGAAGAGAAACTTTAAAACTAGAAAAAAATTAAATATTGTATTTTTATTTAATGTGTCTGATTTAACTTGTTTTTATTATTTGAGATTATACTATAAATATATNATTTCTCCTTCTCTTTCTTGCCTCCAAGTCTTTCCATATACTCCTTAGAGTGTTTTCTTTCAAATTCATAGCCTCTTTTTCTGTTTTTATGTATGTCTGTATGTGTATTCCCCAATACAAAAATATAACCTTCTAATTCTATATATTGCCTGTATAGAAATGTTTTCAGAAATGAGCATTTAGTATTAGAGAAACTAATTGGTGTGCTCTTCACTAGGGAGGACGATTTCTTTTAATATCATCTTCTCATCATTGCTTGTAGCACTTAGTCTAGGGTTGAGGCTTCTTGGGCTTTCAAATGTCCATGTTACCATGTCCATGGATGTCATCCTTGTCAGGTCATGTGTTATATAGCCATGTTATTCATGACTGTAGTTTCTCTGATATTTCTAAAAGACACAACTTCACATCACACATCCTGATTCTCTAGATTTTACAGTCATTCCTTCTCTTCTTCTGCAATGATTCCTGAGCCTTATGTGACATATCTGTAGAGTAGATGTATCAGTTGGGACTGGACTTCAGAACTCTGCATTTTGATTGGTTGTAGTTTCTATAATGATCTTATTCACATAAATAAGTATAGTTAACAATATGTGAGAACTATACATATCTGAGGGTGTGAGGATGTTTAGAATATAGTTAGGAATTACATTGGTTTAGCAAAGTGGTAGTTGCAGTTAATGATCTAAGTTCCATAACTTCACTAGCCCCAGGGAACTGGTAAGGTGTCCAGTACTAAGTTTCTCCTCTTATGGAGCAGGCCTTAAATATAATTAGAGAGGTATTAGTTACTACCAAGATTTGTACCTTTATGGTATGATGCCATGCAAATGGTTGATTTGGTTCATGAATTTTATAGCTGGTTAGGATTATTGGTGTTCCCCCCTATGCACAAGCCTGCATGACACCTTTTCAGTTACCATGAAAGCCAGTTCCCAGAAAATATGCTTTTAGATGAGATCTAATTGAGGTTTTGCAACCATTGTGTTTTAAGTGTGTGGTGTCTTCAAAAATAGGAACTTAGCTCTCTGGATCAACCAAGAGTAATATTAATACCTTATATAATGTTTGATAGGAATTTCTTGGACAATCTTATCAACCAACTCAAAAGGCTCTTCTCATTCCTGGTGGTGTTGGGGTTTTTGTTTGTCTGTGAATTAAGGATTATAAACTCAGATTGAAAACTTTTCCTATAGTACATATATGTATATTTATATACTGACTTACATGTATTTTATTTATTGAGTGATTAACTCTATGTGTATGAGGACACTATCACTCTCTTCCGACAAACCAGAAGAGAGCATCAGATCCCATTGTAGATGGTTGTGAGCCAACATGTGGTTGCTGGAAATTGAACTCCAGACCTCTGGAAGAGCAGTCAGTGCTTTTAACTGTTGAGCCATCTCTCCAGCCCAACTTACATGTATTTTTTAAGTAGTCTGTTAATAGTATGGTTCCTTATGATTCTTTAAGATATATTTATTGTTATTTTACTTACCTCTTGGCCTTTCTTTATTTTCTCCTTGCTTCTTTTCTCTCTCTCTCTCTCTCTCTCTCTCTCTCTCTCTCTCTCTCTCTCTCTCTCTCTCTCTCTCTCCCTTACTCCTCTTTTAGAATCTGGAATGCATTGTTCTGGTCCTTATAAATTTCAAAGTACTCAGAGAATTTAGCTGTTCTTCTGATGGATTATCTTTTGTAGTGGGTTTTATAATTCACTTCTTTATTTCTCTTGCAGCATTAAAAACAGTTAATATGTTCTGTATACTTAGTTTTTAACTATGATATGCAATGGTTTCTTGTTTTTTAACCTTATCTATTTACTGTTCTATGTTTTTCTTGTATTTTTAATGGGTACACCTATTCTTATTCTCAGGAAGTTTTCTTCTGTGATCTTTTTGAGGAAATGGTCTATGCCATTGACCTGGAATTCTTCTCCCTCATTCATTCTTATAATTAGAAAGTTTGATCTTTTCATGGAATCCTACAGTTCCTGAATGTTCCTTACCCATTTTAAAGCTTTTTCATACTTTTGCTTATTTTTCCTGATTTTGAATCCTCCTCAAAATTTTACCTCTATTCAATTAATTCAATTTTATTTGAATTTTCTAGTTGTGTTATTGGATTTTTCAATTCTGTATTCTATTCAGCTTGAGTCCTCTTCAAAGTTTGTATCTCTTTATTAAATTCTGTTTTGAAATCTTGAATTACCTTTCCTATTTTCATTAACCTTGTTTGTGTGTTTTTAAATATCATTCAAATATTTATCATTTTTTTTAGTTCTTTCATGTTCATTGAGATATTTCTTTGTGGCTTTTTAAAACATCTTGAATTATTTGATGAAGTTTATGATTTAAGTGTATTATCCTGAAGTACATCTAGGTAATTACCACTGGCTAGATTTATAGAGGTTTGGTTAGGTTTTTGGTAGGGGAGATGAGGTACTGGCTTGATCTTTCAAACTGTTTTTTTTTTTTTTTTTTTTTTTCATTTTTGTAATGAGATCTGGACAGAGAAGAATGGGGCATATGTAGCTATATGGAGATGTTGGATGTGGCATGGGAGAGGCCATTAGATCTAGGGGAGACAGGGCTGGTTTCCTATGGTGCAGGCAGTTTGGTCAGAGAAGTGGAGGGATGGATGCAGGACCTGAGCTAGATCTAGGATGCTGAGGAGGATGTGTAGAGGGGAGGATCAGATGGACTTATCCTACAAGACCCTGGATAAAAATGGGTAGTCACATCATAAGTAATGAATTTCTACTAAATAATATAATCACTTTCCCAAGATAATATAGATAAATGCTAGAAGCTTTACTAGCCTCTGTTTCTTTTTGAAATTATTTTCCTTATTCACAACAACACTATTAAATAATGGCAGACCATCTAGGATTCATTTCCTGATATTTAACTATTGTTCACTGAGTCACTTACCTGGGAAAGGGGATTTTAGGAAGCATTTCTGGTGATCTGGTTACTTCATGGGTAATAGAAGAGCCCCTGCATAAGTGAATGGACATGGAATACACACTTGGCAGTGGGAGTGATAAAAAACGACACAAATATCTGTTTCCATAAGTGGGTACTGCTCACCTGTTCCAGTCAAGGTCAAGGGTAGGACAGAGCTGCTGTGGCCTGCTAAGGTCAGGGGTAGAGCAAATGGAGCTAATGCAGCCTGTTATCTCTTTTCTCTTTTCTGTCTTTTGTGTTTCCTCTCTTTAATAACTATACTTTCAGCAAACATTTTATTTTAATTATTTTTTTAAAAATTAGCTTTATCCTCTGGCGACCCATCTCAGTTTATTAATACATATTATCATCACTCTTTTCTCTTTCTCTATTTTTAACTCGCTTTTTTTTTTTTTTTGGCTACTGTTGACAATCTTCTTTCTCCTATTCTTTTCAGACTATATTGATTATATTATTTTAACAAAAATATTTATGCTTTTATTTCCCTTTATGTAAAAATTTATTTTATTAGATATTTTCCTCATTTACATTTCAAATGCTATCCCAAAAGTCCCCTATACCCTCCTCTGCCCTGCTCCCGTACCCACTCACTCCCACTTCTTGGTCCTGGCATTCCCCTGTACTGGGGCATATACAGTTTGCAATACCAAGGGGCCTGTATTCCCAATGATGGCCAACTCGACCATTTTCTGCTTCATATGCAGCTAGAGACATGATCTCTGGGGGTTCTGGTTAGTTCATATTGTTGTTCCACCTATAGGGTTGGAGACCCCTTCAGCTCCTTGGGTATTTTCTCTAGCTGCTCCATTGGGGACCCTGTGTTCCATCATATAGATGACTGTGAACATCCATTTCTGTGTTTGCCAGGCACTGGCATAGCCTCACAAGAGACAGCTATATCAGGGTCCTTTCAGCAAAATCTTGCTGGCATATGCAATAGTGTCTGTGTTTGGTGGCTGATTATGGGATGGCCCCCCAGGTGGGGCAGGCTATGGATAGTCTATTCTTTCATCTTATTTTCCCTTTCTTAAACTTATTTAATTCTGTCTTAAACTTTCTCCTTATTTGATATCTTGTTTCCTTCTAAGTACATTTTTAATAACTTGCTCTTTTTTTACTTCACTCCATATTGCTCTCCTTTGGCTTTATTTCAGTATTTTCCTCTGTCTTGAACGGTTCCATATTTGTGCTGTTTGTAGCCAATTGCTTTCTCCTTAATGGGTCATGCTGGGGTTGGCCACTTAATAGTATGCCTATAAATCAAAATATCCTAAAGTAAAGCCAAAAGAGGAAAAACAAACTGAAAATACATACAAACTAATCAACGGCCATGTCACATATACAGAAACCAATGCTCAACAATGAAACATATAATAACTCAAGTAATGAATTTGGCATTACCATAACAGGTACAAGATAAAGATTTCAAATATTTACTACTGAAATGCTATTCAAAAAATATAAAGAAATTTAATCAAGGAGATGATGAAAAAAATTGCAACATAGAGAAAAGTATCAGCCAGCTATATAAAAGTAATCAGCACTATTGATTAAATTTTAGCAACATACAAAAATTAGGAAGGAAATTGACCACTAACACAGTTTTGGGAATAAAAATCTTACATAATCAAAAATACACTAGAGATTAGGATTAATGGGCTTGATTAAGATAAGGCCCACATTCACTGACCAAAACAGAACTGAGATAGAGACTAACCATAGATAATCTCTTCCCTGAAATCATAGTGAAAGTTTATTTACTACTAGAGAAAGGGACATATGGCCAAATAGAAGAGGTATTTAGAATTCCAAATAGATATAACAGAGATGAACCAAGAAGACATGGCCTGTTTTAATCAAGATGTCAAAAATGCAAAGCAAAGTTACAAGAGTAAAAACTATAATTGAATATAGAACATACCTACAAAAACAAATATGTCACAATAATGTCAGAATTCTCATCAATAATTGTAAAGTACAAGGAGGCATTAGATGATATATTCCTAGCCCTGAAAGTAGTTAAATGCTAAAAAAATCGCTATACTCAGCAAAATACCCTTTTTAATAGAGGAAAATCTATATATTTCCAAAAGACATAATACCATACCATACCAGCACGGCAGAACACGACTCACACTCAACAGAATACTGCACTACATGCAGAAGAGGAAGAGTCTCAACAGTGACAGCATATTACACATTTCAGGAGGGACTAGATAGAGAAAGTAGAACTTGGAAGGAATGTGTGAAGTTTAACACTGGAAACCAGTAATACTAAACAAACAAACAAATTAAAATAACTTATATTCAATGCTTTTCTGTCTTGAAAAGGCATACTTTCCTGTCAAAGATAATCACAACATGAGAATCAATGGATAAAAGTCTATTTGTCAAAAGAATAGAAATGGGGAAAAAAAGCTATTTTAATATAAGGCAAAAAAGATCTCAAGCTAAAATGAGTAAGAAGAGATAAAGAAGACTGAAAAATTTTGATCTTAGCCATTCGTACTGGTGTGAGGTGGAATCTCAGGGTTGTTTTGATCTGCATTTCCCTGATGATTAAGGATGTTGAACATTTTTTCAAGTGCTTCTCAGCCATTTGGTATTCCTCAGTTGAGAATTCTTTGTTTAACTCTGTGCCCCACCTTTTAATAGGGATATTTGATTTTCTGGTGTCCACCTTCTTGAGTTCTTTATATTGGATATCAGTCCCCTATCTGATTTAGGATTGGTAAAGATCCTTTCCCAATCTATTGGTGGCCCTTTTGTCCTGTTGACAGTATCTTTTTTCTTACAGAAGCTTTGCAACTTTATGAGGTCCCACTTGTCAATTCTTGATCTTACAGCACAAGCCTTTGCTGTTTTGTTCAGGAATTTTTCCCCAGTGCCCATATCTTCGAGGCATTTCCCCACTTTCTCCTCTATAAGTTTCAGTGTCTCTGGTTTTATGTGGAGGTCCTTCAACCTCTTAGACTTGACCTTAGTACAAGGAGATAAGAATGGATCAATTCCCAGTCTTCTACATGATAGCTGCCAGTTGTGCCAGCACCATTTGTTGAAAAGGCTGTCTTTTTTCCACTGGATAGTTTTAGCTCCCTTGTACTACTCAGGTATTAAAAACAATAAATATATGAAATTCCTAGGCAAATGGATGGATCTGGAGGCCATCATCCTGAGTGAAGTAACCCAATCACAAAAGAACTCACATAACATGTACTCACTGATATGTGTATATTAGCCCAGAAACCTAGACTACCCAAGATACAATTTACTAAACACATGAAACTCAAGAAGAAGGAAGATGAAAAGGTGGACACGTCACCCTTCCTAGAATTAAGAACAAAGAACACATTGAAAGAGTTACAGAGATCATGTGTGAAGCTGAATCCAAAGGATGGTCCCAATGACTGCGGCTGCCAGGGATCCATCCCACAATCAGCCACCAAACATAGACACTATAGCATATGCCAGCAAGATAGTGCTGAAAGGGCCCGGATATAGCTGTCTCGGGGGAAACTATACCAATGCCTGGCAAACATGGAGGTGGAAGCTCATGGTCAGCTATTAGATGGAACACAGGGTTCCCAAGGAAGGAACTAGAGAAAGTACCCAAGGAGCTGAAGGGGTCTTCAACCCTCTAGGTGGAAGAATAACCATGAACTAACTAGTACCCCCTGAGCTCATGTCTCTAGCTGCATATATAGAAGAGGATGGCCTAGTTGGCCATCATTGGGAAGAGAGGCCCCTTGGTCATGCAGACTTTATATGCCCCAATACAGGGGAAAGCCAGGGCCAAGAAGTGGGAGCGGGTGGGTAGGGGAGCAGGGCCGGTAGGGCGGAGGGTATAGGGAACTTTCTGGATAACACTTGGAATGTAAATGAAGAAAATATCTAATAAAAGTTGGAAAAAAAACTGAAAATTTATAAAGGAGGCAATGTACCAAGTGGTAACAATTGTAAAAACATGCATTGAATGTTTGTGTTCCTAATTTAATTTAAAAATGCTAATGGATGTGAGCAGTAATCTAGATTGTGGTAAAATCTCAGTTGGTTATTTCAATACCCCTCTCTCACTTTTAGATAGCTCATTCAAATTGAAAATCAACAAGAGTTTCCTGTAGTTCTTTGTCTAATCCTAAGATCTAGGACAAATTTCCCCTGCATATTAGCATGTATTCAATACTGTTATTGTTCCAGTCTTATTTATAAAGCCATTTCTAGTAGAGACTGATTTACAACTGAGTTCCTGGTATTCTGAACCTTACAATCTTTCTGCTCTGAGCTACAGATTTAGAAACTCTAATGTAGATGTATCTATTGGGATCACTTCCTTAGGAGCTATTGTGACTAGGGTTTGCTGGAAGAAGAGTTAGCCTATCCCAGAGATGTATTCAGAGAATAAACAGGCTATCAACTTAAAGGCATATTATGGAAGATGTTCCAGGGAGTAACTAGGAGAGGCTGGTGGGAGGGAGGAGAAGGGGTTTAATGATAAAATTTAATTTTAATAAAAGCAGTATAAAAAGTAAAATAAAACAAAACAAAAAAAACAAAGAAATACACTTTGTCAAAAAGAGAAATAAAATAAAAAAGAAATTTCAGAGTAAGCTATGATATAGAATGAATAAAATTACTAAATTATAGTATTTAGTATATCAGATACAGAATATATATTATCCACAGCATACTATAGAAAAAATTCTCTAAAATAGACTCCACAAGGATACCATAGAAGTCCAGTTGTCCCTTTAGCTGCTAATTTCATCATTCTCAAATCTAAATAATATTCCATTTTATAAACTTACCACGTTTTCATAATCTCTAAGTTGACAGACATCTAGGCCCTTTTCATTTTCTAGCAAGAGCAGCAACAAACCTAGATGAATAGAGATCTCAAGAGTAGTCATCAGAATCTTTGGGAGTATATGTTTTAGAGTCATATAGAGTTCTGCGGAACATCTTTTTCTAGCCTTTGCTGTCTTTTGTGTTGGGCGTCTTGGCAATTCTGACTGTGGTAAGAAGAAACCTCAAAGTAGTTATATTTTATTTTGCCTTGATACCTAAAGATGTTTAACACACACACATACATATATACATACAAGCAGAAGGACCATGCACAAGCACACACACATTTTTTTTAGTCATTTGTCATTTAAGAACTTTTTAGTTTTATGTCTCATCAAAAAATTTTGATTGTTTTACTGACACTAATTTTTAAAGTATTTTGTTTGTTGCAGATATGAATTTTCTCTCAGATGATCAACTGGAAAAATTTTTTCCCATGTTGTAGACTCGGTATTCACTCAAATGATGATGTCGTTTGCTGTACAGAAGCTTTGCTGTCTCAAATCCAATTTGTAGACGATTGGCCTTAATGACTGTGCTTTTAGAGTCCAATTCAGAATTTCCTTTCCTGTGCTACTGAGTTCAAGTATATCTTCTACCTTTCTTTTTATCAGAGTCAGGCTATAGGCTCTTTTGCTGAGGTCTTTGATGTAGTTAAAGTTGAATTTTGCACTGGGAAAGAGAAAAAAAAAACTTCGTTTTGATTTCCTTTATATGTTTGTAGATACAACTCAAGCTAGAAAGGAAAAGAATGCTGACAAGCTCATCTTACAAGGTCAGACTCTCTCTGTCTCTGTTTCTGTCTCTCTGTCTCTGTCTCTGTCTCTCTCTCTCTCTCTCTCTCTCTCTCTCTCTCTCTCTGTGTGTGTATACACACACATACACACACATACATATACATGATTACAATAGAATATTCCATTGTTAACTTCTTGAAGAAAGTTAAATATCTAGAATCAACAAAAATGATACTATAACTTAACAGCACCTTTAGATTATAGATAAAGCATTTCCAAGAAATTTTGTGAGTATGATGCACATATTAAAAAGGGGTAGGAGGTTGCAAACAAATAGGCCAAAGTCCAAAGCATTAAATGTCAGGATACACAAAGACTGGGGCATTAAGTAATCTTCCTGAGACAAAACAGAATGAACATATACACATACACATGAACACATGCACACACACATACACACACTCACATACTTGCATATGCTATCTTAATGTTACCATGCAGCTCTGACTCCAACCAGCCTTGAACTTTTCTTTGCAGGAAGTGATTCTTTGTAAAGATAAATGAGATTGAGAAATTCTAAAGAAAGTCGGAGGGCTTTAAACCAATGGAATTAGAATTGAATATAGCTAAGGTATAATACATTCATAAATCCAAAAGACCATTAAGGAGTGCTATAGAATTCATGTTCTAAAAAACTGGAATATTTGGGAAAAACTCATAATTATTTCACAATTATAATCTACCAAAATCTAAAATCCCAATTTAAAAAGACCTAAATTACTTAAATAAATGAGTAAAAGGGGATGAGATTTTTCTCAATAATAAAAGGTTTCATCCAAAGAAAAGACCAGGAATGGTTGGCTTCAGTTGGTGGGTGCTGCAGTAGCATTAAGGAAGTGCTAACAACTCACACTGGTCTACAAATTAGAATGGAAAATATTCCCAGTAAGGTCATTGGACGAGGCTAGGATTATTCTGATAACAAAAGAAGAGATGGTGAAAACAAAACAAAACAAAACAAAACAAAATTATTTAACTGTTATCCTGATAAATACCATATAAAATGTCTCACTACAATTTTTCAAATGCTATTCAAGAACTCATTAAGAAGATCTGCACAATGTCCAAGTTCATTTCATCCCAGAGATGCAAGGATAGCTCAAAATATGTAAATCAATAAATGTAATTATAGAACACTGACTCGAGGATATAAATAACATGATCATCTCAATAGATGCAAGAAACATATCTTTCAGTATTGTTTCTTAGTAAAAGTCTCAAGGAAACTAGGCAAAGATCGAACTTTCCTCAATATAATAAAGGTTATATATTGTAAACCTGTCTCCAACGTTATGCTAAATGGACCATAGTGACAGCACCAGAAAAGTCTTCAACTTGATAACAACCTTCTGTTATGTAGCTGGATAAAAACAATCAAGATACACAATTCAGTAACTTCTTTATACACAAAAAAAGAACTTGAAAAGAATATCAGAAAAAATATATATTCACAGTAGCTTTGCATATATGGAAGAAGATGGCCTAGTTGGCTATCATTGGGAGGAGAGGCCCCTTGGTCATACAGACTCTATATGCCCCAGTACAGGGGAATGCCAGGGCCATTACGTGGGAGGGGGTGGGTAGGGGAGCAGGGCGGGGACGCGGGAGGGTAAGGGAAAATTTCTGGATAACAGGTGAAATGTCAATGAAGAAAATATCTAATAAAGAGGAAAAAAATGTAAAAAAAAAAGAAAAATTATCTAAGAAGAGTCCTTACAATGGATATAAAATACTACTGCAATGGAAATTTTGAAACACAGAAGAAAGAACTTAAATCACTAGAAGAAATGAGCTGACACTACCACTTTGATTATGTATACTCAAAGGACGCTGAGCCAGCCCCAACAGGCTCATATGCTCACTCATGTGCACTGTAGCACTCTCCATATGAAATGAGCTATCCCAGCTGCTCATCTCTAGGTGGATGGATAAAGAAAATGTATATGTACAGAATGTGTTATTTTTATTCATAATGAAAATTTAAATCACATTTTTAGGAAAACAGAGATCATTATGTTAAGAGAAATAAGCCTGATGTAGAAAGACAAATACTCCATGTTTTCTCTCATTTGCAGTGTCTAGATGATATGTACACATATATTTAATGTATTTATATATGTATATGAATGCCTAAGAGTGAGGGAGAGAAGGAAAGAAGAAGAGGGAAGGAGGGGTCAGAGAAGAAATAAGTTGAGGGCAAGAGAGAAGAGAGAGAGAAAGGGAGAGAGATTGATTTTAAATGGAGGGCTATGACAGATCATAAAATAAAGAGGAAGGGAGGAAAAGAGAAGTTGTTGAATGCATGTGACATGAAAACAAAAAGATAACATTTGAGAGAAGGGTGACCAACAAGGGGACTAACTGAGAAGGAATCTAATTAGGAAAAAATAATACATATGTGTTATTACATATGTATTACATATGTATACATAAATGAATACATATAATATGAAGCCCATAATGAAGCCAAAATATGTTAAAATTTTAACGAAAATGCAAAGTGTAAGGAGGATGCCAAGAGATGCTTGCTGACAGGAGCCTGATAGAGCTGTCTCCTGAGAGGCTCTGCCAGAGCCTGACATATACAGAGGCAGATGCTTGTAGCCAACCATTGAACTGAACACAGGGCCCCCAATGGAGAAGTTAGAGAAAGGACTGAAGGAGCTGAAGGAGTTTGCAACCCCATAGAAAGAACAACAATATCAACCAAGCAGATCTCCCAGACCTCCCAAGGACTAAATCACCAACCAAAGAGTACACCTGGAGAGACCCATTACTCTAGCTCCATATGTAGCAGAGGATGGCCTTATCTGGCATCAGTGGGAGGAGAGGCTCTAGGTTCTGTGAAGGCTCAATGCCCCAATGTAGAGGAATGCCATGAGGGTGAGGACGAAGTGGGTAGGTGAGTGTGGGAACACCCTCATAGAAGCAGGGGGAGGGTATTGGATAGCGGATTTCTGGAGGGGAAACCAGGAAAGGGTATAGCATTTGAAATATGAATAAATAAAATATCCAATAAAAAAGCAAAGTGTAAAGAAGTCCACCTTATATTTATATATTTTTTTTCTTTTTAGTTGAAATAAAATAATAGAAAATCTGACATAAGCTTTTCAAATATCTTAAAATTAGTTTGTATGGTCGTGTTTTAAGGATGTACATTTTTGTAGACTATCTGATATGTGCCCTTATTATATTGAGAGTTGAAATTAAAATAGAAATTTATTCCAGACTTTTACCATTTATAACTCTTTTCATAGCCTCCTGAATTCTCTCTACTACTGTTAAAGAGCAGGAGCATTTCCCAGTCATTGATGGATACCCTCCCAGTGCTTCACAGTGAATGAAGAAAGTGTCAGAGTACCCAATTCTATCCACATAATTGAATGTCTTCTGGTTGCAGTGATCACACTCCATCCACTTGGCTTTGTTCTCCTCCTTTCCCCACTATGTCCATCCTGAACCCTAATAACAAAATCCTGACACAGATGCCACTTTACTCTGTTGGAAGATAACTCTCCAGAGTTCTAAGCTTCCTCTATTTCTCCTTTAGGGATATAGGCACATAATTAAATCTAGGAATCTATCTGGAGACAAAGAAAATGATGTAATACAGAAAGTAAATCCTGGGGGCCTTAAACTAATTGTCATGTATCTTTAAATGCTTTTATGGTTTTTCCAGTTTCAACAGTCCCTAACTGAACTTGCAAGACAACACAAAGAGACCAAGACACCTAACACCGTTCCCTCAGTTATGTTTTTTTTTTTTAATTTGTCAGTTATGTACCCATATTTGCTCCCATGAGTATTTTGTTCCCCTTTTTAAGGAAGTACCAAAGTATCCACACTTTGGTCTTCCTTCTTCTTGAGCTTCATGTGGTCTGTGAATTGTATCCTGGGTATTCCAAGATTCTGGGCTAATATCCACTTATCAAGGAGTGTATATCATTTGTGTTCTTTTGTGATAGGGTCACCTCACTCAGGATGATATTTTTCTAGTTCAATCCATTTGCCTAAGAATTTTATGAATTCATTGTTTTTAGTAGCTGAGTAGTACTCCATTGTGTAAATGTACCACATTTTATGTATCTATTACTCTTTTAAAGGTCAGGTGGGTTCTTTTCTTCTTCTGGCTATTATAAGTATGGCTGCTATGAACATAGTGGAGAGAGACTCTCAGGTGCAGAAGATATCATAGAAAACATTGGCACAACATTCAAAGAACATACCATTTTTATAGCTGGCCCTGGGATTAACTCTGCACACCCTTCACTCTACCTCTCTCATATAAAAACACCTGCCTGCAAATCATCCAGTTATACACTCCTGTTTCTACTTACCACAGAACCAGTTAACCAGGCTCACATTACTCACTAATTAAAGAAAAGAAAATTAAGAGTGATTCATGTTGAGATTTATAATCATACCACACATTAAAGAAATTGTTGAGCTACTTCAACTTTACTTTTATGATTCCAAACCACACTGTAATGAATAAATAAATTTTTATATTTTAGGAAAGGAGAGAGAGAGTGAGAGAGAGAGAGAGAGAGAGAGAGAGAGAGAGAGAGAGAGAGAGAGAGAATAGCTGCCAAGAAAATTGCATTCTGTCCTCAAAAAGATATAATTCAGTGTTTTCTTATCATATCAGATTCCCCCCCCCGAAAATATAAAAATTTCATCTAATATGTCAATATCTCACTCATTGCTATCTTAGCATCCTTGGCTAGCACCCTGGTTTTTCAAGAGAACACTGAGCTGGTTATGGATTTAATGGTACAAGGAGACAAAACTGAAAGGTTCTGTAGAAAGTGAGTAGAAAATATACATCTCTTGAAAAACATGCCCTCTGGGCTAAGCCAGTGGAGGGGCTCTATGCCCTTACAAGCTCCTGAAAAGGTATTTTGCCTTTGTAGTCCTAACAGCTTGTTCAAGCCCTGGCTGCATTGACTTTCATAGATCTCAAGTTGGATGCTATCTCCCAGAAGAGTTCATGCTATTAAATCATTCTACTCTTGGTTCCTATTGCCCATGTAGAAATATAAGCAGCAGTAAAAACTCTAGGTTATATCTCCCAGTGTCTGAAATTTACAATAGCAAAAATAAAAAAGAGGGTACCAGGAACATTTCAGAGCTACTCTACAAATGGTGTTCTTAAGAATACAGGGAGCAGATAGCAGGAATAAATTGTCTCTGACGTAAAAGATGGTTGAGCAACATGTTATTTACTCAGGTTTCACATGGAAATTTATGCTTTGTTGTTCATGTTTCTAGAAGCAGTTGGCTTTACAGTCAAGACAGCCTGGAATTTACAGAATCAATGTTTTATATTATCTAATTGAATCCTGGTACTTGGGAGCTAAAGTAGCTTCTGGAGATCAGATAGTTCCTCCAACTTCCATCTTTAGGTAATGAAATTTCTTCTTGACTTTGCCCTTACTCAACCAATATTAACTGAAATACATGATATACTGGAAACATTGTTTTAAATACTTATGACAAATGCATGAAGTGGGTGAAGTGGACATTTTTGTGTTAGGTGTAATAAACTACTTAGAAAGAAAAATAGCCCATGTTTTCTTGTCTATGAGAAATATGTATTTGTATAAAAATATGTGTCCATGCACATACACCAATATAATGATGACTATGTAGTGTCTTGAGGGATGAAAGATTCTAAAAGGAAAGAAAGTGAAATGAGAGAAAATTAATAAGAAAGAAAAGAAAAACAATGACAATTATCGCACATTATCTATTTGTCATATTCAGCAAGTGTGTGTGTGCATGAATGTGTGTGTGTGCATGCAAGTGTGTTTGTTAAATATATAAATCTTGAATATAAGAAGGAGCCAATGAAAAGGGAGGATAATGTAGACAAATATGACCAGAGTACAATGATATACATATGTAAAAATTTCACATATAAACTCCATATTTTGTATACTTACAAACATTAATTGAAAAATAATTGAAACAGATGGGTTGTTATTTTTTAAGAGAAAGGGTAATAGAGCAATGTAGGAGGGAGAACAGGACAATAATGAGCGTGGATGGGAGCGAAGTCAACAATATACATGCAAAATAAAACTGATTTTTGCATAGTAAACATATGAAAAAATAAAAATGGCTGCCCTATGTAGGTAGAATGAGTAAAAAATATATGGTTTGTTATTTTTGAATAGTTAAAAACCCTCTAATAGAAAGAATGGATAGAGGAGCCTTTTGTCATGATGGTTTTACCTAGGAAATATATGTTGTTAACAAGGAAAAAATACAAGCAGAAACTGAGTAATGACAGCAACTAGGGTAATGAAGAAAAGCCATATAGGAAAAGTGGGGAGGAGCACCCGCAGGGGAGCACGCACTGCGGAGCACCCAGTGACCTGGCTTTAAACTCAGTGCCTAGCCAGTCCCTGGGAAGCAACAAAACACTACTAAAGAAAATGTTAGCCAAGCAACACTGAGGTGGCTCAGCTGTCAAATATTTTTACCTCTTTTGTAGAGGGCGCTGGTTGAGTCCCAGCACTCACACAGCTGCACACAATTGCCTGTAACTCCAGTTCCAGGGGTCTGTCACCTTTTTCTTGCCTATAGAAAATGCTGTACTGACAGCACTCATAAATCCTGCGTGCTCGTGTGCATACACACACACACACACACACACACACACACACACACAAACACACAAAATATGAAATATACCCAGAAGATGTACCAACTGGTAAAAAGGACACATGTTCCACTATGTTCATAGCAGCCTTACTTATAATAGCCAGAAGCTGGAAAGAACCCAGATGTCCCTCAACAGAGGAATGGATACAGAAAATGTGGTAGATTTACACAATGGAGTACTATTCTGCTACTAAAAAAAATGAATTTATGAAATTCTTGGGCAAATGGATGTATCTGGAGGATATAATCCTTAGTGAGGTAACCCAATCACAAAAGAAGTCATTGGATATGTGCTCACTGATAAGTGGATATTAGCCAAGAAACTTAGAATACCCAAGATACAATTTGCAAAACACAAGAAAATCAAGAAGGAAGATCAGCGCGTGGATACTTCATTCCTCCTGTGAATAGGAAACAAAATACCCATGAAAGGAGTTACAGAGACAAAGTTTAGAGCTAAGACGAAAGGATGGACCATACAGAGACTACCCCACCAGGGGGATCCATCCCATAATTAGTCATTTAACTCAGACACTATTGCATAGGACAGCTAGTGCCTACTTAAGGGAACCTGATAGAGCTGTCTCGTACAGAAGTGGATGCTCATAATCATCTATAAGATGGAACACAGGGCCCACAATGGAGAAGCTAGAGATAGAACCCCAGGAGCTGAAGGGGTCTGCAACCCTAGAAGAGGAACAACAATATGAACTAACCAGAACCCCCAGAACAGGTGTCTCTAGCTCTACATGTAGCAGAAGATGGCCTAGTCAGACATCATTGAGAGGAGAAGCCCCTTGGTATTGTAATCTTTATATACCCCAATACAGGGGAACACCAGGGCCAAGAAGTGGGAGTGGGTGGGCAGGGGAACAGGGCGTGGGGAGGGAACTTTCGGGATAACATTTGAAATGTAAATTAAGAAAATATCAAAAAACAAAAAAAGAAAAAGACAAAGAAGACAAATTTGAGAGTGAGTGAGACAAAGAGATACAAACACAGACTGATGACTGATAGGGATAGATAGGTAGATATATAGATAGATAGGTGATAGATAGATAGATAGATAGATAGATAGATAGATAGATAAGCAGTGCAATGGATTCATAGGAAGGGATGAAAGAAGGAAAGAGGGGAAGTATTATGTATATACATTTTAAATTTAAAAATATATATAACAGAAAAATACTGTAAATAAATGTGTGTGGAGGGGTGTTGAAAGGCCTTTTAAGAAGTAAAGGGCTACTATGTTGTCATGTAGGCTTGGAGAATTCCAGGCAGTGGAAAGAGCCTAGGCAGAAACATGTTTATGTTGCTTAAGAACACCTGGAGGCAAGTATTACAAATGCTGAATGAATGGGATGACAGAAGCAAGAAGCCACAAGGCAGGAACCCTCTCTGCCCATAGCTCAGATCATTTGGCCTTTTAATCTCATGACTTTGAATTTATCTTTTTTTCTGAGTGAGGAATCACTGAGAATTTTTGAGGAAAGTAATGACATCATTCTGTACCTAGCTGGCTGCTGTGTGGATAGATCATGGTGCTCTAATACAACAGATAAAGGAAGCATTCATAAAATCCACATCAGAGACTGTGGCAGCTGAGATGCTGGGGCACATTGTAACACTGGATGCATCTGAAGATACTGACAACACATCTCCTAAATCTCATTCGGATTATGAGGACAAGATGGAAATTAATATGATGACTCTGGTTTTATGTCTGAACCGGTAACATTTGGAGCTGTTCAACAAGATACAGAAAAAGTAATGTTGCATTTAAGGTTGAATGTGCTATATTGAATAGGTAGGGAGAAAGTGGGCAGTCTTGTCTAGGCCCTGATTTTAGTGGGATTGCTTCCAGCTTCTCTCCATTTACTTTGATGTTGGCTACTGGTTTGCTGTATATTGCTTTTATTATGTTCAGGTACGGGCCTTGAATTTCTGATCTTTCCATGACTTTTATCATGAATGAGTGTTGGATTTTGTCAAATGCTTTCTCAGCATCTAACAAGATGATCATGTGATTTTTTTTCTTTGAGTTTGTTTAGATAGTGGATTACGTTGATACATTTCCTTATATTAAACCATCCCTGCATCCCTGAGATGAAGCCTACTTGGTCATGATGGATGATCAGTTTGATGTGTTCTTGGATTCGGTTTGCAAGGATTTTATTGAGTATTTTTGCATCAATATTCATAAGGGATATTGGTCTGAAATTCTCTTTCTTTGTTGGATCTTTATGAGGTTTAGGTATCAGAGTAATTGTGGCTTCATAGAACGGATTAAGTAGAGTACCTTCTGTTTCTATTTTGTGGAATAGTTTGAGGAGAGTTGGAATTAGGTCTTCTTTGAAGGTCTGATAGAACTCTCCACTAAACCCATCTGATCCTGGGCTTTTTTTTGGTTGGGAGACTATTAATGACTGCTTCTGTTTCTTTAGGGGAAATGGGGCTGTTTAGATCATTAATCTGATCCTGATTTAACTTGGGTACCTGGTATCTGTCTAGAAAGTTTTCCATTTCATCCAGGTTTTCCAGTTTTGTTGAGTATAAGCTTTTGTAGTAGGAACTAGTGATGTTTTGGATTTCCTCAGGATCTGTTGTTATGTCTCCTTTTCATTTCTGATTTTTTTAATTCAGATACTGTCCCTCTGCCCTCTAGTTAGTCTGGCTAAGGGTTTATCTATCTTGTTGATTTTCTCAAAGAACCAGCTCCTGGTTTGGTTGATTCATTGAATAGTTCTTTTTGTTTCAACTTGGTTGATTTCAGCTCTGAATTTGATTATTTCCTGCTGTCTACTCCTCTTGGATGAATTTGCTTCCTTTCATTCTAGAGTTTCTAGGTGTGCTGTCAGAGTGCTAGTATATGCTCTCTCTAGTTTCTTTTTGGAGGCACTCAGGGCTATGAGTTTTACTATGAGGACTGCTTTCATTGTGTCCCATAAGTTTGGGTATGTTGTGGCTTCATTTTCATTAAACGTTAAAAAGTCTTTCATCTATAGGGCAGAACAAAGGGTCCCCAATGTAAGAGCTAGAGAGAGTACCCAAGAGCTGTAGGGGTCTGAAACTCTATAGATGGAATAACAATATGAACTAATCAGAACCCCCAGAGCTCATGTCTCTAGCTGCATATGTATTAGAAGATGGCCTAGTTGGCCATTATTGGGAAGAAAGGCGCTTGGTCTAGCAATGTTTATATGCCCCAGTACAGGGGAATGCCAGGGCCAAGAAGTGGGAGTGGGTGAGTAGGGGAGCAGGGCAGGGGGGAGGGTAAAGGGGACTTATGGGTTAGCACTTGAAATGTAAATGAAGAAAATCTCTAATAAAAAATGTGAAAAAAATTGAATGTGATCCTATATTAGACATATATGTGAAGATACAAAAAGATAGCTTTGTCCTCTGATGACATCTCATGAAGACCTAATAAGTAAAATATCTGAAAGAGACCCTGCTGTCATTGGAATGAGAAGCGTAGGAGACGCATGTTCTTCCAATACATGCTTCCTCCCCCTGTATGGCTGTAGAGGTAATGATCAACCATCCCAGATAAGACCTACAAAACCAGTAATTTACTCACTCAATCATAGAAACTTAGATTTCCCATATTTACCCAGAGCAACCTGTTGACAATTATACAGTCAGTTAGTGAGAGAATTTGGATGCAAACTCTGGCCACTTGTTCCTCACTACCTAGCCATGATTCCTCCAGTATTTTTAGCAGTTTCATGCTGTGTCTCGAGGACTTTCTTGTTCCCAAACTTTTGCTTTACGAGTCATTAAGCACACATTGAAGGAGTTACAGAGATCAAGTGAGGAGCTGAATCTAAAGAATGAACCAACCAGTGACTCCTGCAGCCGGGGATCCATCCCATAATCAGCCACCAAACATAGACACTATTGCATATGCCAGCAAGATAGTGCTGAAAGGGCCTGATATAGCTATCTTGAGGGAGGCTATACCAGTGCCTGGCAAACACAGAAGTGGATGATCTCAGTCAGCTATTAGATGGAACACAGGGTTCCCAAGGAAGGAGCTAGAGAAAGTACCCAAGGAGCTGAAGGGGTCTTCAACCCTATAGGTGGAAGAACAACATGAACTAACTAGTACCCCCAGAGCTCATGTCTCTAGCTCCATATATAGAAGAAGATGGCCTAGTTGGCCATCATTGGGAAGAGAGGCCCCTTGGTCATGCAAACTTTATATGCCCCAGTACAGGGGAATGCCAGGGCCAATAGGGGGGAGTGGGTGGGGTGGGTAGGGGAGCAGGGTGGGGTTGGGGGAAGGTTTAGGGGATTTTCGGGAGAACATGTGAAATGTAAATGAAGAATATATCTAATAAAAAATGGAAAAAAAATTCAAAACTTTTTCTAAGTTCCATGAGAATATTAGTAAATTTTAATTTGTTCCAGGAAGAAGTTTAAACTGAAACTCAACATAATAAAAACTGAACCCGAAAGACAGAAACAGGAAAAACTAGAGTTATAACTAATATCTACTGTTTTGTTTTTTCTAAATTATGAACCACTATTGGATCAGAAAAAAAATAATCTTGCAATGAAGACAAGTCCTACTGGGGGAAAAAAAAAACAATTGTGGGAACATACTTGTTCTCCTAAATATTATTCTTATGTCCCTGTGCCTCTGGTTTCTCTTAAAGTGCTGTAGTTCTACAGGTGTATAAAAATTTCATCATGGAAAACTTTGCCTCTTGGGTTTTCGGCTATGGGAGAGGTAGGGAAAATGACATGGGTAAAAGTAGCTTTCTCATGGTTATTCTTCCACCTATAGGGTTGAAGACCCCTTCAGCTCCTTGGGTACTTTCTCTAGCTCCTTCTTCCTTGGGAGCCCTGTGTTCCATCTAGTAGCTGACCGTGAGCTTCCAACCTCCATGTTTGCCAGGCATTGGTATATTTTCCCCTGAGACCTCTATATCCGGGCCCTTTCAGCAGAATCTTGCTGGCATATGCTATAGTGTCTATGTTTGGTGACTGATTATGGGATGGATCCCTGGCAGCTGCAGTCATTGGGTCCATCCTTTGGATTGAGCTGCACAAATGCTCCCTTTAACTCTTTCAATGTGTGCTTTGTTCTTAATTCTAGGAAGGGGTGACGTGTCNGATAAGAATGGATCAATTCCCAGTCTTCTACATGATAGCTGCCAGTTGTGCCAGCACCATTTGTTGAAAAGGCTGTCTTTTTTCCACTGGATAGTTTTAGCTCCCTTGTCAAAGATCAGGTGAGCATAGGTGTGTGGATTCCTTTCTGGGTCTTCGATCCTATTCCATTGATCTACCTGTCTGTTGCTGTACCAGTACCCCCTGGGCTCACGTCTCTAGCTGCATATATAGAAGAGGATGGCCTAGTTGGCCATCAGTGGGAAGAGAGGCCCCTAGGTTATGCAGACTTTATATGCCCCAATACAGGGGAACGCAGGGGCCAAGGGGTGGGAGCGGGTGGGTGGGGGAGCAGGGCCGGGAGGGGGGAGGATATAGGGAACTAGCTGGATAACACTTGAAATGTAAATGAAGAAAATATCTAATAAAAGTAGAAAAGAAAAAAAAAAGTAGCTTTCTCTACCTTTTTTTTTTTTGTATCTATTTTTTCTGTTCTCTCACCCATATACTTTTTCCTGATATAAATTTATTACCAACTTCAAGAAGAAGCAGCTGTACCTTTTGGCAAGTAAAACTGTCTGCTGAAGGGAGAATGTTTGACTTGGAGAAGTGACTGGATGATATCCATTGCCCCTGAACTGGGAAGAACCCAGTACTATTCTTGTCCAGGCACCAAAATTTCTCCCAATCTTTTATGCTTAGCAGTCATGACAAACATTTACCATTTAATTCACTTCCATTCAACTTAGTTAAAAAGATTTATACTATTTTATTTAACTCTTTATGTGAGATGTTATAGATCAAACTTTGGGCCTCACAAACCCATATAGACACCTACCAATGATCTATATCTCCAACTTCAGGTGTGTCAAGTTTCCAGGTGGTATTTGTTAAATACTACATAAAACAATAAGCCATCCAGGTTAAATGCTGCCTAGAAACTGACCTTCTATCACAGTTAACCACACAATACTGTATGAACATTTTGAGGGCATAGGAAAAAGGGTCCATAGTTGTATGAGCAGAGAGCAATCATATCAGGGAAGGGTTTGGATTGGATGGTAGATATGTACTGGAATTTGAGAGACAAAATTTAGATAGATATACCTGTGAGGAGACAGGAAGATCTGAGAACAGGGGTGGAGGAAAGAGAGGGCTCATGTGGAAGAAAACATTGTCATGATGTGTTAAGGAGTGATTCAGAGGAGCCAGCTAGCAGTGTGAAGGCGTGTGGGGCATAAAAAGAACTCTATCTGCATCCTCTCAATTTACCCATGACAGTGATACAAGCAGGTCATTTTCTATAAGACACTGTGGTGGCAATTGACATGTCAATTTGGTGACAATATACTGATGGTCAAAGGAGAGCCGGACTACTGTAAAAGCAACTGGTGAAATGTTGATATGATTGTGAGTCAGACAAGCTGGAGAGAAAGGAGGTAATGGGTTCCAGATGTATGTGCCTGCCAGTTTGAAGTTACTGTTCAAGTTGACTAATACTGTTTCTCTGGGACAGCATCCATTCATGGGAAAACAGCAGCATCCATTTTGGAATAATAAAACACTCCAGGAAACTATGAGCAATCACCTTGGGGCTTTATTTTAGAGTCCCTGTGACAGGTAGTGAAAGCCATGTGTACCCAGCCCCTAAGTTATACTCTGTAGAGATCCTTAGCAGCAATAATAAAACCAGAATGGGCCTCTAGAAAGCTAGAAAGGGCTCTGAACACAGGTTTTCCTAGTGCCACAAACTTTTCATTGGGCTCTCTGAACTCAGTATTCTGAGCACTGGTGTGAGAAGTCAATAAACAGGTGCATCAAGAAATTGGGAAGCATGACCATGATTTGGTGTTTTACCTTTGGGTTTGGAATGAAGCTTCAGATTCATTCAAAATACAGAGACTTTGCTCATGAACTGTCTTTACTTTGTCTTTTTCTAAAAGTTTGGAGCTAGAAACACCAGACATGTAATCTAAATCTAGAATTGTGTTCATTTTTTGTTCATTGGAATGAATTTGAAGCTTCCTTTGGGTTTTACCTTTATTTATGATTGGTTATTTTAATTCTATTATAATTACTGGTGTGTGTGTGTGTGTGTGTGTGTGTGTGTGTGTGTGTGTGTGTGTGTGTGACTATGTGTGTTGTGTGTGGGGTGCATGTGTTCCACAGTGTATATGTGGAAATCAGAGGATAGTTTTGTGTAGTAGATTGTCTCTTTCCACCTTTATGTGTGTTATGGGGAGTGGACAGAAGTTCTCAGACTTCTTGACTTTACCTTCTGAGCCATCCTGTTATCCCCATTTTGAGTTAAAATAGCCTGTTGCTATTTTCCCCTCTAACCTATAAGTCCTTTAATTACACAGCTAGTGATTTTATATTAGAAGATCTTGACCAAAGAAATTTTATTTAGTTGCCATATGCCATGCATGACATAGAAAAACATTTCATTACCAAGTGGCATTTAAGCACAGACCAAAGGATGGACCTAGGTGGGATGGCTGGAACTGGGAAAGAGCACCACAGGCCGACAAACAAGTTGGAGCCCTCTAATTAGGGCAGTCTGATGGCATTGCAGACCTGTCAGGCTAGTGTGACTGGAAACCAGCAAGGAAGAAAAATGAAAAAGAGACTCTAGAAATGAAGGAGAATATTTCCCTTCTTCTCTCTCTACCTGTAGCTGTTGACTACAGTCATTTAAAGAGATGTATACTAGAAGCTAATTTTCTTCATGTGTCTTCCTTCAGTTCTCACAAAATAACCAAATACCCGCTTTTCCAGAATTATCATATCTGTGATTAAATCATATCCTGGAGATTTCTACTCAAGTGGCTCAAGTGGTGTGGTTCTAATTCTTTCTACTCCACATTCTCATTTTTTTTTCCAGTTTCACAATCTGCACATAAGGCCTCTGGCCACTTTTAAAATAAATACTATTAATATGATGCTACTTCTGTTTCTCCTGTCTCTTTAAATTTTAAATAATTTAATTTAGGGTGATAGAGAGATGGTTCTCTGGATAATTTTCTTGCTATCCACTTATAGGGTCATGAATTTGGATCCCCAGAACCTGTACATCAGTAACTTGAATACTGGTACATTGAGAGTGAAGAGATAAGGAGATCTCATGGGCTTGGAGGGCCAGTTTTGATGACTTGGTGAATTTCAGGATCAGTGAGACACTGTCTCATAAAATAAGTGGAAAGCAATAAAGGAAGACAGCTGATATTAATCCCTGCCTTTCTGTGTGTGCTTGTACATATGTGTGCACCTACATACACATGCACATACATCACATATATCACACACACACACACACACACACACACACACACACACACACACACACACACA
>LR751320.1:3817-15455 GCA_902729485.2 Mus minutoides | reverse complement strand
TAGACGGAGAAACCAAAGTATTCCACGACAAATTCAAATTCACACAATATCTTTCCACGAATCCAGCCCTTCAAAGGATAATAACAGAAAAACACCAATACAAGGACGGAAACTCTGCCCTAGAGAAAGCAAGAAAGTAATCCTTCAACAAACCTAAAAGAAGACAGCCACAAGAACAGAATCCCAACTCTAAAAACAAGTTTTTTTTTAAATGGAGAGAGCTAAATAAATACTATTTATATTATTATCTAGAAGTCAAGTAAAGAGCTTTAAGTGTGTTTATTGTCAAGTAAATGCTTAAGAAAAAAATGTATATACCTGGGAAAAGTGTGTGTATGTTTTTTTGTTGTTTGTTTGTTTGTTTTGTTTTGTTTTCTTTGTTTTTGTTTTGTTTTTGATTTTCAAGACAGGGTTTCTCTGTGTATCCTTGGCTGTCCTGGAACTCACTCTGTAGACCAGGCTGGCCTCGAACTTCGAAATCTGTCTGCCTCTGCCACCCAAGTACTGGAATTAAAGGTGTACACCACCACCGCCCAGCATGTGTATGTTTTCTATAAACATATGTACATGTACATGTACATGTGTTTTCTTATAATTTGAATAAGTTATGGTTGCATATATGTACACATATTTACATATCACTTTAATAAGATGATTAATCATATCACAATACTCTCAATAAATAAGGGTTTTGTTGATTTATACTTTTTAAATTTACTGGCTATTTTATATTTTAGTCTTAATATATAAACTATATTAATATATAAAATATATAACAGGCTAATGTTTCTGTGAAACAAACAAACCAACACCCTAATAAAGCTATACCATTTCTGACTGAAAGAGCAATGTTGCTTTTCTTTTACAAATACAAGATTATATGGAATGTAACCTATTTTCCATTATTTGAAAGAAAGTTTGCATTTGCATGTTAAAGATAGTTTTAGTGTTTGGGGAGTAAGTATACTTTCTTTGCTGTAGAAAGATAATTTATGAGCCTTAACCTTTTCGTTACTAACGTACAATGACTTTTATATTTTCTGCTCATTTCTTTTTCCATATCTCCCATGAGCAGCAAATCATATAAAAAATACCTGAAAAAAGATGTGGAAATAGAGAGATTTTAAAAATAAATCTATTGAATAATATGTCTTGATTGAACAAGGGATTTTTAGTTTGCTAACTCATTTCTATTACGAGTGCATTCTTTGTTTTTTATGACTGGGAAAGAAATATCCTGGAATCACGTATTCATTGTGAGTTTGTGTTTTCATGGAAACCTAGGCTTAAGCTTTGATTTTCTACAGGTATTTCTTAATAAAGCACACACTTATCTCAAGCTATACAGTGACCTAGAGGATAATATTAGTGCCTAACATTTACTGAGCATTCCTGCTTTCATAAGATAGTGTTCTTAGAATTTAAAGTGCATTTCCTAATTTTGCCATCCAAATATCCTTGTAACAAGGGAAATCAAAGTTTAAACATTCATGTACAATTTTCTCAGGCCCACCTCAGTGAGCATCATGCCACTAGACATTGGTGGTGAAGAATGAAAGAGAATCCTGGAGGATTCTCAACCTCTGCCTTACACACACACACACACACACACACACACACACACACACACACACACACACACACACAGAAAGAGGGAGAGAGAGAGAGAGAGAGAGAGACAGAGACAGAGACAGAGACAGAGACAGAGAGACAGAGACAGAAATAGATTTTTGGCAGAACATTGTGTCATAACTCAGTGACCTCTTATTATGTTCCATAGAGCAGGTGAATCCTTCTGTGACTGTTATATAAAGTCGGATATTACTGTAACCTATAATTGAATTTGAGGATACTAGCTGTGGGCAATATTTTACTAATTGGAAGTCTCTGTCATCAGATCACTTGCTGTGTACCTTCCTGATGTTGATACATTGTGCCAAAGTCATACGTAATTTTAAAGAGCTTGTCTCCCTATAGTTCCTCAAAACTAAAAATTTTGATTCATTTTTTTGAAAAACTTTTACATGACACCAAATTAATTATGAAAACTTGTAGAAGTTAGATTCAGTTCTTTCTCTCAGCATCATACTCCAAGAAACAAGACTCAGACTCAAAATATATTTACAAATACCTTGGCCATATACCTAGACACTTTTCTGACTAGAATCAAAATTTATGAGTACCCACTTATTTTAACCTACATTCTGCCATGTGACTGGTTAACTGCATTCAGGTAGCCATGTATCCATCTCCTCACATCTTCCCAGGTAGAACTCCCCCATGGCTCTATCCCAGAATCCTTTCTGTCCCCCAGATTTCTCAGCTTCTATTTCTTACCTAACCTATAGGCCATAAACTTTCTGACAGGTGATACATCTATACATTACACAAGACATTCTCTCTAAAAAAGCTATATGCTGATTTCAGTATTGTTTCCTTCTAAGTCATTTGCTTTCATCATCTCTGAATCAAAATTTTCATGTTTTGACAAAACATCAGTACAACTCAGAAATTTCAAGATGATAAATTTAGGTGGAGATATAAATAGAACTGTTTTTGCTTCTTCTTTTTTTTTGTTTTTTTTTTTGTTTTGTTTTGTTTTGTTTTGTTTTTTGTTTTTTGAGACAGGGTTTCTCTGTGTAGCCCTGGCTGTCCTTGAACTCACTTTGTAGACCAGGCTGGCTTCGAACTCAGAAATCCACCTGCCTCTGCTTCCCAAGTCCTGGGATTAAAGGGGTGTGCAACTGCTGCCAAGCTGCTTCTGCTTCCTAATCATGCCACAGACTTGTGTTTATGGGTGTAATTTGCTTAAACTGAGTAAGTTTTTGCTCCCATAGAACAAAATAAAAGCAAGGTTTATGATCTTGTTCATTGTTTTACCAGTAATGTTCTTTGATAGATGCTCAGGATTCACAGGGATGGGGAAGGACTGCCTGCCTGACAGACCTAGAATGGTTCAGCAATGTTTCAGTCTTGTACCTATCATAAATGACTATATGAGAGTACATACAGGGCTTTGCTGTGAATTCATCATACTCTCATAGAAATAGGACATATTTAATAAAATGTTGCCCATCATACAACTTTGGTTAGTTGATTTAATAGTCAAGAACGGATAGACATGTGTAATGCTTGCCACCAAGAGCATGAATATGAGGCAGTGCCTGCCTCTTTTGCAGCCAACCAATAATAGTATTGACAATGACCTCTTGGTACACAATACTAGGGGAACAACAACAGAGCTAGAGGGGCTATCCTGCCTGGATCAATTTCTTGCTCTCTTCATTGCTTCTCATTGTCAAGTCTACCCAACCTGGTAAAAGATCACATACACTGATCCTACTCTCTGTTCCAACCGTTTCAGCAGCCTAGTAGATTGCTACCCCAGAATAAGTCCAGGGAAGCTTAGATAGACAAAGGTTGTGTTAGGACTTTGGGATCGACTGAAGCAAACTTGGATTCCATGTCTGGATCAATAATCGATAAATGTGGTGTGTCTGTGAGTCATTAAAAACAAAACAAAGCAAGCAAACTAATAAACAATAAAGTTGGCATTACCGTTTCTCTATCTAGGATGTTTACCATCTATCTCCTTCTTCTTACTCCCTGAAGTTATTCTCATGTTCTCAATTGTTTAATATCCAGGTTAATTTACCTTTTATTCCCCCCCCTCTCTCTGTATGTTTCTGTGTGTGTGTGTGTGTTTAACCTACCACATAGGGATATTAAATTATTTTGAACATTGTCATTCTAATGATATACTTTTCTTTTTTTTTTTTTTTTTTTTTGATGATGGCAAAGAGCAGATAGTCCCAAGAGTCTTAGTCTCACAGAACATTTCAAGATTGGAAATGAAAAGTGTGATTTTTGTTTTTGTTTTGTATTATTTTAATAAACACATTTGAGAACTTTTGCTTTGGTCTTAGCACTTCAAATCACTTCTTTACATTTGTTCCTGAAAGCTTAAGCCTTTGAAACCTGGACAAACAGTCCCAGTATCTAAACTGTGAATATGTCATTTTGAATAATGCCAGCCAAAATGAATGCATAGAGGACAGCTTATAAGCATAATCTTCTTTGCAGAGGATGCTCTGTCCACTTGTTGAGAATCCTGAGAAAGCCTAAGGCTAGGTTTTCCATGCAGCAGTGATTTGCACATCTCCCTACTGAGAACATGCCTGGCTCAACCTTTATCACTTTGTTTTGGAGAAACTCTTGTTTGTGGGCTGTGCTGTGAAAAGAAAGCAGATATGCTCTGGGAATAAACATTTCAATATTCTGAACAAAGAATAATGGGCAGAAGGGTTCTTCTAATAAGCCGGACAGTACCTCCAACTGGCATTTGTACAAACATTTTGTTGGTCAAACTGACAGATTTGCCATTAGCTACTTTGGGAAAAGAAGATTCATCTTTCTGGGGGCTTATTTCTCAATCGTCAGTGAAAGACAGTGATCACTCTAAGTCATCACCTACACTCCTCCTGGCTCCAACAATTCTAACTCTGAGGAGGAATTGGTATACTTGACAGACACAGACTTCTTTTCTCCCCGAAGGTAGTATGCAGATGTGACTAGATAAAACTTGGCTGTAAATTTTGTTGTTCGAATCAATTCATCAGTACTGTTGTCATGATTATTTTTGTTATTTTAAAATACTAATTTAATTTTAATTGAGTTCACAGTATGATATTTTATTATATTTTCAAGTATATTTGTTGATTCCCTCCCCACACACACACACCACCCCATGCTCCAACATGCCCCTACTTTTTCTCCTTATACTTCCTTCTTTTGTATAGGAGTTTCCTCCAAGATTAGAACCCTCTGTCTAGAGAAGCTCATTAAGACACAGGATGTTTACTGGGCAGTGAAACAACAGGATGTTCTAAGCTTTAAGACCTAAGGTAAGGTGAAACATCCTATTGGACCCAGGATGGGATCATCTTATAGATAAGCTCCATCAGCTCAGGAAATAAATAATACAAGGGCTTTAGAGAGCAGTGAAGTTAATTGGATACACTAGACATTACCCTCCCCAGGCATATACAAGGTGTAAGGACTCTTGACAGAGGCTCTCTGGCGTGTTGAAGATTTGAAACAGAGAGTTTTCTAGAAGAAGCTAGGGCCAGGTGAGATGACAAGAGGAAGCAGAGACCAGCCTAGAAGAAGCAAACTACACAGACTGTCTGGAAAAGGCAGAGGTCATTAAAGCTAACCCAAAGGACATCATCCAGCATTCCAAAAAGAGAAATAAAGTCTTTCCCAAGACAAACTGAAATCTCCCAGAAAACACAAAACCCTCATTTTGTTTTAAGATTCTGAGATTCATTGACTGATTATGTAACATTTGTGATTGTGAAGTTGTATTATTGCCAGTCCAATGTCTAATTACAATTTGTCTTTCACTATCTTTAGTCCTCATAATAGTGTCTGTCTTTACCTATGTGTTTGACCTAATATCCTTGTAATGAGTTTTGGGGTGTATTAGCTTAACAAAATATTGGAATTCCCTAACTGAAAGGCCAAAAGGTATTATCAGGTATTATCAAAAGCATGTGTTAGAGGTTTCTCTGATTTGTTCTCATCTATGTACCTAATATTAGCAAAGTGCTTTAATTTATGAGTTTCTTTCCCTTATTACTTTAAAAACTTCCTCGAAGTCAGTACATGAAATTTGGGTAAGCTAAGTCTGTGTTTCTGGGCCATGGTATAGTGATTTTGGCCCTAGAATGAACTATTATTCTTTTAAGGTAAGAGATGTGTTAAGCTAAGAGATAATGCTACCAAACAGTATCAATGGCTTAGGGCAGGTTTCCCACTATGTTGAGACCACCTATCTGATGCTTCTACCCATGTGCTTCAAAGGTGCTTTCATTTATCATTGTCTTAGTTAGGGTTTTACTGCTGTGAACAGACACCATTTAATTGGGGCTGGCTTACAGGTTCAGAGATTCAGTCCATTATCATCAAGGCAGGAGCAGAGCAGTATCTAGGCAGGCATGGCACAGGCAGAGCTGAGACTTCTACTTCTTCAGGCAAAGGCTGTTAGTGGAAGACTGACTTCCAGGCAACTCGGGTGAGGGTCTTAAGCCCACACCCACAGTGACACACCTATTCCAACCAGGTCACACCTATTCCAACAAGGCCACATCTCCAAATGGTGACACTCCCTGATCCAAGAATATACAAACCTTAACAGTCATTTTATTTTGACCTGTTTCTATAAGAATTTTGTGAGCCCTTTTCTATGGTGCATTCTTATACTTACAATAGCTTGAATCCTTGTTCATAGGGTATAGTGACTTATATTTGCCTCCAGAAGAAACTCTCTTCTAAACTCTTTGACTTAAGAGTTGTGATTTTTATGTCAACAGAAGAAAAATTGATATATATAGCTAACCAAACTATCTAAGGCAACCTTAATTTAAATGTTTTTAAATGCTTAAAAGCATTCTCTGACAAGGGACAAAATAGATCGGCCAATTAAATTCTTTTCAATTAATTTTTCAAACTAGTTTTCTTTGAGATTTCATTAAGATATAACCCAAGTGGGTATTCTAATGTTTGGGCATTGCAGGCAATTCATTTGTATTTAGCATTCATTTGCTTAAATATTCATTAGGGATAGCTTTGTATGTAAAATAGGACAAAGGATTATATTCCTTACTACCAAAATCCCGGAGAAAAACAAAAATTCAGTCACTTCTTATTATCATTTTGATTATGTACTTTCATTAAAAAATATCTATCTACTTAGAGCCAAGTTTTTGTCCGAGGAAGTTTTGAGTCATAGTGCAAGACAACAGAGCTACATCAGCAACTAATAATTACATAATTGTTACTTAGAAGACCCAACACTGAAACAGGGCAAGAGAAAATAGTACATGAGCTATCATTTGTCAATTGTAGGCTTTAATTCCTGGGTGAATGAAGTCCTATTCACAAAGTCTATTCTACACCGGTTTCTTACAAGGTCCTAAGTAACGTTTTCTTGTAGGAGTTTTCATGCTTTAGGTTCCCCATTGTGGTCATTGATCCACTTGGGGTTGATTTTTGTGTGGGGTGAAAGATAACAGCTTAATTTCATTCTTGTATGGTGACATATATTTACCTACTTATGAAAGATGCTTTCTGCCCCTTTTACTATACATTTTCAGTAATTTTGTCAAATGGCAGATGACTGTAGCTTCATATATACTTGTTTGAATCTTCCATTTTGTTTCATTGATCTAAATGTCTGTCTTGGCACCAGTAGCATAGGATTTTATCATCATAGTTCAATAATATAGCTTGGAAATATGTAATGGTAAACCCTCTAGCATTATACAGCTTGCTCAAGTTTGCTTTGCTTATCCAGAGTCCTGTTTCATCCACAATACATTCAAGGTTTATTCTATTTTTGTGAAGAATATCAAGTGTATTTTCATTGGGAATGCAGTGATTTGGAAATTATTTTTGTTCAAATGATTATCTTTACAGTATTAATTCTACTAACTAATCATTAGCATGGAGGTCTTTCTTCCTCTAGTGTGTCCCAACATCTTTACAATTATAGGGGTCAACCATTTTCTTTCCAAATTTTATTTCCTCATATTTTACTTATTTCATTTTTAAAGACTATTGTGAGTGATAGTGTTTCCATTATTTTTTCTCAGTGTGTTTGATATTGGTATATAAAAAAGCTATTGATTTTGTTGACTGATTTTTCAAATCGTGAGACATTGCTGAGAGTGGTGATCATTTCTGAAACCTTTCTAGTAGAATTTTGGTACCTCATACATGTGACATTACAACTTCTGCCAAAAGGGCTGATCTGACCTCTTCTACTTGTATCACATTCATTTCCTTCTCTTGCCTAAGTCACTGCAACCTTTCTAATGTGGTGACCATTTCATACAGATCCTCAAGTTGTAGTGACCCTCCAATCATATTTACTATTCCATAACTCTAATTTTACTATTTTTATGAATTATAAAGTAAATATCTGATATAGAGGATAACTGATAGATGACTTCCAAAAGAGTTGAGACCCACAGATTAAGGAACAATGCTTTAAGAGCTCTAGCACAGGCCTTAAAGATTAAACGGGAAGAGATCTAAACTGATGGGCAGCCCTATTTTATACCTGATTTCAACAGGGTTCTTTAAGGTTTTGCCATTTAAGTAGAATGCGTGCTGTGGGCATTTCACATGTCATATGTAACCTTTATAATGTTGAACCATGTTCCTTCCAGTTCAATTCTCTAGAGTTTTATTCATGAGTGTATGTTGGATTTTATCAAACGTCTTTTCTGAATCTATTGAGATGGTTCTTATACTCTATGTATTTAAGTCCATTTATATGATATATTGTTTTGATTGACATCTGTGTGTTGAAGCATTGCTGTAACTCTGAAATAAAACCAACTTGATTATGGTGAATTTTGTTTTCTACATGCCTGTGTTGGGTTTGCAAGTATTTTAATTGAGAATTTTTGCATCTATATTTATCAGCAATACTGGCCTATAGTATTATTGTTGTTCTACCATTAGAGTGATACTGGTTTTACAGTATGAGTTTGCATGTGTTCTGTTTCTATTTTGTAAAAATACTTTTTAAAAAGTATTGACTTTAGATCTTTGAAAAATCTCGTAATATTCTACTGTGAATCCATCTGTGCTTAGATTTATTTAGCTGAAATCCTTTTTATTACTCCTATTATCTCTTTATTTGTTATGAGTCTGTTTAAGTCATAGATATCTTCTTATTGTAGTTTGGATGAATTTTGAAAATTATTGACTTTTTCTAGATTGACATATGTCTTCACTAAGAACTGCTTGTACAGACCTCCAAAATTAAAAAATGAGTGCAGAAATTTTCTATATAATAAAAGAGAATTTTTATGATCTCTACATCTATATTCCTCCTAGAGGATTATTATCCAAATTGCACACAACTGTCAAAAACCATGACTCAAGATAATAAATGACTCCTTTTAAAAATGGGCTACAAACATGAACACACTATTCTGAAAAGAGGAAACAAATATGGTTAAGAAATATGTTTGTAAAATGTGCTTGATATCCTTAGTTAGGAGGAAGTGAGAATTGAAGGTACTTTAAAATTTTATTTTATCTGCATCAAAATATTTAGGATGGAAAAAACTACTAACAACAAAGACCACAAAACATGTGGGTGGTACTGAAAACGGGTATAGATGCTATGGAAATCAGTTTGAAGAATTCACAAAAAGCTAAATCTCAATCTACCATGTGATCTAACTATGTCATGCCTTAGCACATGCCAAACAAACTTAATGTGTTCATCTAAAGCTACTTTGCTTAGACATACTCACTGGCATATTTAATCACAATAGCAAGAAATGGAAACAATAACATGTCTTTAAATGGATGAGTATATGATGAGAGTTTGTTACTTATACACACCTGTAAAGAAAAATTAAATAATAAAGCCTGTAGGTGAATGGATGGAAATAAACAATATTGTACCAAATGAGAAAACTCAGTCAGACTCCAAGCACTGCATTTTATTTAACTTTGGATGCTAATGCTGAATCTTTAAATGAATATATAACTTGGAATGATCAATGAAAACAGAATAAAAAAGAGAGTCATAGAAAATCATTAGAGAAGAATAGAGTAGGACATTGGTACTATGAAGGAGACATTGGGAAAATGAGGAAGGTATTCTAACTGGGGAGGCAGGAGAGAGGGTAATAGAAATTGAGGTATAGGAGGAGAAATAACTAACACCATAATGCTTGAAAATGTAGGAAATTAGATATGAGAATATATATATATATATATATATATACCCAGTTGCAGGCCCTTGGAGTTTTTGTTTAAAGGGAGTTGAACAGAATCCCCTCCCCCTCCCCCACCCCACCAAATGTAGATGATTGCCAATGTCATTTTTCTACAAAAGCTTAAAAATAAGACCCTATTGAGGATACCACACAATTCAGAAATAGGACCTGGAGGAATAAGTACATGTAACCTGGAAGCCTTTTCTCTGATAATTAGCTCTCATGGCATCTAAATGTGCTAAGCAAATTGCATAAGGAGAAAAAAAAAACCCAATCAATTGTTCTATGCAATTTTAAAGCTCATAGACTACAACAATGAAAAGTAAAGCAGTGTATCCTCAGTGGTATATTAGTGGGACTTACATATTGAGTGTAAACATCAGCACCAGCTATTTAATTAGACTTAAGCTCTGCTCTGTAGGAGGCAATTCATACCTGTTACTATACACATAGCCAACTATCCATAAAATATTTGTATATTTTAAAGATGTATTTAATTTGTATTTTATTTATATAATTACACTCTAGCTGTCTTCAGACATACCAGAAGAGGGCATCAGATCCCATTACAAATGGTTGTGAGCCACCATGTGGTTGCTGAGAGTTGAACTCAGGACTTCTAGAAGAGCTGTCAGTGATCTTAACAACTGAGCAATCTCCCCAGCCCCAATGTCTTCTATATTTGACAGGGAAGCTGCATTCATGAAATCCCAACATCATAGCCATCTAAACAAGACACTTAACAATGACAACACAAATTGACATAAGAAGAGCATTAGGAAAATCTTTACAGGCCCTGTCCCTAGAGGAAAAACTACAGCTAATTAATGGTTGATAAGAGAGATCATATCAGTTTATTACAAGGAGGAGCACACTGATAGGTATCTACTTCCAAACTAAATACACAAATATACACATATACTCATCAGCAACACCAAATGGACTCAGGAGGATACATACACACACATACAAATACACAGACACACACACACACACACACACACACACACACACACACATATGTGTACATGAAAAACCTTGTGATGTCAGACTTCTGGTGACTTAACAGTCACCAAGAAAAAAAGGCCTTATTCCACTGTGAGCAGATACATAATCCCTTGTATCTGCTCACTATAGAATGAGAGTAATAACAAACAATGGGAAAAGCCTAGAAATATGCAATTCATGGACACTAGAAAATATCATCCTGAGCAAGGTAACCCAGAAGGACATGCATGGTAAGTACTCACTGATAAGTGAATATTAGCTAAAAAGTACAGAATACCCATGATACAACTCACAGACCATATGAACTTCAACAAGAAGGAAGGCGCAAGTGAGGATACTTTAATCCCTGGTGAAAGAGAGAGTGAGGAATCAAGGAGGGAGGAGGGAGAGTGAAGGGAAAAGGCTGCAGGATCAGGTTTTAGGGAAGAGGAGAGAAGCCTAGAGGACCAGGAGAATCAATAGAAATATGCAGCTTAGGGGTTGTGGTATAGAGGGAACCTATAGAGAGTCCTAGAGACCTTGGATATGAAAGGCTTCCAGGACTCAGTGGGGATGACCTTAGCTGGAATGCCCAACAGTGAGGAGATGGAACCTCAAGAAACCACTTCCAGTAGAGAGACAGGGACAACAGTGGAGGGATGCCCACCCACCAACCCATCTTCAGTATTTAGAATTGTTCCTGTCTAAAGGAAATGTAGTGGCAAAACTGGAGCAGACTGAAAGAACAACTGACCAGTGTCCAGCCCAACTTGAGATCCTTCCCATGTGGAAGCACCAAACTGTGACACTATTATTGATGATATGTTGTGCTTGGAGACAGTAGC
>LR750085.1:707046-982345 GCA_902729485.2 Mus minutoides | reverse complement strand
GGCTGACATGAGCGGTGAGATAAGGGCTGAGGTGAGGACTGAGATGGAGGCTGATGTGGGGGCTAAGGTAGAGGCAGAGGTGGAAGCTGAGGTGGGGGCTGAGGTGGGGCTGAGGTGGAGGCTGAGGTAGGGGCTAAGGTGGAGGCTGAGGTGGAGGCTGATGTTGGGGCTAAGGTAAGGATGAGATGGAGTCTGAGGTGAGGGCTGAGGTGGGGGCTGAGGTGAGGGGTGAGGTGAAGGATGAGATGGGGGCTGATGTGGGGGCTGAGGTAAGGCTGAGGTGGAGGCTGTGGTGGGGGCTGAGGTAGAGGCTGAGATGGAGGTTTAGGTGGGGGCTGAGGTAAGGCTGAGGTAGAGGTTGAGGTAGAGGCTGAGTTGGGGCTAAGGTGTTGGCTGATGTGGAGGCTGAGGTGGAGGCTTAGATAGGGGCTGAGGTAGAGGTGAAGGTAGAGGCCTGCAGCCTTACAGGGGCTCACATTTGACCGTACCCCTACATTTTAAGATTTTTACCCTGTCTCCTGCATCTGGCCTTCAATAGAGAAGGATATCATTCTCCTCTCTTGGGAAGTAATACAATTCTAATAAGCTATCTCTTTCTATTACCAGTTCAAGTCTAAAAGTCTCACCCCGAGAGCCTCATCTCTACCCACAACGTCAATCAGCACCCTTTATTGGGCCACCGCATACGGACTCTCCAATGGCCCCATGCTTTTTATCTAGTCTATCAGGGACCATGTGCGTTGTCTGAGGCTTGCTTGGCTCCCGCCATCACAACCCAATATTGTCTCCTATCTTCACCCTCCATTTGCTGGTGGAGAAATCAAGGCAGAGAGATGGAAAGTAACTTTCTCAGATCAGAAGGATGGCAAGGGGAGAGTCAGAGTCTGGTCAACATTTGGCTTGAGCTAGCTGCCATCTGTGGCCTTACAGAACCACATGCACCCAGGGAACTCGGTCATAAAAGTGGGTCGTGAATTATCTGGCGACAGACCGGTGGGGACATTTCAGGGAGTGAAATCTATCTCTTTTACAACTGTCCTGACGTGTTTATAGACGTGTGGGTCTGCCGGGTGGGGGAGGGGAGGCAGCCGACTCTCCCAGCCCTCTCCTTGCCTTGACAGGGTACTGCACCCTTCTCGACAAGGGTTAAAACTGCCCATTTAGAGAGAGGTTTATAAAAATAGGTTCAAGCTGGTCTTTGTTTGGCACCTCCGTCTCAGACATCTTTCACCGGATGCTTCTAGGACAAATCATATTTGTGGCCCCAGTGTGGGCCTTTGGTGCCATCTCAGATGGCACGCACAGCACAAAACATCTTCCAAATTACCCGACTCTCCTGTCTGAGAATAGGAGACCCTGGCCCATCACCCTGGGGTATGTCTACTGCTCAGAAAGGAACCCTGGGAACAGGGGACACAGGGGACAAAGTCACCCCCTTCTTCCCCACCACCAGCAGCGCAGAGGCCATCCTGGGTAGAGCCTATTGCACATGTAATACCTTCTTATTGTTCTGGCTTGGGATTTTTTCTCTCTTCTTATTGTTTTTGTTTGGAGATAGGGTCTCACCGTAGCCCAGGCTAGCCGAAACTCTCTATGTAGCCCAAGCTGACTTCAAAGTTGCATCAGTCCTCCTCTGGTCTCAGCCCCAATGGCACCGGAATTACAAGTCTAGACTGTCGTTATCGGTCCTTAGGATATTCCATGTGGCTTAGATACTGATTGTAAATGTTTCCTCATTTAAAAACAGACATTGCAAGGGACTGGTGAGACGGCTCTGTGGTTAAGGGCACTGGCTGCTCCTTCAGAGGTCCCCAGTGCAGTTCCAAGCAATCACACAGTAGCTCACAACCATCAGTGACTCTGGTTCCAGGGGATCTGGCTCCTATACACAGACATACACACAGGCAAAACACCAACACACGTTGGGTGTGTTGATGAGTCAGGGTTCTCTAGAGTCACAGAACTTATGGGTAGTCTCTATATAGTAAGGGAGTTTGTTGATGACTTACAGTCTGTAGTCCAGCTCCCCAACAATGATCAGCAGCAGCTGTGAATGGAAGTCCAAGGATCTAGCAGTTGCTCAGTCCTATAAGGCACTCAGGCAAAGAATTTTCTTTCTTCCAATATAGGTCTCCACTAGAAGGTGTGGCCCAGATTAAAGGTGTGTGCCACCATGCCTGGATCTGGGACTTGCTTTGTCCCAGATGACCTTGAACTCAGAGATCTCCTTGCCACAGTCTCCTGGGATTCACAGCCACTGTCCCTCAAAAGCTCCACACCGAGATCCAGGTCAGAAACTTGTATCTCCAGCCTCCAGATCAGAATCACAGGTGAGCCTCCCAAGTCCGGATTGTAGCTCATTCCAGATACAGTCAAGTTGACAACCAGGAATAGCCACTACACACATACACATATTTAAAACTAAAAGATAAATAAAAGCAGACAAACTCTTGCAATGGGGCTAAGCAACGGAGCTATTGTCCTGTGGAAACTCAGACTGGGGAGTCTGCGGGGCCTCTGCTCCTCTGCTGTAGTTGGGTCCCTGGGTCCCCTATAGGAACTCGGTGGCACAGACAGAGAAACTGCCTGTGGCATTAAAGACACCAGACTCTGGAAGCATCCACTCTTCCTTGGGAAACATGGAGGCGTCGTGCAAGCCACCATGTGAGCCTCACTCACTCATGGCAAGGCTTAATTTCCACAAATTTGGTTTCCTCCCCGGTGCCTGCTAACCCCGAGCTGAGGGATGAGAGACAGGGCCATTGGCTCCATCCCCAGGACGAAAAGGCGATGATGTCTGGTCATCAAAGCCCAGGCTGGCCTCAGCTTCATTTTCTCCACCTTTTAAACCTGAGCCCCCTCCACCACCAACCCCCCCCAGAGCTTCCCTCCCTTCTTCCCTCCTTCCTTCTTCCAGATTTGAGGCTAGAGCCTGCACCCCACTCTCTCCCAGATGGCCTTAGCTATCCACACACTTCCCAGCCAGGCTGGTAGCCCCACCCTGGTGGAGCACTCATGGGTTCTGCATGGCTGAAGGCCCTCACTCAGCTCAGTCAAGTGCCTTTGTGCCACAGGTCCTGGGAACTGTGGCATACTGAGTCTGCTGACCGACTGACCGCTTGGAGACTCAGTTCAGTCCATGCACGGGGCCTGGGCCTGCCTCTTTGGATCCCTGGAGACTCACCTTGGCCAAGTTTGAAGCAGGCGGGAGGGGTGAGGACCTAGTGAGGTACCAGACACTTAACTGTTCTGTTACACAGTAGTTTATGTAGATTCTGCAACTGTGTCAAATCACTGGTTTTTAAGGAAAGAGAGGATTTTTTTTGACTCATGAGGATAAAGTTGATCCTGACAGAGGAGGCCTGCTGGCTAGACCTCGAGGTGCCAGGTACTCATGTCCACAATGGGAAGAGACGGTGACACCTTCAGACATGTGCAGAAGTGCTGTGGACTTTAAACAAGCACCCAGTGCGTGGATGACGAGAGAGCTGGCGTCAGTGGGCGACAACAGACAAATTTTCAGTGCTTTTGTTTTTTTTTAAGGGCCCAGTGAGGACCACAGTACCTAACAATGAGTGCGCACTCCTGTTCCTTCCTGTTCTCTTCTCCGAGCATTATGGGTATTAGTTTTGCAGCACCCTGTGAGGCAGGCACGATGCCACCCCCATTTCACAGATGAAACTGGGGAACAGAAAAACTCACTTTCCGAAGGGCCCAGGGCCCAGGACATGGGGATCTTCACAGGCATCTATCTGATGTGTGTGTCACGGTAATGATGGTGATGGTGGTAATGATGGTGATGGTGGTGACAGTGGAGATGGTGATTGTGGTGATGATGGTGGAGATGGTGATGGTGGTGATGCACAGATAACGCTTATGGTGATGGTGACAATGGCAGAGATGACCACAATGAAACCAGAGAGTTGACTCAGGGGAAACCCTGAACAGAATCCCTTGAGCTTCAAGACAAGGTCTTGCTTGGAGGCAGGGTCTCTGTAGCAAAAGTGACTTTAGATGAACTCACACTGGACTAAGGCCCAGAGGCAATGGCTGGTGTCATTACAGGAAGGTTTCCTGAGAACAGAGACAGCTATTTCCCAGGAGGGGCTGTGCAGGGGCATGGCAGAGACTGAAGTTCTGGAGCCATGGGTCACAAGCCAAGGACTGCCACATATACACTCTGAAGAAGCAAGAGGAGCCATGGAGGGATTACAGAGAGAAAGAGACAGAGACAGAGAGACAGAGAGACACACCAACAGAGAGAGACAGAGACAGGCTTAGAAAATCAGAGTCATAGACAGATTGAGAACAGACCCCACATACCAGGTCCACAGTGCTTTCCACAAAGTAGAACCTCACCCTGAACATGCCACACGCAGAGGACCAATAGTCAGGGCCAGCTCTCACGTGTGATGTCAGTCTCCCAGGTGTCTCCTCCGCTTCTTAGCCAGTTCTGTCCCAATGACAACACAAAAGAAAGTCCTGGGATTTGTCAGGATGAGGAGTTCAAAGCCAGCTTCTGCTATTTACTGAGTTTGAGGCTAGCCTGAGCTATAAGAGCCTCTGTCTCAAAACAACAAACATAAACAAGGTAGAAAGAGGCCCACAGTCCCGCTAAGCATGGTGGTTAGCATGGGCTGTCAACCTGAGCGGATCAGGAGGAAACTAAATGACCTGTCTGGAGCCTGGTGGAAGGAACCGGGGCTCACAGAGGCCCGAGGCCTCCTCCAGGCCTTTGCTATTGCCTCAACTATAGCTTTTCTCATAGAATTCCTCTCACAGAGTTCTCACAGAATGCCACCGAGGCAGCAGCTGCCCAACCCCTGTGCTCTAGGGAGAAGGCCTGAAAGAATTTGTCCCCAGCAAGCAGACTGGGGACAGGTTTGCAGCCCCAACCTTTATCTGCCCACTCTGTTTAGGGAGCAGAACCTTGCTTACCCCTCCAGCCCAGATGCAGATGTGAAGGGTCAGGGGCCTGCCATAATTAGCTTAGGAAGGCCGTGAACACTTGACCTGACTGCAGAGGTCATGGGGAAACCCCAAGTACTCTGTGCTATTTTTAGCCCTGAGGGTCATGTGATCTGTTTGGACCATTGCACCAGCCTGGGGCAGAGGAGGGAGCAGGAGTCCTGTAATGGCCTGTGAGGATGACAGACAGGTCACCAGACTTAGTACACATCATGAGGTCCTTGCCTGTCCTGCTGCATGGGAGCGGAGCCCATGTAGGGAAACTGAGGCACAGGGTGATTGGACAATAGAGGAGGCCAGGGAGGCCTTACCGCTGTAACCCTTGCAGCTGGGGCATAGCCACCTGAGACCCCGGGCAAGGCAAGCACCTCAGTTGCCATGGCTGTGAAATGGGGTGAAATGAGGTCCAAGAGCTCATCGCCCAGAGAGCAACACCCTGGCCTGCTGCTGGCAGGGGCCTGTGAAATAGACGGAGACCCGTGTGTGTAGCCGGTGGCCTCCTAGAGTTGTCCCAGAGGGAGGGTAGAACCGGGGCAGCCACAGGAGCTGAGGAGGAAGGGGAGGCTGAGGCCAGCGGAGGTCACCCCTGCCGCCCCGTCAGGCTGGGCGGGTGCACAAGGAACTTGTTTAATGGAGCTCTGATTACAGAAGATAGGGCTTTCTGAAGGCTTCCAGGGGCCGCTTTAGAGAGATTAGTATTTATTACACCCCGAATTAGCTGGCAAGAGGGCCTGCTTCTGTGAGACACTCAGCAGAGCCTGGAAGCTCAGCCGTTCTTTTATTACCCCATAAACACAGCCGCTCTCTCCTCTTCCTCCCGCTCAGCCCTCCCTCTGTCTTTTTAAGCCGTTTAAACCTTTAATCAGAGACTAATTGGGCAGAGCAATAACAAATCCCTCTGGGCTCTTCCAGAAGAGCTCTGGACGGGGAGGGGAGGCAGCAAGACCCAGGAAAGCCTTGCAGAAGCTTCACGCGCCACAGTAGGCAGAACCAAAGCCTTGGTCCCTAAACCAATCGGTTGCCCTGGCTGCAGCAGGGCTTCCTGGGACCTGACTGTCTTTGCTGTTTCTGCATGCAGCACACTACACAGCCCTAGGGTAGCTAGTACACACACACACACACACACACACACACACACACACACCAGTCTCCCTGTCCACTCCCACCCCCGGGGTAGTTCTTCTAGGAAATGCTCACAGATCTGCCCAGAGACACGTCCTCGTCTAGTCACTTCCAAATCCACTCAAGCTGACAGACAAGATTAACTGCCACACTTAGCAGGACGGTGGGGCCTCTTTCTGCTTGTTTATTTTTGTCGTCTCGAGACGGAGGCTCTTTATAGCTCAGGCTAGCCTCGAACTCGGCACCTAGCAGAAGCTGGCTTTGAAAATACTGGGCTTCCGAGGGTTTTCTTTTTGGCAGGCTTGGAAGCATGGGGTCATGAAGAAGGTAATTTGCAAAGTGGGTAAACGGGGAGAATGCAGAAGTCAGTCGCACCTGCCTGTCCAGCTCGCAGAGGCGTTACCCACACAGACATGGAGTGTTCACAATGGCTTAGTCTCACTTCCCGGGAGGGCTGTATGGCCTCTTGTTCCAAGCAGTGTCCCAAGCCTAAAGTCAGGTGCCAGTGTTGACCCAGGAGGTCAGCTGATGAGTCACCATTCCTGGCCTGTCTCCTGAGTCAAGAGTCCTTGGTGATACTATTTTGCTGGAGCCTGAATAGGCCACAGTGACATCAGTGACCATGGTCTCTCCTGCTCCAGGGACTGCTGCACAGGTAACAACTCGGGATGATCCGAGCAGTTGTCTGTCAGAAGGATGGTGGAGGAGCAGGTGACAGTCCCGCACCATAATCAGCAAGCGAAGACGGGAGCCCATGCGAGCCTGCTCCCTCGACCACGGTCTCTCCATGACTCCCTCTGCCAACCACAAAATGTCATGGAGGACCAACTCAGGACAGGACACCTGCCAGACATAAAACAAGAAGGAACCTAGTGAATTTGGGCTGGCATCCCCCAGGAAGGCTTCTGTGGGAGGTGGGAGGTGGGGGGGCCTTAGGGGGAAATCTAGCACATCTTCAGAATCTAGCGTCAATATGAACTGCTATTACCATTGAGTGGAGTGAGTAAGCCCATGTTAGTTTCTGGTTAAATCCTGGATCAAGGATGTCTCTTCAGATAGAAGAAACCATGACTCAAATCACTGCCAGGGATGGAGACCATCTCTGCCTAGCAGAGAGCCTCTCTATCTTAAGGTGCTGGGGAAAGTCAGGTTACACAGCTACACTCTCCTGCCACCCATCTACACAAAACAGCTTGATGCCTCTCCGGGCATTCCATTGGAAATCTCAGTATCACTTAAGCCATCGGGAGAGGTGACAGTTTCTAGCAGACAGGGCCCCCGCATGCTTGTCTACCCTGGACACACTCCCTATGGGACTCTCAGGATCAGCCTGGGTGGATGAGGGAGGAGCCATGTCTGGTGGACGTGGCTGAATGTTAGTAGCCTACTCTGGCAAGTATCACGCTGGTCCTTGCAGTACCAATACACTAAAGAATGGAGCAGACAAGGAACCTCGCTCCCAATCAGGGTCATCGCTCAGTCTTCCCCCTGGCTTCTCCCACCAGAGGCCTGACTTCCCTGTCAAAGGAAGCGAGAGAGCACACTGTGCTGAGGGTGGGAGAGCTGGCTGGCTCTTTGAACTGCCCCCTTTGTTGTCACAGGGCTTGATAAGCCCACCCAGCACAAAGGCATCCAGGGCGAGCATATGGACTCCATTACTGCCCCCTGCCCCTCCGTGCACATCACGGCCGCCACCCACCAGATGCGAGCTTGCAGAGTGGAGGGGTTAATTTTCTTAAATGGATTTTAGTTGAGCTGGTCCGGGCCTCTTTGGAGTAAGCGAGGTTGACGGCTTTCTCTTTCTGACCTAGCTCTGCCCTTGGGATAGCACTGCGCATTGACTCTGCACTGGTGCTCCCCTTGGGGGCACAGTCCAGGGTTCCAGGGTCAAGGCAGGGAGAGCCAGCTGGCCGGCTACTGGTCGGCACCAAGGGGCCTGGGGTTGGGTCCAGGGGATTCAAATACCAACCTGTATCAATGCAGCCAACAGGTAAAAGAGCCTAGCCTCTGGGCTGCCCTGTTCATGCTCCTTAGAAGCCCTGTGCCTCAGTTTCCCCATCCCATCATGACTGACAAGCAGAGGCAGTCACAGAAAGGAAGAAAGCACTGACATCAGGGTGAATGGATGATGTAACACGCCGAGTCCAGAAATAAACCTGCCTTTCATAGCTGTTTAGTTTTGACCAGCTGGCAAAGGCCATCAGTGGGGGAAGATGTGTGGATCTCCACAGGCAAAGCGACTGAACAGATCACCACCCCACACCAGAGACAGAAGTGAACCCAAAGCGGACTTAAGGCTCAGATTTCAGAGCAAAGACTGTAAAACCCAAAGGACAGAGGGGTCCATTATCCTGACAGGTTGAAATGGTGCTGGCGCCAACCCAGCTGAGCCATGGGTGCAGCCTCGAGAGGAAAGCGGTGCTCTGCGCCCTGAACCAGGCAGCACCACAATTTGGCTGAAGGAATCGGTACCTAGGGGTGAATCCGGGCAGCGTAGGTGGAAAGGGGTGGGCAGAGCCCATGGAAGAAGGAGACTGCCTCTGGACTTGAACTCACCACCCTGCCACACTAGCACAAAGGGAACAATGACCACGACTGGGCTCTGATAAAACTTTATTAACAAAAGCAAGCCACGGGTGGGATTGCGGCCCAGGCCACAACCCCAAGATGCTACCCCCAGAAGTTGGTCCTTGAGAAAGCAGGACCTGGTGAAAGGGAACATGGCTTCCCTGAGCCACCCTTCTGGGAGGCTCCCCAGTATCCAAGCTCCTTGCAGGGGGGGGGGCTGCTTTTTAATGGGAAGTTCTCTTCTGCGTGCCTTCACCTGGGCAAGGAGGGCTCCTTTGATCTAGAGACTGCATTCCTGGGAGGACTTCAGGTGGTGACTAATGTGGGATTGACAGGGTTGTTACAGACAGGGCTTCCTCTCGGAGGCTTTTCTTCAAGCTGGCCCCACAGGGGATGTGCCTTTGATTAACAGCATAGAAAGAATCCGACAGAGCGCCACCGTCTGTCAGCGGGCATCAAGGGGAAGACAAGCTGGCTAAGGGACAGAGGTGCCAGTGAGCCCAGACCTGCCTGGACTAGGAACCTTCAGCACATCACGCAGAGGCACAGGGATGACCCTTGTGACTTCCTCAGCAGAGAGTCACTAACCTTAAGGTGGCCCGAAGGCTCACCCACCATGAAGCCAGAGTGGCAAAACGTCTGGGCTACAGCATGAAGCTGGAGCTGCAGGCCTTGCTATGAATGTCTTCCAAGTGAATAGAACCAGAGAACCATGGGTAAGAGCCCCGAGGTATCAGAGCTTCTGGTCCCGTGGATGGAGCCCTTACATGCCAGCTGCCCAGGACAGGGCTTGGGTGGGCTGGGGACCTTGTGGTGGCTTGAATGAGAGTGGCCCCCCCATAGGTTCAGATACTTGAATCCTTGGTCTCTAATTGGTGGAACTTTTTGGGAAGGATTGGGAGATGTCGTCTTGTTGGTGCAGGTGTGTCATTGGGGTGGACTTCAAGCTTTCAAGAAACTGTCATTTGGAATCATCTCTCTCCNTCTCTTCTCTCTCCCCCTCTCTCGCCACTCTCTCTCACCCTGTCTTCTCTCTCTCTCTCTCCTTCACCCCTCCCCTTTCCCTGCTCTCCCCTCCCCCTCCTTCTCCCTCTCTCTCTCTCTCTCTCTCATGGTTATGTCTCAAGAAGTAAGCCCTCAGCTACTGCTCCAGCACCATGCCTGCCCATCTGCGGCCATGTTCCCCACCATGCCCGTCATGGACTCTAACCCTCTGAAACTGTGAGCCCTGATTCACCATTTTATAAGTTGCCTTCATCCTGGTGTTCCTTCATAGCAATGGAACACAGCCTCTTCCTGAGTCTGCTCATGAGGAGTCAGAATCTTGGACAGCCAGTGACCTCCTCAAGGCCACCTGACTCTCAGAGTCTAAAGAGAAGTAGGCCCCAGCTCTGATCCAGCTCCGAGCTAGTCTGCACAGGGACGACGCTCCCAGCACTGGGATGGGCTCTGCTGCCCTCGGCTGAATTCCATGCTCACACTCACACCTGCCTCCATGTTGCTGCTTCCCGTGGTCTTTCCCATGAAGCGAGTGTGCTATCCACACTGTCATATGTGTCTACCTGCTGGGTGGATTGAGAGATCAACCAGACAAAAACACTCTGACCATCCACCCACTTCATGCCCTTTGCTACTCTGGAACTGGTTTATACATTGCTCTTCGGTGAAAAGATGAGTTGTCCTGTGGCGTTGGTGCACATTTGGGACATAAATGAGCCCCCATCTCTCTGCCTTTAACTACACTTACTATAGCATCCTTATCTAGCCTCCCTGGCACCCAATCTAGGACCAGCTGGGTTCTCTTAGGGCGTCCTTGGTCAGCTATGAACCTGACTGAGCAGTTTCCAACGATGCTCAGACAGGACTCCCCGGAGTGCTAAGATCCTGGAACACCAGCACTAAAACATTAAGCACATCCAACATGGAAGAAAGGAAACGGACATCAGAAGGCAGAAAGCAGGGGACACCAGCTGCCATCGGCTGGAGCAATAGCACCTTCCACTAAGGGGTTTGACACACAGATACAACATTATGTCACACCCACACAGACCCCTATGGCTCAAAATCGAAGGTTCCCCTGCACACGGCAATGGAGAGCAGAGTGCCCCCAGCTTGGCCACCACAGTATCTGTGAGCTCAGGGCTGGCTGGGTTCAGGTAGGTGCCACCCACACACGCTGGCCTCGTGCTCTTATGAACTCTCATCTGTCACACAGGGAAGCAAGGTGTCCTAGGCCTCAATCACCTGTGGTTCCTGGTCACCCAGGAGGATGGTAACAGGTGCCAGGAGAAGCTCCGCCCCTCAGCTATGATGGGGGACGCTCACTGTTAATAAGACAAGAGCAGAATCAGACGCACCTGTGTTCACCATTTGCTTCCTTGCCAGCCAGGAACTGGGTGAGGATTGCAGGAGGGTAACTGGGCTGTTGCTGTTACCCCCACCTCTGCCCTCATCCCCATGCAGAAAGAGGCCACCAGCTTAGACCAAGACACTCAGTCATGATGGGCTGTGTCTGCCCAGCCATGTGCCAAAGCAAACCGTCCTCCCTAAAGCTGCTCTATCAGGAATTTGCTTACAGAGACAAGAAAAACAATGACCATGGCAGAGACATGCTCATGGAAGGATGGGCAGACAAGCATGCTGCTCTCCTGTGAGAGTCGGCCTTGACCATCAATGTGGAGTCAAGCTGCTTCCAAGGAGCTCACAAATGTCAGCCAACGTAACAGCAGAAAACCCTGGTACCTGGGCCATGGCTATGAGCCTCTTCCCAAAGCCAGGCCACCTGACTAGTGTGACCATCTGCCTGACAGTCACCAGGCGACCTAACGGTGCTTGTGGCATTGAATCATTGAGGAAAGACTCTAGTGAGCAAACCAAACAATAGGCTTGTCTACCACACTGTTCTACAGATCCTCTGGTGGTGTCCTAGGAGGTAAGCTAAGGAGTGAGAGAAGCCAAGCCCTCTGTGACCCTGCCTGGTGCCACACCCATCTCAGGAGCAGAGGTGGAGGGCATCATGGTGGCATAGTCCAAGTGAAACCAGAAACTGTACAGTCGGCAAAACCCATCATCAGACTCAAACCAGTCAGGGCCAGCGGACGGTGGACCCTCATGCAGGGGAAGCGATACGGGCCACAGAGCAAGCCTGGATCTGTGGGAGGGTCTCCTGGTGACCCCTCAGCTAAAGAGCAAGGTGACAGTCGTCCCTAGCCTAGAACCCTCATGAAGATTCTCAGCTGTGTTTATTATCTAATTGGTTTGGGGGAGTGCCTTTCTTTTAATATTTTCCACCATAGAATACCACAGCACCAGGCACAGGTGACCATGAGGTGCTCCTCCCAACCAACATCACTTCTGGGAGCATCTGCTGTTTGTCATCTAACCCAGTTGCTGGAAATTTCCCTTATTTAAGCCACATCAAGTGCTGTCAAAGAGATAGAATGACTTGTGACTCCAGGGATTCTTAGGATTTTATTATTGAATCCTAACATTGATCGCTGGGGCTGGTGATGTGGCTCAGCTGGTAGAGTAGTTATAGCACAGTAGATAGAGTACTTATAGCACAGTAGATAGAGTACTTATAGCACAGTAGATAGAGTACTTATAGCACAGTTGGTAGAGTACTTATAGCACAGTAGGTAGAGTACTTATAGCACAGTAGGTAAAGTACTTATAGCACAGTAGATAGAGTACTTATAGCACAATTGGTAGAGTACTTATAAGCCATTTGGTAGATTGCCTGTAGCTTAGTGGCGAGAGTGCTCATCTAGCATGAACAAGGCCCTGGGTTCAACCCCAGTACCATGCAAACCAGGAGTGGTGGCATATGCCTTTAATCCTGGCACTCAAGATGTAAAAGCAAGAAGATCACCCATGGCTATGTAATGACAGGCCAGGCTACATGAGAACCTTTCTCAAAACAAAACAAAACAAAACAAAACAAAAAGCACTTAGACACTGCTGGGAATTTGGAACTGGGCAACAGGAGCTGATGCTGGCTGGCAGGGATAGGTAAGGGCACAGCAGGCACAGCCCCGGAGATGGCAGCCAAGCCCAGCAGCCCAGCTCCCCAGTGCTGGCACAAGCGGCCATTAAGAGAGGGTTTAGAAGAAACTGTCAGGGTAGACATTGGGTTCTGGAGATCCACACTGCTCTTAATATGAGTTTATGGGCCTCTAATTCACCAACACCCCTGGGGCCTTTACAGTGTACCCACCCTCTGCTAACCAGCCAAAGAGGAACAGCGTGTTGTGCCACACTGGTGGCCCAGGCTCTCCAGACAGTGTGCTTCCCGTGGCCCCCCACACACAGGCCACAGCAGGCTGGGTGGGAAATGGTGGGCCGGCTCTCTGCACCTCGGTCCAACTTGGCCTGGGCTGGGTGGCAGCCGCCCAAACTGCGTCTGCAGAGGCCTCAGAGCGGCTGAGAATGAGGCCCTATACAAATATACGCTGTTTTCCTTCGAGGCTTATGAGTGCTTATCTACGTCATAAATTGTCACCTACTTACACTGAGGGAAGACAACCCTCCTTCCCAGGGACTTCTGGGGCTCTCCTCACATATAACAAAGAGGGCCTTGGGGGACAAAGGCGTGACTCCATAATTGAGGATCTATTGGAAAATGTACAGGCCACACCAGCAGCCCTAGGAACCACCCATCTACTCAATCAATAAATTCCCATCATCCACTCACTTAATCAACAAACCCTCAATAAAGAACTTTCTCTGTGTCAGGATGGGCTAGACACCTTCTGTGCTCAAAGCATTCGATGCCACAGTGAGGCCAACAGTGAGATGCAGTGATGTCAGATATAGGCGACATCATTACAGATATAGATGACATCACAGATATAGGTGACATCATCACATATGTAGGTGATATCATCACAGGTATAGGAACATCATTACAGATAGAGATGACATCATCACAGATATAGGTGACATCATTATATATGTAGGTGACATCATCACAGATCTAGATGACATCATTACAGATATAGCAGAGGTGGCCAGGATCACTTCAAAACCAATTTCTAGAAAAGGAAGGGGCCAAGGGTGTGTGAGGGGCAGAAATAGTTGTGGCTGGGGGTTACCAAGACTGAGGTGGCCACCAGGTCACGAGGGCCATGAACTTGCCATCTACCCCTTATAGAAGAGAGAGACTTGTAGTCATCACATGGCCGCAGCACAGAGGTGAAGTTCTCAGGATCCCTGCCTTAAAGCCCAATTCTTCCCTTTGCTAACTGGCTTGGTTTGAGACTGTCTCCCCTTCTCTGTGCCTCAGCTTCCCAATCTGTAAGATGGGATTGGCATCTGGTCAGTAGGAACTGAGTTGTCACCCAGAGGGTTACATAGCACCTCAGGCCCTTCGTACTCCATGCTGTCATAGAAGATGACATCGATGTACCAGAGATGTGCCCCACAGCTAGGAGACAGCAGGCAGGATTGGAGCCTTATCCAGGGGCTCCAAAGCCAACATGGGACTGGGCAAGAAAGAGACACAGCAGAGCCAAGTACTGGTGTCTGCCTCAATGGACACAGCTGGCTGGCTGGACGCGAGGACGTGAGGACCTCCATGAGCTTCTTGCTCAGGTATCCTTATCTTCCTTTCCACTTCCCTCCCAGCAGCCATCTCAGAGCAAGAAGGGTCGTGGTTCTGAATCTGAGGGCCGTGCTCCCTGGGTGGGAACGGCTTGAAGGTCGGTGACTGCCTTTGACTCCTCCTCCCCGCTACAAACTCTGTCCACCACACTGCACCAGTGAGGAATTCCCATGGTTGCGCCTTAGTTCTGACATAGATGACCCCTGTCAGGAAGCTCCCAGGCCTCCACTCTGTGGCTTCGGCTCACCAAGGTGGGTAGAGCAAGGGTATAGGCTGGCAGCTCCACAGCTGGGTGGCCACATATAAACAAGAAGCTGGGGACACAGACGAGAGTCATGCAGAGATCCTCACATGACTCCCCTTGATGGTCCTCCCAGAAGAAAGAGTCCAGGCAGACTTTCTGGCTGGGGAACGGATGAACATCCATCTGAAAGGGACCCCAAGGCTGATACCCTTGATGCATGGCTGACCCTTGAATGTACTGTGTTGAGCTGGAGATTCCAGGACGGTGGCTTCTCACAGCACAAAGCCACTTGCATAAAATGTATTGAACAGGCAAACCACAGAGCCGAAGGAGTTGCCAGGGGCTGGGGCGGTGTATTGGAAATGGCCGCTAAGTGGGTGTGGGATTTCCTTCGGAGGTGACTGAGATATTGGGGAATCAGACATTTTCTGTACCACAGGGACTCCGTCACCTTCAAACATTTTGTGACTTTTGCCTAAATTAAAATTTTAAAAAGGGAAAAAGAGGAGGAAGAGGAGGAAGAGGGAGAGGAGGAGGGAGGAGGAAGGGGAAGAGGGAGAGGAGGAGGAGGGAGGAGGAAGGGGAAGAGGGAGGAGGAAGGGGAAGAGGGAGAGGAGGAGGTAGGCTGTAGCAGAGGAGCTATGGCAACTCAAAGCCCTGGAAAGTCCATTAATCTATCCTGGCATTATGTAAGTGCTGAAGCAGGGACCAGAGCGGGGTGGCTGGAAGCAGCTGCCCTGGCCGGGAGCACTGGGTGAGGCTGGAAATGTTTGGGGTTTAAAGTAACAGGAAGCCCGAACGAGGCCGTAAATCAGCATTTTCTGACTGGGTTCCTTGTCAGGCTCAGAACAGAGCACATTAAACGTCTGGGCCTGTGTGAGGCCCCTGCTACCAGGCTGCCAGGTCCTGCCACGGCGAGACTTCTCATCTGAAGCTGGTCTCAAACTGGAAATCGCTCAGCCAGAAAAAAATGAGAACCCAGAATCTTAGCAAAACCGGGGCTGGGACCCAGTGGCAGTTTGTGGGGTCCGGGGGACTGAATGGAGAGAAAGACAGGTGTGTCTCTTACACAGCCAGAGCTGCAGGAGAGACGTTTCAAACTCTTCAGTTGCCAGCTAAGTGGGGAGCGCATGCGCCACCCATATCAGCTCTGAGAAGTCCGGGCATCATCCTCGATCCCTCAGACAAACACACTGGCAGAGTCTCCATTGCAGCATCCTGGGGTAAGAGGTGCTGGCACGGGGTGCCTACTCACCTCGAAGCAGCCACACGGCGTCCTCAGAAGCCCACCTCACCATACGCTCCCAGCTCTGTGGGTGTATGCCAGCACTGCACCTTGGGGAAATTTCCACTTTTGTCCAGTAGCATAGCAGACTTTTCTACCAGCCACTGAGTGAGAGAGAAGCTGGGAGTCACCCACCACAGACATCTGTTCGGTTAAGACCAGTGCTCTCCCTATGCCTCAATGCTGGCAAGTTCCAGGTCTTTCTGAGCTGCGGTTTCCCAGTCGTATAACAGGAGCAGCAAGACCACCTTGCTGGCTGGTATGAGGGTTTAAATGCTTCATAGACCTGGTCCGCTGCCCGGCTCTCCCCACCCCTCTCCCAAAGGCCAGCTTCATCACCCTGGGAGTCTCTCACAGAAGCGTATCTCTGAGGCTGCCTGGCTTGCCTCACCAGACCTGTTGACCTTCACTGTATCCCTTTGCTGTCTCCTCCAGGAGGAACATCTAGTCTCTATCTGTGGCCCATCAATATGGCTCACATGCCCTCATCTCAAGGGCACACCTTCATCAGACCCTGGTTGCAACACTCGGTCACACAGGCCATCTGAGAGTCTGCTCCCGCTGTGGAAGGGACTCTTGTCTTCAGATCCAAGTCTCAGTTGAGTTTGCTACGGCTCTGAGACCTTCCTCCTCTCTCCTTGCTCAGGGCTGCTTTACTGTCCCCTGAGGCAGGCACAGGAGTCATCTGAGCTTGCTCAGATGGCCTGACATCTTCGACACCTAGAAGACACCCAGCATGTATGTCCTGTGTGTCCCTCCGGCACTTGCTACAGGTTCATGTGGTACAGACACAGCTCTAACTCCCCTCATCTGTCTGTAACTAGATGGGGTGGGCGGTTAGGAAGAAAAGGCAGGCAGGCTTTGCCTGATGATGTCATGACCTCTGGGATAACAATCCCGCACCCAGAAGACAAGTGAGCCTGGAGTCCAGCCATCCAGAGACATTTTGCCTGGAGAAATCTCCCCAGTTCGGGGTGCAAAGAAAATGAAGTGCTGGGCTGCATGGGTGTTTTGAGCTGCGTGGCTGTGCTGAGCTGCATGGCTGTGCAGTGCAACAAGCATTACCAAGAGTGTCTCTGTGCCCCTCTGTAAAGTTCAAGGCAGAAACTCACCCTATCCATAGCAAGGCTGCCCTGCCCTGGGAGTGTGACCTGGGGACCAGCAGGGGAGGAGGGAGAATGGGCTCAGGGCTGGCTCAGTTCTGGAGCAGTGAGCGAGGGAGCGAAAGGAAGGAAACTCCTCAGATATGAGGCGTGAGGCAGACCAAGCTCGAGACAGTAAAGTAAAGTGAGAGACGTTCAATCCTTTGTAGGAGAAGCCAACACGGACTTGAGAACAAGAGGAAGACACCTTAAAGCAAAGGATGTCTAACATATAAAGGGAGAAAGAAACAGAGAGACAGAGACAAAGAGACTGATGGAGAGGGTTGGGTGAAGAGACAGAGACAAAGAGACTGATGGAGAGGGTTGGGGAAACAGGCGCTGTCCGTGATTAGAGCATCTCATGGCTGGTGTTAATTTTAGTGTTCCTATCTTGAGGTTATTTTGAGTAAAACCATCTAGAATAAATTAGCAAATATGTAATGTTATAAAATATTATATAATACATAGTATTATAAAATAATATATAATACTATAATACAGAATATTATAACTTTCCATGACAATCATAATTCCCATCATGGAAGAATCCATAAACCCAGGAGATGCAGGAAGAAACCTTGCCAGGTCAGGAACAAAAGAAAGTGGCCTCAGGGACTGAGGGGGACTGAGGGGGACTGAGGCGGACTGGGAGGAAATACCTACAAACTGGGGTTTCAGGGCACAGAGCTCACCTGAGCCTTGGGTAGAAAGGGGATCTTGTGATCTGCAGAGGCTGTGGCAGATAAGTCTGGAGGAACAGGCTCTCAGAGTGGCACCTTCCTTCCAGGGCTCAAAAAAAGGATCCTGCTGCTGCAGGTGTGACCAGGGTAAGCAGAGCCACACTAATGTTCAAGTCTGCAAAGTCACAATGCTGGGTTGTTTTTTTGTTTTTGTTTTTTAAGCCTTAAAGGTCACATTTGTGAGACCAAAGGGGGGATGGGTCTGCTGATCTCCGTGAGATATGTGTCAAAGAGAGAATCGCTGAGCCTTGTTGCCCTATGACCCATGACCCCAAGTAACTAGCTGAAGGCCATAGCTCACCTCAGCTAGACTTGGAACACCTATGTTTTGCAGCAACAGTGTACAACAGGAGGTCATCGTGTTTAGGAAACTTTTTTTTTTTTTTGAGACAGGGTTTCTCTGTGTAGCCCTGGCTGCCCTGGAGCTCACTTTGTAGACCAGGCTGGCCTCGAACTCAGAAATCTGCCTGCCTCTGCCTCCCGAGTGCTGGGATTAAAGGCGTGCGCCACAACGCCCGGCTGGGAAACTTTTTCATAAAAGATGTTGGTGTCCTTCTGTTGCGTTTTGTTTGGGAACAGGATTTTTGTTGTTTGTTTGTGTGTGTGTGTGTGTGTGTGTGTGTGTGTGTGTGTGAGACAGGGTCTTATCCTGCAACTGTGTATACCATGAGGTCCTATGTATTCCAGGGTGGCCTCTAAGTCTACAATCTTCATGCCCTGACCTCCTGAGATCTGGGATTACAGCTGTACACCACTACACCCAACAACACAATAGTAACTTTGTGTGTGCATGCTTTTGTGTGCTCACACACAATAATAATAATAATAATAATAATAATAATAATAATATTTTTATCTTTATTATTATTATTATCATTGGCATAGGGTCTCTCACTGAACCATGTCAGTGATGTTGCTGTCTAGAGAGCCTGGGGGATCTGCCTGTCTCTGCTTCCCTAGCACGCACCTGCTGCTGCACCCCACTGTTTTACGGGGGTGCTGTGTCAGCCTCAGGTCCACCACTTGTGCGGGGAGTACTTTTACCCAGTAAAACAGTAAAATCTCACCACCCTTGCCCCCCACCCCGCTGTGTCCATGGAAACACACCTGCATGAGCAGAAGCATTTGACGACACTCTCAGTTGAGGCTAAATTACCATTCCCCTGGCCTCAGAAGCAGAACTTTTAAATAACCCCGAAAGGCAAGAAAAGCCCTGGCCTTAATCTGCAAGATCTTGCCTGGGTTCCATCTCAGGCACCCATCCGATATGAATTGCAAAGTTGGGTCTAACGCATGTGTTTCATTACCACCCCGTGTCCGTGTTGTCCGTATCTATTTTGGGTTTAGGTCCTTGAGGCAACAAATAACTCGTTTTCAGGAAACGCATGTACGAGGACGGTGCCAGCTCGCAGGCCGCCTGCAAAGGGGCTACAGCAGGGTTTCCGGGCAGCTAAGGAGGTGCTGGCTCTGAGGTACCCAGCTGAGCCCCCCGAGAACTGAGCCTACAGGAAAGGGCCCTGCCCTAATTAGATTTCACTCGGCTTATTAGTAAATCTCATTCACCGGCTTAATGAGAAACAAACGTCTTGCGTTCAAGGGGTCCAGCGCGATAAAACATTGGCTGAATTTATACAGCAGAGGGCTCGACATTTTCCCTCCGTATCAGCAAGATTGGACTCTGCACTGGAAACAGGAATTGTTATAAATGGCTGCAGGATGCAGCTTGTTCCAGAGACAGCACACACTGTGCAGATATTTAAAGGACTAGAGGGAGCCTAGGAGAACTAAGGGCCGTGGGTCAAGTGAGGGTCCCAACTTGAGACAGCAATTAGCTTTGTAGAATAGACTCTTGTCATCCCATTTTTGCTGATAGGAAAACTGAGCTCAGAGAGAAAAGGGACTCACCTAAGGTGATTTGGAGACTAACCGTGGAGGAGTCTGACCTCTGGGTCAAACCTCAGATACCCTGAAGAGCTGAGGGAAGGTGAGTTCCAGAACAAGCCCCAAGCTTGAAGAGACGAGAGCAGGTTTCCAGAGGTACCAACCATCTCTGAGTTCTCTCTCAGCCACCAGCTCTGATCTGATCTGAGTCTCAGTTAATGTCAGAAGACAAGCAGGGTTCATGTGTCTCAGAAGGAGCTTGGTGCTTGTCACCAAGGTCTTGTGTCCCGGGCAGTGTCCTGACACTGAGATCTTGGAAGAGGGACCTGCTGTCTGTGCTCAGCCCAGCCAGAATCTGCCTCTAATGGTTGTTTGTTTGGGGGTGGTTTGGTTTGGTTTGGTTTGCAGGGCTTCCTGAGTTCTAAAGTCTGTATTAAATTATCACTCATTCCCAAGGCTGTGAGTTTCTTAGTGTTCTCACAGCAGGTGCCTCAGGCCAGGCTGGGCAGGGAGTCATACATCATTAATCTCAGCACTCAGGAAGCAGACACAGGTGGGTCTCTGTGAGTTCGAGGCCAGTCTGCTCTACAGAGTGGGTTCCAGGACAGCCAGGGCTACACAGAGAAACCCTGTCGGAAAAACAAAACAAAACAAAACAAAACAAAACCAAGCAACAACAATAAAAATATCGGGTGCCTCATGGCTCTAACTTTAAGAGTCAGGTCAACATTCTTCTCTGACAGGTATGGAAACTGAAGCTTAGTGAGATCCAGGGGCAGCCCAGGTCCCTACAGAGGTTTGGTGGCACACGTGCCTGGGAGCTATAGTTGGCAGGGACAGACCAGGCTCCCAGTCTCTGAGACTGATGATTGACAGCTGAGTGGAGCGAAGGGCGGGACTGTGGCATCCCTGTTTTCCGGCCAAGGGAGTCAGCAATTCCACTGGAATATGGGGCCTGGAGCTCCTGAGTCAGCGCCAGGGCCGGCCTGGGACACCGGGTGACCAGTGAGATCACTCTGTGACCCCTGCTGACCTCCGAGTCCACCATGGCTGTTTTCAGGCAGTGACGTCACCCTGGGAAGGGTGTGGGGTGCCTGCCTTCCCCTCCTTTCCCTCAGCAACAACCATAAAATCTCTAATAAAAAATAACCTCCAGCCTGTGGAGGTACTGCTTTCTGAGCTTCCGCTGGAACTGGCACCTAGCTGTGACATCTCTCCAAGCCCTAGAGACAGACAACCTGGGTAGGCATGGAGCTGGGGATATCTCATCTCCCAGGGAGTCATGGCTGAGGAAGCTGAGACACCTTTGGTGGCTTCTCCATGTCTCTCAGTAAAATATGAAGCCAGGTTGCAAACCACAGGCTAACCTAGTTAGCCAAAGGTCCCTGGTGATGGAAAGGGAGACAAGGCCACGGGAAGCCCCGTCTTCCCCATTAGGTCTGCCCTAAGAGATGCAATACCCCACTGTTCCACAGGCGGCGCTCTTCCCCGGCAATCCCCTCTCAGCTTCTCTTCCCTATTGCTTCCCAGCCTGGTCCCAGCCCCTCCTTACCCTGTTATCCCTTCTACCAGATGAGCCGAAATAGAAATATCGGGTGACTAGGAAGGCTCTCTACTCCCACCATGTACCCAGTGGTCAAGAGCACTTGCTCTTGCAGAGGACCTGGATTATGTTCTCAGCACCCACTCGGAGGTTCATGATCACCGGCAGCTCCCGGGGGACTGACACTTGCTTCTGGACCTTGCAGTCATCCAACTGTACATGGCGTGCACACACACGTGCAAGCAGGCACTCGAATGCGTGTGCATACAGGCATACGCCCACGCCAATAAATCTTTTTTAAAAAGGGGGGGGGGGACACCCCTGTTCACCCATGTCTGAGAGCCCTCCAGAGTCCTGTGCACTTTCCACAGAGCAAAGGGACTTGCTATCTCTGATGACATAGCCCCAGGGCTGGCTCCCCTTCCATCCCACTCAGCTGCTCAGTCTCAGCCTCGCCATCTGTCAGCTGACCGTCAGCAAGAGGTCTGCCAAACAGAGCAGCCCCAAGAATGCAGCGGGCTGGGGATTCCAGGCCACCGGAGCAGGGAGCTGCCTTCCCGCTGAGAAGCACATTTCCTGCTCCCAACAGGTGGAAACCTGCTGCAGCCGAGGTCAGAGCTGCTTTAATTGTATGTCTTTGTTAAGGCTGCGCCTCAAAAAAAAAAAAGTGTTTCTTTCCAAGTCTTCAAATGTCAACTCGTGTGGAAGAAAAAGAAAGGTTAGGGTAAATTTTCAAATACTAAATTCAAATGTAGGATTTGTGATTTTGATTTGGAAGCTTGAGAGGTGGTGTAGTATTCAGGACATCTGGAGGAGGTAGATGACAGACAGGACCAAGCCAGAGCCTTGAAAGGGCAGATAGCCCACTGTGTATCATCATCATCATCATCATCATCATCATCATCATCATCATCATCATCATCATCATCATTCTTGCAATCCTTCATCCAGGGAGGCCTCAGAGCCAGCCACTTGCATACAAAGATTCCACTCTTGTGTATGCATGCACATGTTTGTGTGTTAGACCAGCTGGTCTAACTGAGTGAGCTCCGCCACGGCTAACTTTGTATACGGGCCCTGGGGATCTGAACTCGGGTCCTCTGGCTTGTGAAGTGAGCTATCTCCCCCAACCCAAGAATTAACACTTCAATTGTAAGGGAGAGCCGCTAACCAAAATAGATTCTTCTTAAGATGCCTGGGACAAAAACAAACAACTAAATAAACAAAAACAACAGAAGCTGACGAATGTGGAAGAAGTGAGGCTGATCCCGAGGACTGATCCCAGACAGGAAAGACTCTGTCACGGAGGCTTGCCCCAGGGCTCTGTCCTGAGCAGTCCCACTTGGGTCTCATCCATGTCATTTTTCCAGCCCAATGTGGTCAGAATTCTTGAGGGAAAATTCCGGAATGAAGTCTGAGCTAGCCTCCACACCCCCAAATGTGGTTCAGCATCTCTGGACCAGAACATCTACGAGATGAAAAGAATACAGCAGGAGGAGGTGCCGATGCCCAAAACCCATGTCTGGGCTCTATGCACCATGTATCCTCTGTCTAGAAAATATTCTAAGCCATGCCAGCAATTCACAGCATTTAGCAGAGCACTTGATTTTTATAAATAAAGTTTTATTGAGACATAGCCATGCTCTTTCTTCCTATAAAGCTCACAAGGCATTTTCTATCCTAAGAGCAGAAAGATGACCCAGGCAGGTTCTCCCTACCATCAGCCCCAGTGGCCTGGGCAGCCAGCCCAGTGCGATGACGCACTCTAGGGCCCTAGCAGAGCTGGCTGGGGGCAGGACGTGTCAGCTTGGGCCTCCTCTCTGAGAGAATGTTCCCACAGAGCTGCTGACAGCCCAGCCAAAGTGATGGGCCAGGGAGAGAAGAGAGGAAAGCCTGCAGCATGTCCTCTGTTCCCACTGCCTCAGGGTCACTAGAGCTGAAACCCCGCAGTCAGCCTGGAGCCGCAGGCATTCAATCTGTCATGAGAGCCCAGGAAGAGACTTAGCTGGGCCACTGCTCTCCATCCCAATTATGACCCAATGAGACTTAACCCGGAAGCACTCTTGGCTCTCAATGGCAACATGAAGCCAACAGAGCCCTGGAACACAGTGTGCTGCAGGCTGGCCAGGGGGGTGGGGGAGCACTTTGAAAGCCAAGGTCACTGAGGCCCAGGCATGGCAGGAGATTGGACAGGAGTCAGCCAGGAGCCGTTCTCTCCCTGACAGCTTTATGGCCCTGACTCAGTCCTTTAAAGTCACTACAGCAATGACACATCATGGGCCTCCCTTGTACGGCATGTCTCTGAGTGGGCAGGGCTGCATGCTCTGGAACCCAGAGCCAGGAGGTCCCCTGGCTCAAGCTATGGCAGGTGTGGCCAGCACTTGGGCTGCAGTCCAGGGATGTCTAAAGCCAGGTCTTCCCCACATGGAGCCTTGCACAGCTACTGGACTTGTGGCTTGCAGATAAGGGCATTCTGGACACTGTCACACATGGGTGACAGCTCTCTTGGTGTCTGAGAAGCTCTGCTGTCTGGCAGGACAACCCTATGAGGGGTCACCTGAACTTCAGGCCCAGGTTCAGAGCTGGCCTCCCCCCCCCCACGGGACACAGCTCCAAACCCCTGCACAGGACCCTGCCCTCAACTAACGCTGCACGGGCCTATTGCTGTTCTGTCCCACCCGCCCCTAAGGAGAAAGCCATTTGCTCCCACAGTGCCCAGCTGTGACTCCTTGGTGTCCTATCCACTCTAACCCACCTCCTTCCAGCCAAGCTTATGAGATTCTCAAACAGACTTGAGCAGAGGAACCGACTCTGGTGCCCAGTATTTTGTGCACCTGTATGTGTGCAGGTGCCATGCACGTGTGTGTGTGTGTGTGTGTGTGTGTGTGTGTGTGTGTGTGTGTGTGCACCATCCACCCTGTTTTGTGAAACAAGTTCTCACTAGCACGGAGATCACCAGATTCAGTTTGGTTGTATTGCTGGCCAGTGAGGCCCAGGGAGCCCCTTTCTCCACCTCCCCTGTACTGAAACTTGCAGAGTATGCAGATTCCCTGGGGTCACAAGCTGGCGCTTCCTGGTTGCACGTAGCAATATGGCTGTGTTCCTGTCACCCCTCTGCCTGTCGTCATCACCTCCCCTCAGATTGGATCTAGCCTCTTCCCAAGGACCTTCCAGTTAACTCTCCCACCACTGTGGAGACCCTGCCTATGGAGAAGATGCACCTTGAGGTCTTAGGAGCTGAGAGTTCAGCACTTGGCTTTGTGAGAGGTAAAACTCAGCCACTGTATCAGGGTGTATAGAGGGCTTGTTTGAAGCTTTCCCAGGGCTGGGACTCCCTGAAGGCCCAGAGAGGTAGGGATGCCCTAGGTAGCAACAGGCCCTCCAAGTCAGTCAAGCCCCTTTCACTCCACACTTGCTGCCCGCTCCCTTCCTGGTTCCACAAGGGTTAATTCAAGCTTCAGAGCTGGGTGGATTTACTGCCCCCAGCTCTATCAGACCCTGGCTGGAGGGCTCCCATTTCTCCCTAATCACTTGCCCTGCAATCAGAAGAGATAGCCAGGCCTGTGCTGGGCGGCTGCAGCTGCCTGCTATTTATTTACTTTTGCTCAGCCGGGGAGCAAATTTAAAGCGGCAGCAATTTAAAGGTTCAGGTCTCAGCTACCCTGCCCGGTGCAAACTGACTTAAACACTTCCATATTGCTCCAGTGAGCTGTCACTGGAAGCGGTGCCTGCTCCCACACCCTGTCCCTGGATGAGGGAGCTGAGAAGGCAGGTGTTCCGGCTCACCAGGCTGGCTAGCCAGGGGGAGAGTCAGTCATCCTGCAAACCAGAGAGGCCACTGCCTAGGACAGCAGAGCAGAAGACCCACAGGCCAGCCAGCAGAGCAGCAGAAAGGGCCACCCCAGGAAGGGGCCGGCCTGCCCCCAACCACTCACCCAAATGGAAAAACCATCTTCACTTTCCGTAATTCCTGTGCCAAATGGTGCAATTAGCACTTGAGTTGTCAAATGGCCTCCAGACGGGCCTTACCGGTCACATCAGAGATTTAATAAGCTTTTAGGTGTTGACCCCTGCCTCGGCCCCCACCTGCACACCCTATTGGTGAAATCTGAGCCCACAATTAGATCTGATAATGAGAGCCGGGCATTCAGCCTTGAACTTTGCAGGCCGCTTCCAGGGGTGCCCAGAGAATCACCCCATGCCCTGACAAATGGAACGCACCCACCACAGAGGCCTCGGAGTGGCCTCAGGAGAACACCTGGGAGCTCACAGGGGAGAAGCTTTAAGACCTAAGAATTCTAGAGGCCAGAAATTTGTAGGCCCAGCAGCTCAGCTGCAGGAACTGGTTCTGGCCAATTCCACCTGGTTAGACACATTTCTCTTAGTCACCTTGTCTACACTAGTTGGTGGCTCACTTGTTGACTGTCCCACCCGTCTGCCTTATGAGCTGCCAGCTCCATGGTATAAAGCCTTCCTGGATGGTGGTGGCTGCTAGGGTGTCCCATTCCACTATCCTGTTTGAAAATTGTTCTATCCTGGGATAGGGCAAAGTCCCCTGATAATTACAGAACACCCACTTAACAGCTACCACCAGCGACTTCCCATGTATCTGCTCATTCGATACAATAACCTAAGGGAGGGCTGTTGCTAACCCATTTGTAGTTTGGAAAAAACATATGACAGAGAGGTTAAGCAGCTTGCCCAAGACCACACAGAAGAACTGAAACTTGAAGTCAAGTCAGGCATCAAAACAAACGTACAACCATAATCCCCCCTGATATCAAAACAAATGTACACAACCATAATCTCACCCGATTTAAAGTCATAATCTGCTTCAAAATGTGTCCATCCAAAGGTGGGCTGCGTGTCATGTGTAGTAAGCAAAGCTTACTGACTGCTTGTGTGGGGATCTGGAAATGTACGCTGGTCTCTGTGCTCTGACACAGCAGAGAAGATGAACAGGTCTGAAGAAGTGAACCAGGGGCCCTCTGGTCTTGGGTGAGGGAAGCCATGGATGTGGAAAGATGGGGTTCCTGGCCAGGGCATGAAGAATCATGGAGAATTTCATCTCGGTAGCTGCCAGGATGCACTCTGTAGAAGTGGGTCTGCTTCTTCCTCCCACCCCCAGGCTCCCGGAAATAAGACTCAGACTCAAAATATGTTTACAAATACCTTGGCCATATAGCTAGGCTCTTCTCTGTCTAGAATCACAACTTAAGTTAACCCATTTATTTTAATCTACATTCTGCCACATGGCTGGTTACCTATGCTCAGGGACCATGTACCTATACTCTATCTTCCCAGGCAAACCTACCTGCCTGGCATATCCCAGAATCCTCTCTGCCTACAGGATGTCCCACCTCCTATTTCCTACCTAAGCTATAGGCCATCAGTCTTTTATTGACAGGTGCCTCATCCATACAGACTTAAGATGCTTTCTCTACAGCATTCTTGGCAGCCACAGGGGACAAGGCTGTCTGGAGACTCTACTGGGAAATGTGTGTTCAGGTTCCCTCCACTTGGTGACTCTTCCCCAGGTCAGTTCTCCAAGCTCATCCTCACGGGACTCTGGGTTTCATGGCTGTTATGACTGTGTTGCCATTCCTTCTGAGTCAAATGATTGACACTTGGGGAGAGACTGTCACATCCCTGTTGTCTTGTTAAGGTCATATGGGGACCACAGGAGACCAGCTCAAACAGGTTACAGGCAATGTGGCAGGTTTTTGTTTTTGTTTTTGTTTTTGCTTTTTGTTTTTTGTTTTTACAAAAACAGAGGTGTGGAGAGTGGTGGCTTTCTTCGAACTGAACACAAGGTACAAGACAATGAAATGGAGGACCCAGCCAAGCTGTCACCCAGGCCAGGCAGGCAGGGGAGGGGGCAGGAAGGGGAGCTGACCCCAGCTCCTGGGGAGGAATGGACTTGCTGAACCCTGTGATAAAATCTTAGGAAAGGCCAGAAATCAGGAAACCTATTTATGTGTGAGGTGGGTGGGACTCCTGGTGACAGCCCTGAGACTTGAGTGGCAGCTGTGTTCAGAGACCCACAAAAAGTAAGGCTCATCTTGGACCCTCCAGATGAGCTCACCCGCACACCAAGAAGTGGACCAAGGGCAGCCTGTTGTTTATCAGGGCTCTGTTGCTAAGCAAGAATCCTTATGGTCTGAGACCATCAACAGGTCTATAACCCCATGCCTGGACAATGACAATCTCTCTGCTCCACCTGCCTCTGACTCCTGTCCACTTTGCTCAGATCCTAGGCACCCTCCCCCAATCTCAGTGAGCCCCACAGCAGCCCCGATTCCATGTGACTGCTTCACGGGGCTGGAGTTAACTCAGCTCCACCCTACATCTGTCAGTCACTGAGCTCTGGTCCTGGCTGGTGGCTGGAAATGCCTGTCTATTCATGGGTGTCCTCCTTGTGTTTTCACCGCCCCCCAATTTACAGTCAGCCTGAAGAACCCCACCAGGCTAGCTGAGTTATTGTACCCATGTCTCAGGCAGAGAAAACAAGGGCCAGAGATACCCAGGATCTCACATAAAGGCAGAGTCCCTGTTCAGCAGGCTCAGAAACATCAGATACACAAGGGAGGCAGGGAGCAGAGGGTGGACTGACTTCTCAGTTCCAAAGTCTGCCTCTGTCCGAGCTATGTAATAGAGAATCCCTGGGTTCACTTCATATCCCACAAAGCAGAAAGTCTCCATGTAAGCATAGTGTGCACATAAATGGATGTGCACACGTGGACATGCACATGCCAATAAGTGGATTTGGGACTGGAGAGATGGCTCGGTGGTTAAGAACACTGGCTCCTCTTACAGAGGACACAGGTTCGATTCCTAACACACAACCATCGGAAACTCCAGTTCCAAGGACCTAACACCCTCTTCTGGCCTCTGCAGGCACTAGGCACACACACGGTGCACAGACATACATGCAGGCCAAATGCCTATACATGTAAAATAAAAATAAGTAAATATAAAAAAATATAAAACAAATTTGTGTGTGTGTGTGTGTGTGTGTGTGTCCCAGAAACAGGAACTAATCGTCAGGAAGATGGTGTAAAGCCATTGGTCTAGGCTTACAGTCCATGTTTTACTACGACCTTTCTTTGGGAAAACATAAGCTAATAAATACGGAACCAGCACGGAGCCTGTGGCTTCTGGCTCTAGCCAACAGTACTTCCAGAGTGGGGGTTCTCCATGTCTAGGTTCAAAGCCCATAAAAGACAAGGACCCCAGAACTAAGAAGAGTCCCCGCTTCTACTTCAGGTTGACTTTCAGTAATAGGTCAGGATAACAAGCCAGAGGACCCATCTGTCCCTGTCTGAGGACTTCCTGGAATCTACCAGAGATGACACGGCATGCATATCTCTCAGCAGAACACTGCCTCTGCAGAGCTCACAGGTGGGTACATCAGACCCCACAGAGTGTATCCAGCTAGGCCTTACTCCCTTCCACAGGGAGGCCTGGGCCTACCGGATTCCTCCATGGCCTCTCCTGTCTCTTAGCTGTAAAGGAGGACAGCATCCTCCCATATCCCTAGATCCCAAATCCCACATCGAAAGGCTTGAAGCACTGAGTTACCCGAACTCAGTCTCCATGGAGATGAGAACTGTACCAACTCCTTCCACATACAGGAAACATACTGAGGTCCAAGGCACCCTGGACTCAGAGCTGAGAATGGTCAGGAGAGAGCTGGGGGTAGCCTGCATCTGAAGGGTCTCTTGGGCACTTTCTCCACAGCCTGATGCCAAGTCAAGGGACAGCTCCAGAGGAGCCATGTGTCCCTCTGCTGGGTGTTGGCTGTTGTAAAATCTCCTCATAAAAGAGCATTTATAGCACCCCAGCCTCCCTCCATTGCTGGCTCCCAGCACTGTGAGAAGAGACTTGAGAGGTCCCAAGAGGTAGAGCAGGCTGGTAAGCTGGCTCAGTAGGTAAAAGTTCTTGCCACAGAGCCTGATGACCTGAGTTTTATCCCTAGAACATACATGGTAGGAAAAAAAGAACTGACTCTTACAAGTTGTCCTCTGCCCTTAACACATGTTCTGTTGTATGTGAACACACCACAAACACACACACACACACACACACACACACACACACACACACACACACAGTGTTTTGCTTGCTTGCTTTTTAAAGAGAAAGATGGAGCAACGGAGAGCGTTATTGTTAAGCTGAAGCCGTCCTAACTTCCAGAGCCTGACCCAAGCTCAGTAACTGCAGGATCAGTGCATGCCTGGTGATGGACCCTGAACGGCCCCTCCAAGTTCTAATGTATGACTCGGAGTCCAGGGCCCTGAGACTCCGTATTTTAAACAAACAGTCGTGGGAGTAGGTGGCAATCATTTTCCTCACTCCCCACTACCTCCGACCCTAGCCGGGTGGGAGCATCTTCAGAAGTTGGTACCAAGGGTGGATTAAGAACAGTCCTCCTGCACAGCGCCCCTGCAGGCCAAGCGGTGCACTGCATCCCACCGCCCCTCCTGGCTGGGAATCACCCAACACAAAGAATGGGAGGAAACCGGAATTCACCCCCCACCCACCCTCACCCCCACCCCCGCCATTACACATCATAGGCTGCGTGGGCAGCCCGCACGGGCTGAGCGCCGGGACCAGCGGTAGAGGAGTGGTGGCTGGCGGGAGCTGGGCCACGGGGCTGAGGGGCCTGAGAAACACCCCCCCATCCCCACCCCCAACTGGCTAGGGCCATCACAGCCAGAATCTGCAAGCTCATCAATGCTGGCTTGGAAACCTCACCAGGACAGAGCACAGGACACGTCCTGCTGGGCAGAGATAAGAGAGAACCCCAGGTTTTCTCACCGCTAGGCAGCCCCTGGGGAGCAGAAAGCTGGCCCTGGCTTGGCTGACTGTGAGAAAGGTGCCCAAAACAAACACATGAGGAAGTTCTGCCTGTCCCCCTCACCCTTCACCTACTTTGGGACAGGACTTTTAGTGGAGGGTGGGTCTTCAACCACGTGGGATAGACTGCCTACTAACCTGGCTATTGAGCTCAACCAGGACGGGCTCTACCATCTGGCTTACCTCTGTGGCTTGTGGGTCCCTGGGCAAGTGCTTATGCCTCAGTTTCTCTACCTGTAAAATGGGACTGCAGATAGTGTTCAATATTTACGCCGATCCTCCTGGTAGGAGTCACGGGTGATGGCTAGAAGTCTGGATCTCAGATTCCTGCCCAACTGTGCTGGCTGTCAGCTGGGTCTCTCCCCAGTTCTCGGCTTGGACTCTTAACCGTGTAGGGAAGGCTGTCCAGCCAGGGAGAGCCAAGCTCCGTGGTCCTCAGACTCCTCAGACCTAGCTTAGGCCTGCGTAAGGTTGGTGCTCACCCACACAACTCGGGCTTGCGCCATCTCTACAGCCGAAACAAACGAGAACATTTGCCCTGTTTGTACACATTCCGAAATAATAATGGCCCGCGGAGGAAAAGCTGACTCCCCCAGAGTGTGCCCGCGTGTGGTCACACTCCCACACCCTTCCCAACCCCGATGCCCTGCGCTCCACTGGGAGGGAGGCAGAGTATGAAACCAAAAACCTCCCTCTAGGATCCCCTGGTGCTGATCCGGAGCAGGTGGGAGCAATGTCTTCCTCTGCATCTGTCCCCATTCTGTCCCCTCCCACCTGTGAGCCTCTCTAGGCTCCCAAACCTGCTCCTTTCATCTCTGGATGTCCCTACAGGGTGTTGGAACAGCAGTGAGCAGATGAAGGGTCCAAAAAGTCTAACTCCAATGGAATCAGTTTTATCTCCCAGATTTGACTTGAGCCTGTGTGGTCCACCAGGGATGCCCTGTCCTTTAGAGCTGTCTGGAGGGCTCTCAGGAGTTTTGAGGGTCCCCGTTGCCAAGGATTTGATTCCTTAACCCCAGAGGAGTGGGATGCATTCAGACCAAGCCAGTGTTTGGTGTATATGTGGTGTGGGTGGGTGTGTCAGGTTGGTAACACTAAAAAGTCTGCCGGAAGCTTGTCTGGTGGTTTATGTTGACGTCCTATCTTCCCACCCTGACCCAGTGAGGCCCTGCTAAGTACAAGCACTACCCTTTGTTAAGGTGGACAGGTATTAAGATGGGGGAGGGGATAGATAGCCTGTCTATCTTTTGCCATAGAGATTCCAAAGCGGCACCTTACACACACACACATACACATACTCACACACTCTTATACACACACTCTCACACACACTCACACATGCATACACACACTCTCACACACATACACACACTCACATACACATACACACTCTCTCACACACTCACACACACCTGGCCCACTCAGCCCTGCCCCAGGTAAAGCCATGGCCTTGAACATAACCAGGAACCAGGCATGCCACGAGACTTCCCATGCTGGCATATGTAGCTACATAAAGCAAGCATTAATTAGCAGGTCTAGGAGGGGAGACGGACTCTAGGACAGACGTGGTGGAGGCCTGCAAATCATCGCTTCATCAATGCTCAAACCAAACAAAACAGCAAAGAGTCTCAGCTCAACAAACTATACCACGGAGCAAGTGGACACAGCAGGTGCCAACAGGCATGCTGTCCCGAAGCTGCAGAAGATACTCTCTGACCGTCCGCCGTGCAATAAAACCCAGGAAACTATAAAATACCTGGAGATGAAGTATGCAGAACCAGCAGGTGTCGATGAGGAAAGAAAAGGGAAATTTCGAATTTTTTTTTAAGCCAGTGAACACAGCATAAGACATGGGAGGAGACATCCAAGATGGGGTCGGGGCAAAGCTCAGACATTTGACAAGGCAGAGACAACAAATAACCCTCCAACGGAACGCGGGAAACCAGGAAGCAAAAGTAACGCAAACCTGGATTCGCAGAGGGAAAGAAATAGCAAAGACATAAAATTGAGATTAAAAACAAACAACAACAAAAAAACCAACCAACCAACCAACAAACAAAAAAACACACAAAAGGTGGCTGGAGTGGTGGCTCAGCGGTTAAAAGCACTGACTGCTCTTTCAGAGGTCCTGAGTTCAATTCCCAGCAACCACATGGTGGCTCACAACCATCTGTAATGGGATCTGATGCCTTCTTCTGGTGTGTCTGAAACAGTGTACTCACACACATGAAATAAACAAATCTAAAAAAAAAAAAAAAAACATAAAAGACCAATGAAGAAAGAGGCAGTGGGTTGGTTTTTTTTTTCTTTTTTTAATCTCTAAATGAAACACAAATTCTTAGCTGAACTGATCAAGAAGGAAAAAAAAAAGGACAGACACCCAGAGAAGTAAAATTAGAGACAAAAATGGAATGTTATAGCCAACAGTGTAGAAACACACAGGCTCCGGGGAATGGTCACAAACAGGCAAGTAAGTCAGAAAACCCAGAAGGAATGGATGCATGCTGGATATGTAAACCTGCTCAAAGTGAACCGCGAGAGCACAGAACAGGCACAAGCCAGGTGCAAGGAATTAGGCTGCCTCAGGAGTCAAAAGCTTCCAAGGAAGAAAGGACCAGGCATGGCCGGCTTCAGACTGACCATCACCAAAAAGATAAAGACTTCCTTCCACCTGCTCCAGGGGATTGACGGGTGGAAGGGCTTTCAAGCTCTTTCTACACCAGCATTTCCTGGATACCAAGATCAGACCAGAGTATATAAGATAAACAGAGAGACGGAGGGAGGAAGGGAAGGAGGAAGAGAGGAAGGACGGGAGGATGGGAAGGAGGAAGGGTCTGGTAATCATATCCAATGAACAAAGATACACCAGAGTTCTCAGCACATGCTACACACTGAGCCTAATGCACACCAAAAGTACTGCATGTGGCTGGAGAGGTGGCTCAGCTGACGCCACCACACAGCTGCTTACTGGAGTGTGCGTGAGACCCAGATGCAGGGGCACGCACAGGTAAACCTCCTGGAAGCTTATGAGTCAGCTCACCGAATCCCCCAGAACAGGGGAGAAACAAGAGAGATGCAGCTTCAAAGCAGGGTAGGAGAGACTGATTCCTGAACATCTTCAGGCTTCCTCTTGCATGCCATGGCACATACAGAACCACCACACACACGTTCACATTCACAAGCCTCTCTCACACTCACACACACTCTCACATACACTCACACATATACACTCAGATACTCACACGTACACACACTCACACATATACACTCTCACACATGTGCTCACATATACTCTCACACATTCACACAGACTCACACACTCTCTCACACTCACAGACTCTCATACACACTCACACACACAATGAGTAAATCTGTGACTTAATAAGAAGTGTCCCCCTACAAAAATAAAATAATAATGCACACCACAGTGAAGTAAAATTTGGCACCTAAAACACAGCAAACAAACATGGTTGTCACATCGGCAGAGGGAAGGAGCATCTCACAAATGTAAACCAAGTGGTCCATAGAAGTCCACATCCTCCAGAGAGGAAGCTCTGGAAGAATAAGAATAGGAGGAGCATACTCAAAAATGATAAAGTATGTGTGTGAGACCCTGTCAGTGTGTGATGCATGTGTGAGTGTCTGTAAGTGTGTGCATAGGTGGGAGGTATGTATGTGTCAGTGTGTGTGTAAATGTGTGTGTGGGGTCTGGTATATGTATACGTGTGTGCATATGTGGGGGTTATGTATGTGTGCTAGGTGTGTGTGTGGTGTGTTTGTTTGTATGTGTGTATGCATGTGTATGTATGTGTGGGGGGGTGTATGTATGTGTATATGTGTTTATGTGTATACATGTGTGTATGTGTATAAGAGTGTATATGTATCAGGTTTATGTGTGTATAAGTGTGTATGTGTGTGTTTGTGGTATGTATGTATGTATGTATGTATATATGTATGTATGTATGTATGTTGGGTGTATGTGTATATGTATGTGTGTGTCTGCTGTGTATGTAATGTGTTTATGGGTGTGTACATATCTGTATGTCAATCCCACAATCAACATCATGCCAAATGAGGAAAGGCAGAAATTGCTTCCTCCAAGGTCAGGAGTGAGACAAGGGTGTGCGTTTTCTCCTCTTGCTAGCCTAGGCTAGGAGCTGGAAGTCATAACCCTGAAATAAGATGAGAAAAAAAGACCAGCAGGACTGAAAAGGAGGTGCTGGGTGATCTGTTTCTAGGGGGATGAAGGATGCCCTACCTGATTGACATTAGGGAGGAGCTTGGCTGGAAGCACACTCATTACTCAGTGCATCTGATGCCCAGGTACATACAAAGCATGAATCTAGAAGGTGAGCTAAGCAACCACACAGTTGGTACGTGGTACCTGTTAACACTGCCACCTTTGCTCCAAACACTCAAGGTGACCTCATGAGAGGCCTCTGAGGACTCCTCCCACATTATAGACTGAGGCCATGCCATACAGCCTAAAGAAGTCTACCTATGGGGAGGTTGCTGGTACCCAAGAATCAGTGCTTAGAGAGGAGTCAGTATGGTAACTCGATCGATCTGTCGGCCATGTACCAGTCTCATGGCGGCCCGTGGATAGCTAGAGATGGCCTCTCCCTGGAGGAGAAAGCCGTGATGTAGGAGAGGCTGAGAATTTTGCCCATGAATCTGTACTTCTCGGAGAATGGGGGCAAAACATCATCAGTCCACCACGTCTGGGTTGTCGTCTGGGACCCACTTCTGCCAAACATGCCTCCTGCCTTAAAGGTTCTTCCACCTTCTAAAACTACCACCGGCTGTGGATTGAGTGTTCCAGGGGTGTACATGGGTATCTTTCTAGAGTGTTCTCAGAGCTCAGAGAAGCAGCTCTTACCAGAGGAGTTCAAGGTCTACAAGGGTGGGAGTGGGTGATAGGGCTGGGACATGATCCAGAAGCCCTGGATGCCACAGACACACCCTTCCCACAATTCTCACCTGCCCAGACGCCCTCAGTTTCCCCAGCACCGTGGCATCCGTAGCGGGGAGCAGGGTGTGCCCAGGCTCTGCAGGATAAACCCCACTCGGAAGCTTAGTATGTCCATGTCTCGCAAACAACCCAGTAGCCATGGTTTCCCTGTGTATGGAGTGACTCAAGAGAAGCCACACATCTGATGCGGAGCAGTGGCCCATGGTGCTGATTCCTGTGCGTCTCTAATCTGTAAACATCTCCCTCAGTTTCATTCCTAGTGGGGCCAAGACTGAAGTATTCAAAGCACTGAAGGCCCAACATCTCGTCAGAAGCACTGTCTCGTCTGAGGCAGTGGTGTTACCTCAATGTCCAACCAGCGAGGATGGAATGACCCTCAAGTCTGTCCCACAGGCTCCGGGCCCTGCTGGCTGCCCACAAGCCACTCCCTATATGTGTCTCCTGATCCTGATTTATATGTTTTACATTGTTGCGACCAACTATCCAACAGAAGCCCTGTATAGGAGATTCAGACCTATGGATCAGAGGGAGCAGTCCGTCAGGGCAGGAGAGGCTGGAGGGGCTTGGCTAGTGGTTATGGGGCTTGTCTAGTGGTTATGGGGCCCTCTAACATAGCAGACAGGAAGTGGAGCCTCCAGGACAGAAGCAGGGTGGGGTTATGGCCCTCAAAGGCCCACCTGCTGTGGCCCACCTCTGCCAGGCATGCCTCTGGCCCTAAAGGTTCTGTTATTTCCCCAAAAGGTACCAACCAACAGAGGCCCGGGTATTTGAACACAGGAGCCTGTGGAGGACCGCTGACATACAGAGCTCATCATGGGTAGCTTTCACCTGTTGACTTCCCACTACACTGGCTTCCACCCTGACCACACTGCCCCCATTATGATCCACAGCCAACCTTCCATGCCCTGCTGTCCCTTCAGCTTCCAAGCCCTGACCCTCCTCCCAGACCCAGGAATTCAAGGATGGAGTAAGCAAGGAACCTAGGCTACACTGCCTGAGGCTCTAGCTGGCTCTGCAGTGTATCCCAGGCCACACCCCGCCACACATACACACACACACACACACACACACACACACACACACACACACACACTGGACAAAGCTCCCAGAGGACAGTCAACGCCAGCACCTGCGCAAGTCTCAGCCCCTGTGTCCCAGTAGGTCTGAGGCTCACAGGGAAGCAGGCTGTGGGGCAACTGTCTCACTGGAGGTCTTCGGCATTGGAGCTGTTTTTGTAGCTTCCTGTTGGCCTTCATCTCTGGGGAGTGGGGGGTGATATACCCAGAGGTCCTCAGACTTCTGTATCTGGGGTTGGGGGGCTCTAAGAACCCACATGCCTAACTTGGGGTGGTGGTAGCCACTCAGGTGAGAGAACACACCTCCCTGGTCTCTAGCACCTTAGGGACATTTGTTTAGTGATTGCTTGACTCGCTCCTCCTACTAGCCATAGAAAAGCAGGACCCAGCAAGTCTGAGAAATGCCCCGGGAAGACCCCACTAGGTGGCATCTGAGAGGTGGGGCAGGTAGCTCTTCAGTGCTTCTTCCAGAGATCAGGGGCCATAGCAACAACCATGCCAGACCTTTACTGGGTACGCCCTGCCAACTAGTCCCTTGTGACCAAAGTGCAAAGCTCTAGAAAGCAAGATATAAACTGCCGTTTATGCAGAAGAAAACAGCCAAAGGGCTAAATATGCAAGAAATTCACTAAACAAGAGATGGAACCCAACATGAACCCAAAGCCGCTCTCTCTGGCACCTTTGCTCCCTACACAGCCTGCCTCTGCTTCCAAGTTCATCCACCCAGCTAGTCACCCCATAAAATGCTACCTAGTGAAGCCTGTTAAGAACCTGTGGGCTGGGGGTGCGCGTGGGGGGGTCTAGCTCAGCCGATAGGGTGCTTGTCTATCATGCAGGAACCCCTAGGTTCCATCCCCTGGTATCTGCCATCCCCACCCTCAGGAAGTAGAAACAGGAGGATCAGAATTTCAAGGTCATCCTCAGCTACATCGAGAGTTCAAGGCTAGCCTGGGCTACATGAGATTCTTTCTCAAAAAGGGAGTTTTAAAAGTATTTTCAAAAGTACTGTCCTGAACTCAAGCTACCAGTTCTCCCTGGCTTAGCTCTCAGGGCGTGTTAAGTTTCTTTAAGAGTCCAGAGAGGTTATTGACATTCTTCTCCACCTCGACTCGTTGGGAGACACCACCAGGTGAGTTTGGAACCACCACTGTTTTGCCTTCAGTGTGGTGGAGTGTGCAGAGTGGCTGCAAGCATGGCTGGAGGGTTCCAGAAAGCCTGGGTTCCAGTTAAGGGAGAGTCGGCTACCAATGCTGTACAAACATGAAAGTGAGGTCCAGGACACTTGGTGGGCAAGGGGACGAAGGGAGAGCATTATCACAGAACAGCACCAGGGAGATGGGTGAGATGCAGGAAGCCTTCCTCCATGCTGTGGAACCACTGCCCCTACTGGCCAAGTTAGATCCCCAGACAGAGCCACACAGAAGAGATCTGGACTACCCTGCTCCTGAAGGGCATGCAGCTAGCTGGGAAGGGCTTTGCCTCCCAAGGCTCACTCTCCTGAAGTGCAGAAGAGTTTGCACAAGAAGCCTTCTTTTGGAGAGCCAGGAGGGTTTGATCTGTGAAGCTCATTTGCACAAAGGAACATGGGATCTTACTCCTCACACCCAGTTCAGGCGTGTTAGCTGATCCCTAAATGTCAATCCAGGGTTTCCTGTCTCCTTCCAAAAGAACGGCACGAGTTTAGACAGGGATATGCAGGGGGCAAGGTGAAACTCCTGGGATCCTTCAGGACCAACTCCTCCTGAAGCGACAGAGGTGGGGGTCCTGGGGTAAAGGCTGCATACCTCCGGGGTCTCCTGGTCTGTTGGGGGTCTGCGTTTCTTTTTACCTTTTAACTAAAACACAACACCAAAGATGGGCCCTGATTGCCTTCAGCTGTCAGGAGGGGGGGGGGGACCGGAGCGTGTCTCCCCACCTTTATGCCTAGAGATCAATCGCGCCTTTCTCGGAAAACAAAAATTGAGAAGTTTACAAACATAAGATGCAGTCTCTGAACCAGCACGCTATTGCTGACGCTATTGGTGACAGATGCGGCGATGCCTGCCAGCGACTCGGCCTCCCAAGATGCTCTACTCACTCCCACATGTAGAGGGGGAACCCAGCCTGCGTTCTCCCCTTCCACGGGAGGAAAAAAAAAATCTCCAAAGGGGTAGGATGGCCGCACCAACGATGAAATCTCACCAACTTGCCAAGCAGAGGGAAGTGGACAGTCACGGCCGGGCAGGCTGGGGAGTTCTCTATTTAACACCCTCCCCAAGCCAGGAGTCCTGCACATCAACCCTGAAAGTCCTGCTTTGCATAGTCCCTGAAAGCTAAAATATTTTCAATTAAATGAGAAAATGTTTGCTGCTGAATGGCCTATTACAGCTGTCACCATCCTGATTTCTAGAAATAAACAAGACTTCGAGAAGGCCGGCCTCGGCAGAAATGCAAGTTAACACTAATTGGTGGGTAATTAAATTATCCCCTAAGCCAACGTGCCAGGTGACCGGCTCTTTCTATGCGTCAGCCCTCGCTCTGATAACAACTCCTCCATGCGACTGTGGAAATGTGAATGGCTCTTGCCAGAGCTGCCCCCCTTTTATTCTCTAGAGCTTTCTACATATCAAATAGCTAAGAAACCAACACACACGGGGGTTGGTTCACATTTTCTCCGGATCGTCTTACAGAAGCTTGCTCCATACAAACAGGGCCCAACACACAAAGTTTATTTTCTAATGTGTTAGTATCTTGCACAAGAAAAATAGCGCTAAGTTACAGGAAGATTTATTTACATGGAAACTGTTCACTGGTGTCTGCCGCTCAACTCAGAGTGACTTTCTCCCAAAGGGCAGAATCTTTAAACCAGAACAGAATTTATTTAAACAGCTGGTGGTTTCTTTTTTTCTTTCTTTCTTTTTTATTTTTATTTTTTTGCACAATCATTTTATTAATACACGAGCGCTTGCTGTGAACGGAAGGTTACTAACTTGTACAATTTGTAAATACATAAAAGCTGGTGTGTCAATCAATTAAAACTTCAAGAAACGATATGAGATTAATTACTACCAGACCAGATGAAGTCACACTTCTCCCTCCGCAGTTCTGTCTTTACCGTCGAGTGTGGAGCCCAAGGAAACCTCCTCTCGCTCATCCCCAAGAAGAAAGAGCCCTGTTCTCAGAGAAGGAAATAAATCTTTTTGCTGCTTTTGTGGAATCCCAGATTGTCTGAGATTTTGCCGACACTCAGACTGCCTTCTAGATTAGAAACAGCTCAGCTAATGGTTGCCTAAAAGAAATTAATGAGCCACGCTGTCCGTCAAGGTCATCTGAAAATATCTGTAGATTAAACACTCAGTGCGACAAACCACGGGACCACATTCTTAGGGAGACGGGCAGAAAAAATGTTCACCTGAGGAAGAAGGTGAAAAATTCTTCCGGACCAGGAGACAGTGACAGGAGAGCTAAATCCAGGAGCAGCCAGTGTCTGACAGGTGCTGATGGGGACACAGAGTGGGCAGCTGTGGCCCAGACTCTCCCCACCATCCTCTGAGACTGGGTGTCCATTGTGACTGACACCTGTCAATTCAACTCTGAAGGCACTCGGTCTCCGTGGTGACCATGAGAGCAGGGAGTGCGTGGTCAGGCACCTTAATTCTGAGATATTAAGTGTCTCCTAAGTGCCCCCCACCTCTCTCTCTCTCTCTCTCTCTCTCTCTCTCTCTCTCTCCCACCCCCTAAGGATCGGACATTTGGTGACAGACATTTGGCTTAACTACTTTAAATAGTCTTTGAGAGGTGGCACCTTGCAGTAGCCTCATAGAGGAGTCTCCTCTTTCCGTGGAAGTTCAGCAGAGATGGGCTTGTGGCAGACCTCACTGTCCTGCCCTCCCCACCCCCACTCCACCCTCATGTCTCTAGAAGTCACAGCACCATCTACTGGGCAGCAGCCAGACGTTCCGAGAAGGTTGCTTTCTGTTCAGGGGTCCAGAGTGAAGAAAGGAATGTGGATTGATGGGAATCACAGAGAAACGGTCCTCTGTATTGGCGCTCTGGTCTATCTATCGCCCGTCGACATATATATATATATATATATATATATATATATATATATATATATATATATATATATATATGCCATTTTTAACCACTTAAGAGTTTTGTGTTAACAGAGAATTTCTGAGGTAAAAGTTATCTTCCCTTCCATTTACCCCTCTGTATACCTCCGAGGTTACAGGTGCGAGACACACATATACACACAAGCACGCCAAACACACACATACTCAATGCACACATGCAGTCACCCCCATGCACATGTGCACACACACACACACACACACACACACACACACACGCATACATATGCACATGCACAAATATGCAATGCACACACTTCCGATTTAAGTAAAGTGCTTTAAAAATATTTGGGGTGTGTATGTGAGTGTGTGTGTGTGTGTGTGTGTGTGTGTGTGTGTGTGTGCGTGAGCATGCACACATGCACGCACATATGAATGTGTGCCCATGGAGGTAGAGGCACTGGGTCACTTGGAACTGGAGTTACAGAGAGTGTGAGTCACCTGATGTGAATGCCGGGAACCAGTGTGGGTCCCCTGGAAGAGCAGCAAGCTCTCTTTAAGGCTCGGCTGTTTCCCCAAGTCCCTGGTGGAGTTCTCTAATCCTTCCTGGACCCCACGGGTTTCCAGAACACTCCACGGGTTTCCAGAACACAAAGCACAAGACAGGAGTAATCCAAATATTATTCCAATTTTTTCCAGGCACTTAAAGCAAAATAACTTTCTCTCTCTCTTTTTTCTTACATTTATGTAGCTTTTGTTATAAATACAATCACAGTCCAAGCCCACATCTGCCTAGTGTCGGTCTCTGGATTTTCCTATGCAAATAGCCAGCCACCCTTCTTCCTGTGTCCGCTCATTCTGCGGTTCAAATATTGCTTTCTCTTTGTAACGAAAGGCAAAGCGCTCCCATTACCAGAGAGCCTGACTTACATGTGTGTTTCTATATATAAAGATAGAATTTCCCGGGGCCTAAAACATTTATTTTTGTTTTCTTTACATTTTTTTCGGTGTTTTGAGACATTGGGAAGATTTTAAAAAATGGCAACTTAGGTTTACAAATTAAAATTACAATCAAATTTATTTTGTATCACAGTTCACCCATTCTAAAGGGGGAACATTTTAACTGGGTCTTGTTTCTCATTATTATACATCATTAAAAAAAAAAGTGATCCCGGACCCCAAAGCCGGGCTTGCTATCATGTTACAGTCACAGGCTGTCTCATTTCAGGCGTGTGGAGAGACCAGAGTATTTACTTTTTGTAACTTAATTTCTCACTCAATAGAGTTTGAAAGCTCTGGATATTATAAAGGCAAACTCATTTTCTGCCAGAATAAAATGAGAAAATGAAAATTTTGAAATTCATTTTATTTGGTACATTCAGTAGGGACTCCCTATGAACCCCTGAGATAAAACAGCCCACCCTGTTTACTTTCTCCTTCTTTTAGAGCCTTAAAATGAAAATAGAAGTCCCTCCCTCCCCTTCCTATGTGATGTTTGTGTAGAAATTCTAGAATCTCCTTCCTAAATGCGGAGAGCAGAGCTCAGGCTGCCTGCACTGGCCCAGGAGAGCCAGGAGGCTGGGGAGAGTCACTCCAGAGCTGAAGCGGGGCTCAGGAGTTCGGGGCTGGAGGGAACGGGGGAGGGAAAACTCACGGTTCTAGGTCCACTTCCCAGCCTGATCCTGATTCCAAAAGGAAACAAGACTGATTTGTGCCGAACCAGAAATGAACATCAGGAAACTGGCAGTGTCGATAACCAATTGATTGTAGAGACACAACAAATTTTAAAAAATTTTTTAAATCAGGTTTTTTCCATAATGGAAAAGCAAGTAAGGAGGGGGGAGGGGTCAGGGCACGTTTTAACTTTTTCCAGGGCCTGCTCTGGCCCCAGGTTAGCCTAAATTGGAGCTTGGGGTATTAGCCTGTGTATCCGTGTAATACGAAGGCTGCTTTGACTGGCTGCCGTGTATCAGGCTGATTGAAATCTCCAAATTTCCCGCTTGAGACGGCCATCGATTCTGCTGCAGATCTGCAGTCCCTGCCTTAAACTCAGCGGCCTGAGCCCCTGGGGAACTCCCTGGATGACAGGAAATGGGGACATTTTAAGGATATTTTATCGGCATTTGCCTCCAAGCTGGGGAGCCGGGGTGGACATTTCATGATTGGTCCCACCACGAAATAGATGGGGTGAGAGAGACAGGGTGTTCTGAGCATGTGGTCAGCATCCTGTGGCCTGGCGACCAGAGAGACTTCACCCTGAATTCCCATGAAAGGGATAAAAACAAAGAGTTTGCATTTTGCAGTGGGGCCATGTTTCAAATTCATTAAAGGTTAGTCCTCCACAGCTGGGGTGTCTCGGAAAAGGATGGTCATAGTTTCTTGTTTATGGTGTGGGGATGTGCATGGGTGCCCGTGTCTGTGTGCATGCATATGTGTGACTGGGGTATGCATGTGCATATATACATATGGTATACCTATTTGTGTGTATGTTAAGGGGATGCGTGTATGTTTGTGTCTGTGGTCTGTGTATGTATGTTTATGTATGTATGTGTATGTATATATATGTTCATGTGTTTGTGCATATGTCGTATGTATATCCGTGTGTGTGATGTGTGTGTGTGTGGACGCATGTGTGTTTTCTTCCCGAGATCAAAAGGATAAAGAACTCATTCCTCCAGCCAACTAAACACTGGCGTGCAGAAACGCACAGCCTGTGTATAACAGTGTCCTGCAGGAACCCGTCTTGAATTTTTTCAAGTCCTCTCTTTGATCAAAAGCCGGCAGAAAATTCCATTTCTTCTCGTTCTGTTGCATTTAACACGGACTAACACGGGGTGAGTTTAAACAAACAGCTGGCTGGAGCATGAATACGCCTTTCAGTCTTCGGAGCTTGAGGTGGGCTGGATACAGGGGAGGGGTGGCAGGCAGGGGATTAGCTGGAGGGGAGAAAAGCTCACTAGTTTAGGAGGCAGCAGTTAAGACTGTCCTAAGCCCCTGCAAGGAGACCTAAAGCTTCCTCCACACCCCGAGCCCAAGAGGCTGCACTGTTGAAATTCTTCTGCCTGGAAGATAAATGGCCTACTTCACTCTCAAGTGTCAAGTAGAGAAAACAAAACAAAACAAAAATCCCTTCCAAGTGGATTTTCGGAGGATAATCCACCATCCGCCTGAGTGAATGCAGCAAGAGGGGGCCTGGGAAGAAGGGGAACCGGAGGGGCTCCTGACTCCAGCACCTAAGGGTGGGATGCAGGGAGCCGAGAAAGGCCAAGGCCAGGCTCTGGTACCTTTGAGGTGCGGCCTGAGGCTGGCTGCCCCCGACACCAAGGCACCCCTGTTAGCTTTCTTGGGACCAGACTCTAAACAGCTCAGACATGCTACAGAGCACTCTGGCCAATGATTTGGGGTGTCCCTGAGTCCAGCTACCCCAGTAAAGAGTTAGCTAGCTCACTGAGACTTCCTATGTCATTGTCTCTGCTCCTGGCTGCCATTCATGGCTACCATTCACGCTGATGCTTCCATTTGAAGAAGGCTATTGTCAGCCCAGGCCGTGACAATCTTCCTTGACTGCTGAGGTCTGAAATTTCTCTCAATGATCACATCCTGCAGAAGAAGAAAGTTGTCCTATCAGATGCCATCGAAAGAACTCCCCCCCACACACACACCCTCGCAAATCAGGTCAGCCAAGGCTGAGTTCAGTGGCCAGGTAGGTGGATAAGAGCAAAGAACCTTACAGGAGTCCTGTCCTTCTAATCTTTCCACTGACTGTGTGCAACCCTCAGAGCTCAGGACGGGGCGCTGGGAGAAAGAGGGGAAAAAAAACGGTCACCCTAGAGGATGGAGTAAGTTATTAGCAACCAACCAGGCATGGCCTCAGGGAGGGCAGTTAATAATGGGGAGGCATTTTGTGGAGATTTGAGCCAGAGGAGATGAACCAGGGCAGTAATTACAAGCTGACAAGATTGAATTGTCGTGCGGAGGAGGCTCTGAGAGCCATCCAGCCGGTAAATGTCCCTCCAGCCCTTGGTATAGTCTGGCTTTCAACCATGCTGGAGCAGGCTTAGTTCAAGCCTCGAGAAACGAGGTGAGAAAGAAATCGGGTAGAGCACAGTCACTACGCCTGGAACACACCGAACACACACTGCTTCTCTTTTCTTTGATGGGCTTTTTCTGAAGTAGCAGAAAACAAACCTTAGATGTCACAAAGTACAGGCAAAAGAATTCAGAGATCTGATGTTCATGGGTATGTGCACACAAACAACGTTTTGTTTAGAATTTATTTATTTTAAACAGCACCTTTGGTTCTTCTGGCCAACCACCCCCCCCTTTCAAACTATCACCCCGACTCCCTCATGAATGTAAACACGAGCATTTCCCACCAGCGTCTTTCTGGAATGTTCTGAAACTCCAGCAGCCACGCTTTCATTGCACAGCAGACGTGGCTTCGCAGCACAGTGTGTGGGTTGGGGACAAGCGAGCAGAGGAGCCTTATATAAATCATAAGTGACACTGGGGCCAGAAGGGGGACCAACAGGCAAAACCCCCTGAGGTGCAACCCAGAGGCCTCACCTTTATGAGGCCCAGTGAGCTGGGGACTGAGGCTAGGACCTCAGAACTTCTCATTGGGCCCGTGATGAATTAGATGTGGGATGGATTGCCCTCCTGGGGCACCAAGCTCTAGAAAACCAAGTTTTATTAGCCTAATAAAATGGAGGGGGTACTGTCCGGAGCATTTCAGCTGGAAGAATAAATCCTGAGAAGTGAAGAGAGGCAGCTGCCTTTGAGGACAGGAGGAGAAGGCAGGGCAGGAGCTGCTCACAGAACTACCCTGTGTGCATTCCGGTGTGGAAGCCATGCACCGTGACAAATTCATCCCTGTCTACTCAATGCCAAAGCCAGGAAGCCAAGATGAGAAAAGATCTATGTGTATAGCACCAGGGAGCCCGAGAGAGCAAGTCTGCCCCTTCCCTGACAGAAAATGCCACCCTGACAGAAAACACCATGCACGAGTCTCCTGGAAGCAGGCAGGGGATTTACAGAGCAAGCGCACCCCAAGTGGGTAGGCACCCCAAAGCTGCCTTCACACAGGCGCCTGGGCCTCAGATCAAGGAGGAGGAGGAGGAGGTTCTAAGGACGGAGGCCACACATTGCCCTGAAGGCTGCTCGCCTGCACTGAGGCAGAGATGGAAGGATCACTGTGTGTGTGTGTGTGTGTGTGTGTGTGTGTGTGTGTGTGCGCGCGCGCGCGCGCGCGCGTATGTGTGTGTGTGTGAACGTATGTGCATGTTCAAGGCCAGTTTGGTCTGCATAGTGAGTTCCAGGCCAATCAGAGCCACACAGCAAACTCTGCTTCTAAACAAACAAACAAACAAACAAAAAACAAATAAAGCAAGCAGCAAGAGGGCTCAGTGTGTGAAGGCACCAACAACCCCGACAACCTGGAGCCTGCATGTGAGTTATACTCTGACCCGCACACAAGTACTGGAGCACCCATGAACCCACACACATAGAATTAAAAAAATCTATAGATTTCTTTTAAAACCTGACTGCCTGTTAAAATAAATGGTTGATCCCATGTCACAGTGCCTCACAGGGACAGCTCTCCTCTCTCTGTCTCTCTCTCTCCTTCTCTCTCCCTCTCTCTTTCTCTCTGTCTGTTTCTGTCTCCCTCTCTCTGTCTGCCTGCCTGTCTTCCCACTGAGGCCACCTTGAATGGATCTCCCTGCTCAGGTGGCAGTATGGGTCCTCCAAGCTTTGAGGCTGACAGCATCCTCAGGCAGGGTTAGGACTCCTGGACATCACGTTGGTGGATGATGGTGACTCACTTGGGGACCCTCGTCTCTCAAAAGCCTCCGCTGGACTTTGCCAGACGATGGAGCCTAGGCCTGGTTAGAGAGAAAGGCAGAGACAGAAATAGGAAACTAAAGAGAGGTGGGGACAGTCTCAGAGGACAGAGAGGGTGACCTGCCATCAGTACCAACGACTCCCACCCTAGCGTCCTCCCAGCCAGTAAACATCTGCAGATGCTCTCCTTTGCCTGGACATTGCAAGTACATCGGGTCACATGACTGTGTCCTAGCCCAGCCCTGGGCCAGGGCCAGGCCTGTTTCTATTTCTCAGCAAAAAAGAACTCTATCAAGTGTCAGGGGGATGACCCACATTCTGATCTTACAAGGGGGGGGGGTCTCTATTAGTGTTTCAAGTGTGATGTCAGATATGGTACCTAACAGACAACTTCAAGTGTGATGTCAGATATGGTACCTAACAGACAACTTCCAAGGCCACTCCAGCCCCACTTCGGAGAGACCGTGTGCAGTGGAATCTGTCTGCAGGACTCGTGGGACCAGGCCAGCGGCAGCACGAGACACGGCTACCAGACAGGAATGTCTTCCTAGCCAGCTCCCTTATGAAGATGGCCAGCACAAAAGCAAATAGACATAAGCAACCTTGACCTTGCTTTTGGGGGTCCAGACGTTCCCCCCAACACACACACACACCACACACAATGTACACAGAAGCCAGTTCTCCGCTCAGAGTGTGAACTTCAGCCCCTCTCTGCTGCTCCGACCTGGATCAGCCCTTGAGTTAAAGTTTCATGGGCTTGTGAGGACTTGGGGCAGTAGGTTCTCTAGCTCTGTGCTAGACAACCTAATTCTAAAGATGAATATTGGTAATATGCACTAAGGCCAAGGTCATGGAGGTTTAGAAGGGGCACAAAGGGGACGAGAGCTACCAAGGAGGCCCAGCTACAGGTGACCTCCCTGTGGTGACCTTTCCTCACAGTTAAGTTCTGAATGGAGGCCATGTCTCCATGGCACTGCGGGCAAGGAGCCTAGACCTCATGGGGAAAGACCTGATCGTGCCGCACCCTACTTGTTGGCACAGTGACCTGAATGCACAGCTGGATTAACCCCAGCTTGCTCGCACAGGAACAGCAACAGAGATGACAGCTAGCGGTCCCCAGCCCAGGACCTCAATCCATGAAACACCCACAACCCCATGCTGCAGTGGCCAGGTGTTCTCTCATAGACTACCCCCCACCCCCATCAAGCGAACTCCCATTAGCCACCAGTGTCTAAGCTAAGATTTACACCCATAGCCACGCCCCTGCACTGTACCTGTTAAGGTAGACAACAGGGAAACAGGAGGAGCCACCTCTCAGTAAGTGAATGAGAAAAACCAGGCTCCTCACAAAGGACTCAGAGAGCAAGAAGCTACTGGAAGTCTAAGGAGCCATGGGGGAGGGTCACCGGGATCAAAGAAGATTTCCACGGAGAGCTGCACGCTTCCGTGCTCCAAGGGCCCCCTGCTGCTCCAGTTACTGACTCGCAGTTTGGGTGCCTCTGTGGGAAAACTGGAAGCTTCCCATGACAAGACATGGTAACACAGGGCTGAACTCTACATCAGTGGACTTCAGTAGCATCCAGTCTGAGCCCTGCTCTCTTTGTTTTGGGTGAATCTCTTGAGTCAGAAAGACTTGGCTCTTTGAGACTGCAAAACAAGGATCTTTTTTGTTTGTCTGTTTGTGTTTGTTTTTGTTTTTCGAGACAGGGTTTCTTTGTGCAGTCCTGGCTGTCCTGGAACTCACTCTGTAGACCAGGCTGGCCTCGGACTTAGAAATCTGCCTGCCTCTGCCTCCCAAATGCTGGGATTACAAGCGTGTACCACCACTTCCTGGCTTTTATTTACATATCAAATGTTATTCCCTTTCCTGGTTTCCCCTCTGAAACCCCCCTATCTCCTCCCCCCTCTCCCTGCTCACTAGCCCACCCACTCCTACTTCCTGGCCCTGGTATTCCCCTAAACTGGGGCATAGATCTTTCACAGGACCAAGTGGTTCCTCATGTCAAATTTTCTGAGGAACCGACAAACTGATTTCTAGAGTGGTTGTACCAGCTTGCGATCCCACCAGCAATGGAGGAGTGTTCTTCTTTCTCCACAGCCTCGGCAGCATCTGCTGCCACCTGATTTTTTGATCTTAGCCAAAGGAGGATCTTAGTGGCTCATTTGTGGGGTTCTCACGTAGAGATGAGTTAGTGCCCTGGCTGACACTGAACAGAACAGAACCACTGGGCGCAGTCTGCCTGGCGTTTCCTGGTCACACAGCTGCATTTCCTCCCCAGGGTCCGGGAAATTCAGTCCTGCCTGCCCAACAGATCTACAACAGAAGGAGGTAGGAAGAAGGAGAGGAAAGTTCTTGAGAGAATCTTCAGCCACACATCAACCTAATTGCTTTGAAACACCCACCACAGGGCAAAGGCAGGGGTAAAAATCAGCAAGACCTAAGTCATCAAGACCAAGGTCATCTCCCCCTAAGGAGGGCACGCCCACAACCTCTGGAAAGCCAGAGAGGGTGAGGTGCAGGGCTGGTGAGAAGAGAGGAACAGAAACAAGAAGCCTGGGGCTGGGAAGGCCAGGCACTCTGGCGGGCCTCATGAAGCAGCCTCGTGGCTTCTGCTGGGCAGTTTCTAGCTCTCAGAGATTTGCAAGATGCACAAGCTAGCAGTCCTGTTTCACCTGTTAACAAGCCATTGGCTCCACAGATCCAAGAGCCTGAGCAAGATACACATGGTTATAAAAACTGGCTCAGGGCAGCTCTGAGGAGGAGAGGCTGAGAGATGGAGAGATTGGAGGTCCTAGGGCAGGCAGTGGCTAGGAACTCAGGATGGGTGGGAAATCATATCCACAGGCATGGTGCGGACTCCTCAGCAAACGGTGCCTGGGCTATAGCTGGGCCCCTTCTAGAGCTGCAGTGTCTGTCTTTCCCTCACCCTCACCCTCACCCTCACCCTCACCCTCATCCTCACCCTCACCCTCACCCTCATCCTCACCCTCACCCTCACCCTCACCCTTCACCCAGTTCCTGCAGCAGCAAAGCTCTACACAGAAAACACAAAGCCTGAAGCAAGTGGTCTTTATAAATACTGCAACTAACCAAACTTTTAGCATTAATTTCAAGATTCATAGTGCTGTATTTATTTGAAAATATTGATATTAATCAATACTAAGAACAACTCTATTAGTAAGTATTTCACAATAAAAAAAATTCTTCTGCAAATTAATTTTTAGAAGTGATGTTTATTTAAAAGGAGGATGTTTTTGGTTAGGACAAACCTTGCCAATTACAAAGCACACCAAGGAATGAAGGCGCAACTGAGGACAGGCAGACCCCACCCTGTGAGACGCAAACACACGCCACTAGGGACCGGCAAGGTGGCTCAGTACCTAAAGGCACTTGCAGTCAAACCTGATGACCTGAGTTCAATCCCTGGGACTCACTCACACGGGGAAGGAGAGAAGAGATGCCAGCAAGTTTCCCTTTGGCCTTCACAAGCTCGCTCTGGCACACACACATATGCCAAATAAATGGCATAAACCAGTCAAACAATGGCTAGCAACACTAAGGCACAGTAAAAATAAAAGCCAACAGGAAAAGCAGGCAGACAAACAAAATAAATATACAAAAGGCCAGCCGAGAGCGAGAGCCCACTCACCTACCAAACGGCACAGCATCCCGAATACGTAAGCAATGTGCTCAGATCTGAAGAAAAACGTGCAGCTAAGAGTAGCTGACCAGCATCCAGAGCACATCCCGGCGATCAAAGGGTGGGGTCCCACGAGGGCCTGCCGCTTCACCCGCCAGCCCAGAGCAGGCAGAGCTTGGCATCTCTGTGTGACGCAGCAATGATATCCCAGCAGCTCTATGACATGCTCACCCGCCTCACCCCATGTCTCATGCGGGTCTGCCTGCTCTGCTTCCCTCCCAACTCCTGGTGGAAAGAACGACAAGCCAGCATCTTCCCCAACTTTTACCCCCATCCCTATGAGCAGTTTTCACAACATCAAGAACCAGAAGCAACTTCCGGGGATAGGGAAAGTGGAAGCTCTGTGATAAATCTATGTGAACGCATTCGAGCCCCTGCCCAGAGTTCACATCCGAGGACTGAGGGGCAGCCAGTGTCCGTGCCGATGTGTGACAATGACCATACAGAAGAGCTCACAGGCTGAAGCCCTGACCTTACATGGTGCTCAAGGCACAGAAACGAAGACCAGAAAAGCCATGACCTTTTGGGTCAGGACGTGCCATTCTGGTCCGGTTCTGTACCCTAAGCTTCTCTCATTTTTCCACACTGACTGCCTGCACTAATTTTATAATGTAAATTTTATCTTTGGGATATACATGTATACATCTTGGGTCAGAGATCCTCTTAGGATAGACAACAATGAACATGTATTGAATTATATCCGAAATGTATTACAAATAATGTTTATGAAATCTACTGATAATATTAATCAATCCTAGCCAAAATTATACATATAAACATTCCCCAACAGTGGCTCTTTTGGAAATTAACACATTAAAAAGTATGGGTTTTGCCCACTATAAATATGATAATGTGTATTTAAATTACATCATAAATGCATTGTAGATGGTCTTTATAAATATTCCAACTAACAAAACTTTTAGCACTAATTTTAACATTAGTTTATTTGAAAATATTGATATTAACCAATACTAGCCACAACTGTATTAGTAAGTGTTCCACAATGGACATTCTTCTACAAATTATTTATTTATTTAAATAGATTAAATTAGCTTATCAATTGTATTACAAATGTTTTATGTATGAATCTTAATCTCGACAGAAAAGAAGCAAAGTACATAAAAATGTCTATTCATTATTTACATTAAGAGTCTACGTGGCTTGTTCCTGGGAAGCCTGAGAGAGAGAGAGAGAGAGAGAGCGAGAGCGTGCCAGGATTGACTGAGTTAAAGAACAACGGACTGTCTTCATCAGGGCAGACTGCCTGCACCGGTGAAGGCAGTTTGTGCTACCATGGCAGATCCCGGCAGGACAATGCCGACTGCACAGAGCTGTGCACAATTCCATGAGCTAACCCAGCGCTTCAAAGAAGGCAGACAACCAGCCCTCCCTGAACCTAAGAGGGCCCTGTGCTTAAGGAGACCCCTTTAAGTCTTCTTCAGTCCATGATGTTTAATGGTTTAACGACTTTGATAATAGAGGAAATTTAGGAAAGATGCCCCAGAGCCTCGGACTGGTTTGGCCTCGCCATTCATGAATGACAGGGGCGTGGCTGGAGCATCTTTGCACTGGGAACAATGGCTGCATCAGGCCCCTTCTGTATCATCCCCAGCGCTAAAGAATGATGTGGTTTTCTAGAGAACCCGGGAAGTGCCAGGCGGAAAAGACAGGGCTGTTCTTGTTTCCGCTTTTCTAAAGCTGCTTGCGCTGTAATAAAGACAGCAAGCCAGCACCAAGGTGGAGGGGCTCACACTGGTCATGTCTCTTTCTGTCCCATGTCAGGGTCCCCGTTAGAGTCTCAGCACAAAACTAACCACGACAAACAAAGAAAAGCAACCCCATACACAGAATAAATAAACTATGATGCCTCAAAGGTAATTTTGTTTTGGAACAAGGTCTCACTCTCTATATAACACAGCCTGGCCTGGTGTTCTCAGAAATCCTCCTGTCTCAGCCTCCTGAGTGCTAGGATCACAGGAGTGAACTGCTATGTTCTACACAAAATTTACAAATGGAAGCTCTGGCTCAGAACGAGACTCTGTCACCGAAGCAAGGGCCAACCCTAATGGCTGTGAACTAGAAACCCTTCACTCTGTCTGGGTGTGGGTGTGGCCTCTGAGAAGAACAGGTCAAAATGCCAGCCCTTCATGTCACTGTGGCAGAAAGGTCCAGGAGAAACATTATGCCTTCTGGAGGCCGGGGTGGCCAGGAACACAATGCCAGGGCCTCCTGATGGAAGAGCAAAGGGCCCACAGATGCAGAATTTACCTGACCAGCCCTTTCTCCCCAACACTGCCATCCAGGTTAGTGTAATTGGCAGCTAGGGACCTTTCCATGCTGTGCCCTGGGACCGACTCTCCCGTGGAGTGTGTCCTCCACACTCCCCGGGGTCTGGTCAGTTTGTTTGTTGCTGCCTTCAGTCCTCTTGCCTGCTGCCCTTAGGCTAAGCTCCGCTGGTCTGGCTTCCAGGTCTCCCACCTTTCCCGGGGAATGTCAACACAGCTGTAGACAATAACTTGTCTTCCAGGCCATTCAACAGCAAGCTGCTCTGTGGCTTCAGCAAAGGCCCAGTGTGTGCTATGCCAACACAAGACCTGGCGGAGTGTCCTGCAGACAGGACCACCCATGCCATGTGTGTGTCTATCTCGAAGCTCCCCAGTGATGGGGACCAGAGTCTTTCCAGGTTACGGGAACCTAGGGAGCACCTTCTGTGACCGTATTCTGCCAGTACTTGTGTTTATGCATTACCTTCCTCTGAGTTGGATATTGGAGTCAAATTTGCACTTTTCCAAAACAGCTGGAGGGATTCTGCCCCCCATGAGCTGCCACAAGGTATTGGGACCATAAGCATGTCACCAGCAACACCCACACATACCAGTTGGTGTGGGCCTAACTTAGGTGTCACCCAGCAGTCACCCAACTTCCTGCCAGTTTCAGGTAGACCAGTAGGATACCTCAGACCCCACCCTCAAGTGGCTTTAGCCCTGGTCCCCTCTTCAGCACACTGAGGAGCCTGCCTTAGTTAGGGTTTTACTGCTCTGAACAGACACCACGATCAAGGCAACCCTTATAAGGACAACATTTAATTGGGGCTGGCTTACAGGTTCAGAGGTTCAGTCTATTATCATCAAGGTGGGAACATGGCAGCATCCAGACGGGCATGGTGCAGGAGGAGCTGAGAGTTCTACATCTTCATCTGAAGGCTGCTAGCAGAATACTAACTTCCAGACAGCTAGGATGAGGGTCCTAAAGCCCACACCCACGGTGACACATCTGCTCCAACAAGGCCACACCCACTCCAACAGGGTCACACCCATTCCAACAGGGCCAAACCCACTCCAACAAGACCACATCCACTCCAACAGGGTCACACCTTCTAATAGAGCCACTCCCTGTGCTGAGCATATACAAACCATCACAGATCCTGATGGCTGGCTCCCATCTGTCACCTCAGCAAAGGCTCTTCATCTTATCCCACAGCTCCCTGAAGCAGCCACATGAATCTCCCTGAGCCTTTTATCTGCCTCCAAAGGAAGGACTGAGTTGGACCTCGGGGCACAGGTCACAGGAGGAAAGGGGCCTGTTGGTCAGGACAGTGTGTTAGTTACAGTGGCTGACTCTCTACCCTGGGGTCACGTCGGGTCCTGGCATCGATGCTCTCGGGATGCCTGCTCTGGGAACCTGCCGGCTGCTCATCTGTAATCTCTCTCCCTACCAGACATCACTGTAACTGTGGACTGCTGCTGGTATTGTCAACAGTATCCCAGCTTACAGATGAGACCACTGAGCCACAGATGTCAACCACTGGCCCGGGGCCACAAGCAAACAGGTTGACAAGCTCACCCAACCCCGGGTGGCATGACCCACAAGCCTTAGACTTCTGTGGCCCAGTGGCCCTGTAGCCTGCTGGCCACCATAATGTGGCTGTGATTGATGTAAACATGGCCTCTTTGATGTTCATCTGCACTGCAGAAGACAGGATGTAAAGAGGAAGACACGTAAACATGCACATACACAAATACATCCCAAGTGTGTGGATATGCTGCTGCTGCTGGTGGGTGGGTGTGTGTGTGTGTGCGCGCTCACGCACACATACAGCCACATGCTGATTCACAACAGAGTTTGGCATAAGCAATGTATTCTTGGAATCAGGTATTGTAGTCCACACTTGGGAGGCTGAGGTAGGAGCATCTAGAGGCCAAGGCTAGCCTGGGCTACACACTGAGTTCAAAGCCAGCCTCAACTACATAGCTCACTGTTTTAAAAACAGAACAAAATGCATCCTGTGAAATCTGCCTCTGTAGGAGATTGTGAGTCATGCAAACCTGGATGGGCGGGTCACTGCTGTTACTCAGCCTGATTCTAGATGCAACTGCTTTACCGCTTTTATTTACGGGCATGAATATGCTGGAACGGCAACAAATAGCTCGCTGCCCGAGGTTGACTCGGAGCACCAAACTGCATGCTGCCATCGTTACCAAGGATCTACCACGTTCCGTAGGTGACTTCACATGCGTGTTAGGCTACTGGGTGACTGGCAAGAAGGACAGAAGAGGGGTAAGCCAATGTCACCCCAAACTGAAGTTGTTTGCCACCAGTGCTAGCCTAATGAGACCATCATCATGTGAAGTTTGTCATTGAGTGAATACTCTGTGAAGCATAAATGTACACACATGCACACACACGCACATGCATGCACGCATGCACACATGCAGGCAAATGCACATACACACAGGCACACACACACACACAAACACTCGTGTGCGCACACACAGAACTAGATGTGAAAGCCATGTATATATTTGTAGAAAAAGCAGCAGCAGCAGCTTAATCAGCAATTCCAAAACCAAATTTTCTCTCCCTGAGACAAATGTTCTAGAAAACATCCTATCTCACCTTACCTATGGCTTAGCTTCGCCAAGGACCTCAGCCCATAACCACTTGTAACTTCACCTCCAGGAGACCCAGCTCACTCTGCTGGCCTATTTGGGCACTGCACTCACACACACACACACACACACACACACACACACACACACACACAAACACACACATATGTATGTATAATTTTAAAAGTAAGATAAAAAAATTTTAAAATCTTGTGATCAGGTTGATTTGGGTAGTATGGCTTCTTCCAGCTGTTTCCTGTGCCTAACAAGACACCCAGGTCCTATAAAATGCCTAAAGTCACTACAGCTGAGCTCACGAGGGGCTGAGGATTCAGTAAGGAGAGCCGTGGCATGTGAAATGACAGCTTTACAGGTGGCAGCGAAGGCCCTGGCAGTCTGCAGTTGAGCCCAAGATGTATCCAGATGTATATGGATACCCAGTTTCTAGTGACAGACAATGTCACCAAGTGACAGAAGTGGGTAAAGGATCCGGGGGAGGGTGACAGCAAAGGTAGATGCGGGTGCCTCTAACGGATCCCACTCCAGAGGTGGTGCCTGGGCATCTGGACATGTGTTTGGTTCTTCTTAATGTGGGAGAAACGGTTGTGTTTATACGTCACCCACAAAGCCAGTGGTTTCCCCACAGTTGGCAGTCCACATCTTGATTTGATCGTGGTCTGGTTTTGAGTGTCGTGACAGAGTTCCAGAACAGGCAGTAATCTCACACTCATTCTCCCATCATCCCTGGAGGGACCCTGGCTCTTGTTGTCCTGTATATTTTACTCTTACACACGGTGTAAACACACCACACATTGTAAACAGCTTTGCTTTAGGCTGTCACGTATTTTTCGAGACGTTAAACATAAGAAAAACAAACCCTATTTATCTTCGTTTCTACCACATTCAGCACTTTCCTTCCCCGTTTTCTCCGTGTGCCCAGGAGCCTGCCTCTCATTCACTGCTTCCTCAATACGCTCAATTTGTCTCGTAGGGCGAGCCTCGCTGGCAGCAAATTCCATAGGTTTCACTTGCCTGGGGAAATGCGCTAGTCTTTCTTTTTGAAAGGTGTTTTTCACTGAGGATGGTGTTCCTGGCTGAAAGGATTTTATTCTCTTTCTCGACACCATGAAGAGAGCCCCACCATGTGTCAGGGCTCGTATTGTTCTTGGAGAGAATCCTCTGTAGTTCTGGACTTGGAGCCCCTTCATGTACCGCGAGTCCTTACCTGGTCGCCTTGAAGAATTTTATCTTGTTACTTTCTGCTTTCAAATTTAACTATTTTGTATGCAGCATACAAACTATTTATTCTTCTTAGGGTTAACTCATCTTAGATGCTTTTTTTCTTAGAGTTTTAATTTAATATTTTGGGGAGTTGTGTGTGTATGTGCTTGTGTGTATATGTGTGTACATGCGTGTATATATGTGTGTGTGTACTGTGTGTATAAATATGTGTGCATGTGTGTATGTGGTGTGTGTATGTGATGTGTGTGTGCTTGTATGTATGTCTATGTATATATATATATATATGTGTGTGTGTGTACATGTGTATATATTTGTGTATGTGTGTATGTATATATGTGTATGTGGTGTGTGTGCATGTGTGTATACATGTGTGTATGTTTATGTATGTATATGTGTGTATGTGTGTTGTATATGTATATATTTATGTATTTGTGTATATGTGTGTTGTATATGTATATGTGTATGCCTGTGTGTTCTCATTGTGTGTATGTGGATATAGACATGTATTCTTCAGTCACTCTCCACCTTATATTCTGACATAGATCTTTCACTGAACCCATAATTTGACAACTTCGGTTGTCTGACTTTTCTGCTTGTTCTGGGGAATCCTGGTTCCATCTCCCACACTGAGGCTACAGGTGGGCTGCCACGCACACTCCACCTTTTGGTGGGTTCCAGGGACCTGAGCTGTGAGCCTCACATTTACACAAGCACTTCAGCCATGAGCTAGCTTCCCAGGGGCTCATTCGTTACATTGCCATGTCTTGGTCATTAGCTCAGTAACTATTTTTCTGCCTCATCTATCATCTGTCTGTCTGTCTATCATCTGCTTCCCTATCTATCCATCTATCTATCATCTATCTTTCTACCTATCTCTCTATCATCTATCTACCTATCATCTATCTATATGTCTATCATCTACCTATTATCTATCTACATATCTATCATCTGTCTGCCCGTCTGTCTGTCTATCATCTGTCTATCTATTTATCTATATCTATCTATCCATCTATCTTTTCTTCCTCTGCTCCCTCCCTCTCTTCTGGGATCCCAGGGTCTCAAACGTTAGACTGTACTATCATCCCTACGGTGAACATCTCCCAGCATTTCCAATCAAGCCATACAATGGAACTCCTTCTAAACCCCACTCTGATAATGCCAACACCCGGAAAGCCTGGCTCTGTGACTATTTCTGTCTCCCCCCACACACACACACAGTGACCTGTCTTTGACTGAAAGCCATGAATGAGCAGGGCGGCTCAGAAAGTAAAGTAGGGCCCCTGACCATCTCTGGGCGTGGGATGCTCTGCTCTGGGCCCCCTGACCATCTCTGGGCATGGGATGCTCTGCTCTGGGCCCCCTGACCATCTCTGGGCGTGGGATGCTCTATGTGGTGTGCTGTGATTACTTTCCTCTCTATGCCACAGGTTAACAAGACCAGTGTCCCTTCCCCTGGGCTTTTGCTCCTTATGAGAGAATGTCTTAGCAGGGCCTCATGCTTTCCCGATGGCTTCCCTTCCCCAGGACATCCTGCCGAGGTCTCCTTCTCTGCTCCATTCTCATGAGCACCAACATAGCTAGGAAGGAGTTTGCATGTGTGTGGACACCTGGAGCCCAGACTCTAAGGAGTTCATAGCAGCTGATTGTCATAGCTACGCCTGTGCAACACTCAGCTGTTCGTAAATGTCAGCTAAATGCTCCCTGTCCACCTGTGCAGCCCTCGCTTCCTCCCGGGTGGTGGAGGTGACCCCGGGCTTTCCTGACTCCTCATTGGGGGCGTTCTCTTTTTGTAAAGTGGAGAAGGGCTGACTGCCCTGTGAGCTCTGCTCAGATTCAGAAAGGCCATGTGACTTCTCGCCATTAGGAGGCATCTGCCTCACTCTCCTGCAGTCCACGTCCTGAATGGAGCTGATGGGGTTCCATGTCTAACAGGACAAGAAAGCTGTTGTCATGAGGGTGTAGGAAAGAAGACACCACACTTCCCAACAGCTACCAGGAGGCCACTGAAGGAGCTCTGGCACAGGGAGGCTATGCCCTTGTTTCTGTTAGCCCCTTTGCCGGGATGATCAAAATAACAAAACCTGTGGGTGAAACCTGTGGCACCAACAGTGAAGGGTCTGTGGTGTGGCTCAGCAGGGCTTACCATGGCTCAGCAGGGTTGTTTGGGGATTCGTCCCTCTGTTTCTGATGCCAGTTCTCCTTAAGGTTGGAGTGTTGGGAAGGCATGGTGACTCTGAGCCTCTTCCTGGAACTCTGCCTCTGTCCTCATTCAGAGCAGAGCAGAAGACCAAGATCAGAGTTAGTGGATGGGTATATGGGTGCTAGCTGAGGGACAGAGACATGTGGGCATGTGTGGGACGATGACGTAGGCAGCTAGAGTGTGACCAGGAATACAGGCTGAGGTCATCCAATCGGATGGCATCAATTCAGGAGCACAGGCTGGGGACCTCCAACCTGATGGCATCCATTTCCATTGTGTAATAGGATACAAATCACCTCTTGCTTGAAGGAGGGGAAAGCAGTCAGGTGTCTGTGTGTACATGGGTGTGTATCGATATGTGTGCACAAGGGAGGCCAGAGCCAGGCTCGGGTGCCATTCCTCAAGAGGCAGCCACCTATATTTGTCCAGACAGGATGTCAGGGTTTCTATTGCTTCAACGAAAACACCATGACCGAAGAGCGAGTTGGGGAGGAAAGGGTTGACTTGGTTCCCACGTTCATCACTGAAGGAAGTCAGGACAGAAACTCACCCAGGGCAACACCCTGAAGGGTGCTGCTTACTGGCTTGCTCTGCTCCACATGGCTTGCTCAGTCTGCTGTCTTATAGAGAGCTCAGGACCACCAGCCCAGGGATGCCACTACCCACCATGGGCTGTACCCTCCCTCCACTGATCACTAATTAAGGGAATACCATGAGCTGGGCCCTCCCCCATTGATCACTAATGAAGGAAATGCCTTACGGTTGGATGCATTTTCTCAACCAAGGCTCCTTCCTCACTGGGGCCTGGCGCTCATGTATTTGACTACACTTGATGACCAAGACTCCTCAGCCCCTCCCCCAGCGCTGGGGCTACAAGCTGGCACAACCACCCCTAACTCTTAACATGGGTGCTGGGGATTGAACTCAGGTCCCTAAGGCTTTGTGGCAAGCACTTCAATGATTGAACCAACTCCCTAGCCCTGTAGTCAGGTTTTAGGAGCAGGGAGTGTAGAAATAGATTCCCTGGAGCTAGGCTGAGGAATGAAGATTCCTCCAGAGCCACAGGACAGCATAGGGTTCCCAGCTCCAGCTAGGATCCAGGTCGGGTGCTCTGTCTGTCATGTGTGCCTTAAGCAGCCTCACTCTGCCTCCTCGGGGTTATTTCCATTAGCTCCCCTGCTTGGTCTCAGAAGGACAGAGAGGGTGAAATCATGTTTTCATAATTACTAGCTGGCAACAGCTGCCCTGCCAGTCACCAAAAGTGGCTTTTTTCCCTGTGTTCAAATGGGAGGTACTTGGCCAAAGCACCAGGAGTGAGTGACAGCTAGAAATCCAGGTGGCAGAGACTTTGTCCAGAGGTGTGCCTGACATGTCTAAGTTCTGGTTTTGCTAGAACATTCCTAAGGACATCTCAGATTCTCTTCATTGTAGTCGAATGCATCCCAGTGTTTGCTCTGTCTAATTCAATTTTCGGGTCCATGGCAGCCAAAAGAAATCAAGGCTAGGTCCAAGCTACCCTGTCTCTGGTGCCTACTTATTGGTTTCTGGGCACTTTCAGGTCTTACCCAGTCCTTCCCTTGTCCTGAACACTGTTCTATGCCAGCACCAATGGGATTCCAGACCACATTCCAATGGACTGACTTTGCCAGAGCGAGCCTACTGGTCAAGCAGAAGGCGAGCTTATGGAGCCCACTTCCAGGACTGTGCCCCACACCTTCCTATCAGCTCCAACTGCCCTGTGGCCACCACCTCGTCTTCCTTTTGTTTGGATAAAACAGTCCTGATCCAGGACAGAACCAAGGTCATTTCAAGGGTAGCAGAGGTCTGGGTAGCTCATCAACAGTCAATCTCACAGGCCCACCATGGCTACATCAAACCAGCAAGGGGCAGCCAGGCCCTGGCTCTGAAGTCAGAGTACACGTGTAATAATCACTTCCCCTCGGGCATCTGACCCTGGGTGTGACCTCACTCTGACCTTATCAATTGGCAGAGCTCAGCTATAACGAAGTCAACAGAGACCAGACACAAGATCCCCTGTCCAGCGCTGAATCCACAGACTCCCCTGGCCCACAGCCTCTTTCCTGGGGTTGGGAAGGAAAAGAGTGGGGGAGCTGGCCAGTCTCTCCACCCATCATCACTCCAGGCATTGTTGGAACCAGAAGCCAGCCAAGGCATCATCTCAAAATTCCCATTTCTACACATTTGTGAACAGATCTGTTCCCAGAACTACTGCCCTGCTGGGGTGCTGAAGCAAGCACAGCCCCCCCTAAGTAAAACTATGGGGGGTCAGTTACAGAGTATTGCAATCTTAGGCCCTTGGGCATACCTTTTCTTAATCAAGTGTTTGCCAGGCTCTACATGGCCAGTGGCACACGGACGACCTTTGAGCTCTGGTGAGGACAGGTAATTTGAAGTAGAGAGCCATCACAGGGTTGTTTGAGGGAAGAATCAAGAGCCTGTCAGCCAGTGGCCAGAAGGAGATGAGAGGAAAGACCTGAGAGCCCAGAGCAGGGACAGGTGGGCAGACTGGGAGCTGAGGAGAGAGAGAGGAAGAGGGCACACCAGAGGTTGCTGGAAGAGATCATGGCTTGGGGGTGGGGGGCTTGGGGGTGGGGGTGAGATTCTACAGGGCACCTGGATTTCAGAGGGAGGGAGGCCTGGGTTCTTTTTTCTTCCTATCTTCTTTTGTTCTCTCTCTCTCTCTCTCTCTCTCTCTCTCTCAAGATTTATTTATTTAGTTTATATACATCATTGCTCTCTTCAGAGGCACCAGAAGAGGGCATCAGATCCCATTACAGATGCTTGTGAGCCACCATGTGGTTGCTGGGTATTGAACTCGGGACCTCTGGAAGAGCAGTCAGTGTTCTTAACTGCTAAGCCATCTCTCCAGCCACAGGCCTAGGTTCTAACCCCAATTCCTATGGTCGACCTCTGATGGCCAAGAGGGAACAGCCCAGAGTGTGCTCTGGGCAGAAGGAACTTGACAGCCACACAGATAGGGCTGTGAGTGACCAGGGAAATGACACAGATGCCAGGGTGCTGGAATCTAAGGCTCTGTGGCTAGAAAACCAACCCATTCTGCAGTCTTCAGACTATAGGGGTCTGGGGAAGGCCCCTCAACCCAACATAGTATCAGCATTTAAAAATGGAAGAAATCCCAGAGACCCATGCCCCACTTTGTGACCTCTGTACAGAGTCTGGGGAGAACCATGATGCTGGTGGGGGACTCAGACCCAAATACACCCAAAGAAGGTATCCTGGCATCTCACAAGCACCCCAGTGCAAAGCCATCGTGTGATCCCCTTCCTCATCCCATGCTTCGGGGTTACCCAGCAACCTGCAGAAGGCCTCACTCCTACCAGTGAGAGCCTTGATAGAGGCTCCAGACATCTCCTTCCTCCTGCTGCAGAGCCTGCCAGGCCCTCGGATCCAGCCTAAAGTCCCTGCCCCTTTGTAGAGTTGCTTGCAGCCTCTGCTGGCCTGGTTCACATCCACCCAAATAGCTGTACGTCTGGGTGATACAAAATCAGTGTCACCCCTCTCAGCTTTGCAGATGCCCTTCAAGCTATACAGACTTGAGCCAAGTTACCAGCTGTGTGACTTTGAAAAGTTCAACTATCCTCTCTGAGCCTCTGAAGACTACAAGGGTGCTTCGGAAGTTTCTGGAGGCTTAGGGAGATGGCTCAGTTGATAAGTGATTACTGCATATGCGTGAGGACCTGTGTTGGATCCCCAGAATTCACCCTAGGGGTCAGGGGAAGGCAAGAGCAGAAGTATAGCATAATGGTAGCATGTTTACCAAGCATGCATGAGACCTCTGGTTCCATCCTCTGCACACGCATCACCATCACCATCACCATCATCATCACCACCATCACCACCACCATCATCACCATCACCACCACCATCACCATCACCACCACCATCACCATCATCACCACCATCACCATCACCATCATCACCATCATCACCACCACCAACACCACATCTTATTTTTTTAACAAAAGAAAAGCCAAGCCCATCTGTGCACCTGTATCCACAGGACTGGGGAGGCAGAAGCAGGGGGATGCCTGAGGCTCACTGACCAGTCTATCTAGCAGATTCAATGAGCTCCAGGTTCAGGGAGAGACCCTGTTTCAAAAAATAAGGTGGACAGTATTGGAGGAAGAAGCATAACACAGAGGTGTACAGCCCAACCCATGGGAACACACACACATACACACACACACACATTCATACACTCACATGCTCACACATATTCATGTTCTCATACACACACATTTACACACTCACACACTCACATACTCACATTCTCATACATACATACTTACACACTCACACATACACATTCACATACTCAAATACACATTCACACACACTCATATATACAAGTACACATTATACACACTCACACTTATACACTCAGACACATTTACACACACACTCACACATTTACACTCACATATACATACTCACATACACACTCACACACATTCACACACTCACACACACATTCACACACACTCACATGTATACACACGTTCACACATACATATACACACTCTCACACACCCACACACACACTGTTTGTTGGGAAGACAAAAAAAGATAACCACAAAAAAAAGAGCTTTCAAGAATAACTAACAGGCAGTAAGTCCTCAGGGAGTGACAACCAAGGTAAACACTGTCATAACTGGGGGCGGGGCCTGTGCTGAACAAGAACTGCTCTGCGCTGTACAAACACAGTACATACAATTGCACAATTATGTCCGAAGCCTTACAGTGTTTGCTGTGTTCAGATGAGCATTGGGTTACCGCAGCTGTGGCTGCCTCCAGACTCTCCCCACAGCCAAGAACTGCATCTCACCCCCATTTTGTGGCTGAGGAAGTGGAGTGTCCCTGGCTGCCTTGACTAGGCTGGTCTATGTGCCCCTGGGGCCCTTTAGGCTGGGACATTTCGACTCCATTCCTCCTATAAAGAACCAGCAAAACCCTCCTGGATTGAAGTCTCCAGTGAGTCATTCAACAAACTGTGACAGAAACGATTTGCTTCAGAGAAACCTTGCTCCCTGGAGAATCTGTCATTCTGTGTCACCCTCACGGACAAGAAAATTCAAGAACAAACCAGCATGAATGTGGGCAAAGAGGTGACATGGGTAAGTGTGGGGACTCTAGCCATGCCAAGTCCTCCAGCTGGGGTAAGGACTAACTTGAAAAGGAATTACAATTTAGGTAACATTATGGGGAAATCTTTAAAAAGCAAAACCTTTGCTGACAGAGTAGAGTATGCCTGGCCAACTTGTGACTCTTGCAATTGATGGGGGAGGGGGAGGGGATGGCCCAGCAGTGCCAACCTCCAGGACCCAACTCAGAATGAAAAAAAAAAGTATTTCAAGTAAAGCACGCATATTGGATAATTGTGCTTTTAACTTCTACTCTGCTCTTAGTTTTGAACAAAACATAAACGGGCAAATGCCTTCCTGAATCCTGGAGGGGGCCTTTGGTGGGGCTAGGAGCTACCAGCGCTTTGACATGCTAGAAGAATGCTCTCTGGTGCCTTTCAGAAAGGTTTATTTTTCAAAACACACACTTTGCACCCCCCAAAGAGGGTCATACTCTGTAAACCAGGCTGGCACAGAACTCACCATAGAGTTCAAACGGGCCTCAAATTCACCCTAACCCTCCTGCCTTAGCCTCCAGAGTACTGAGATCTTGGGGGCAAGGGAGGGCACACTGGCCCCTGAATCTGTTTAGTTAACTGTTCCTCTAAGGGATTTACACTTTTGGGTATTATGGAATTTTCTTCTTAGTTTTACTTTACAGGCCATTGCATGTTAAATTTTTGGTTTGGTGTTTGTTTGTTTGGTTGGTTGGTTGGTTTGTTTGATTGATTGTTTGATTTTTTTCAAGACAGGATTTTTCTGTGTAGCCCTGGCTGTCCTGGAACTCACTTTGTAGACCAGGCTGGCCTCAAACTCAGAAATCTGCCTGCCTCTGCCTCCTAAGTGCTGGGATTAAAGGCGTGTGCCACCACCACCCGGTTTGATTTTTTTTTTAAATGTATGTACCTTGCAGTTAGTGTAGTCAATTGAACAGAAGCTAGAATCACAAGGAGGCTGGAGACATGGCTTGGTGTTTAAGAATACCAGCTGTTCTTCCAGAGGACCAGGGTTCAGTTCTCAGCACCCACTTGTGGCTCACAACCATCTGTAACTCCAGTTCCAGGGGATCCAATGCCCTCTTCTGACTTCCTTGGGGACTGCATGAATGTGGTAACACAGACATGCAGACACAACGCCCAGAACACATTAAATAGATAGATAGATAGATAGATAGATAGATAGATAGATAGATAGATAGCAATAGAATCACCTGGAAGGCCTGCCTCTGGGCACACCTGTGAGGGGTATCCTGATTATTTAAATGATGTAGGAAGATCCCTTTCATTGCAGTAGGACCTAAGTTCTCTGAGCAGGGCACCCTGGGCTGTACAGATGGAGGAAGCACAGCTGGATACTGTTTGCGTTCTTTGCTCTCTGCTTCCTGACTGGGGATGCCATGTGACCAGCTGCCTCAAGCTCCTGCTGCCTTGGCTGCCCTCCTGACAAATCGTACACTTGAACTATAAACCAAATAAACCCTCTCTCCCTTAGGTAGGTGATGGTGGTGGTTGTTTTGTTTTGTTTTGTTTTCAGAATATTTTATTAAAGCAATGGCGGGGGGAAGGGGGGGAGGTGGGACTAAGATAAACCTTGTAACATTATATCTGAGCTCAGGAGGAGGAGGGAGGAGCCACGTTCCTGGTTGCCTGGGAAAATACCTGCCTATCGGCCACTTTCTCACACCTGTGTGTGAGCAGGAAGTCAACTGGAGCACATCTGGCCCCACGCCTGCCTTACCTGCAGGGGCAGCTTACCGTAGGGTCTCCATCGTTCCTCCATCAAAAGCCATCCTCAGTCCTCCTGGTAGCTTTCTTCCCATGCATGACGCATCACACCTTGGACTCTCATCTCTCTGCATTTCCACGATCACTAGGTATTGCCTGATGTTCTCACCATCGCTGTCCTAGCAGAAGTACATCCTTTGAGTCACCCATGGGATCTCTCTCTTCTCCAACAGTAATGTCTTCATCAGCCAATGGCCTGTTAGGAAATGGGGCAGGTGGTCAGTACGTGTTGAAGGCATGTATGGGTTCCACAGTCTGGAATTCTCCATTTAGGCTATGCTGCCTGGTCAGTCCCCTGTATCCGTGTCTCCCCGCCCCTTCTCCTACCATCCCCCTTCCACACACCTACCCCCCTACTCCCACACCCCATCTCTGGCTCTTACACTTGTAAGTTTACCCACTGAGCCATCTCCTCTCCCAGCCTATATAAAGTAGAGGAACAGACCCTCATACTCAGAAGGTGCCCCCCCTTACTGGCTGCCAGTCAAGAATATGTCACCTGCAAATGCATCTTCAAAGCTGTGCACAAGAACATAAAAAGAGAAGGCCCCTCCTTGAGTCTCTCGTCTCTCCTCTCTCCTCCACTCCCGTCTCCTGTGCCATGTTTCCCAGGTTTATGAAAGTATTTCGTTGCAACAAGATATGCCTGCAAGTTTGGGTCTGGATCAAGGGAAATTGGGGCATGCTAATTTCAAAGCAAATTAATTAAAATGCACCCCCACCCCACCCCCACCCCCGCTCCCTGGAAATCACAGAGCAACAGCATTCAATGCTTGGTAGCCAGCCAGCAGGAACTGTCCCCGCCCTGGCCAGCCTCCGGTGCCTTGTTTTCCTCTCCAACTTGTGATTTTTGTCCCTCAAGGAGCCCAGCTCTGGGTGCTACCAGTACATTCAGCCCCAGCTGTCAGTGCAGAAGCAGCTGAATCGGAGGGTGTTGCCGTCAGTCGGGGTTCAGTGAGGAGCAGATGACACACCTTCTGAAAGGCAACAAAGGCTAGGTGCAGTGCTGGGCTGTGGTCCCAGCTCTCAGCCAGCTACGGCGGGAGGACCAAGAGTTTGAGACTAGCCTGCGCTACAGAGTACTGAGCCAGCCAGGGCAACAGAGCAACACCCTCTTTCAGGAAGAAAGAAAGCAGGAAACCATGCCGGAGGAAGAAATGGGCATGACAGGCTAGGAGACTGTTCTGCTTTTCACTATCATGCCTGTTCTTCAGACCAGGCTATTTGTTAAAATGGCGAGTGTCCTAGTTTTTAATCTCTGTTAAAAAAAAAAAAAAAAAGCCTGCTACTTAGCGCTTGTTTTAATTCACATTCAACATGTGGTTCTTAACTGTCATACCATCCCGATGTGAAAAGTCCTCATGGGCTCACGTGTAAGAAACGCTTCATCACCAGCAGGAGACGCTGTCTTGGAGGTTGTGGAAACTTTACGAGGCAGAGCATCGCTGTAGCTAGTGGAACTAGGTTGCTGGGGGCAGGCCTTGAGGGTCACAGCCACGGCCACTTCCTGTCCTATTCTCGCTGGGGGGGGGGGTCTTTGAAGATGGGAGGGGTTACAGCCACCCCAGGACCAACTGTCCCTCTAAAATAGGAGCTGAAGCAGCCACGTCCTCCTGGGAGGAGTATCCTCAAGGGTTTGAGTCAGAGAAGAAAACATCAACACGTTTTCAAGAAAAGGAAACTGAGGCTCAGTGTCCCAAGAAGGTACCCAAAAACGGAATAGATGGGACAACAAAAAGACAGAGAGATGAGGAGAGAAGTGGAGCCTCTCTCTAGGGTTTGACCCAGATGTGCCTTCCCCACCTCCATTTCTTCTCTTTAAAGATGAGGGCACGGTCTCTGAAGAGCAAATCTGTAGTCCGAAGAGAACCGCATTGCGTATCTGAGCTGCCTGACCTCGGTATCCCAGAAATCAGATCCTCGTGCTACAACTTAAAAAGCAGTTGCCATGGATCTGGGCACCGGCCACCGTCCCAGCACTCAGGAGGCCGAGGCAAGAGGATCATCAGTTTGAGGCCAGCTTGGGCTACAGACCAGACCCTGTCTCCAAACGAAAAAAAAAAAAAAGAATGTTTTTCAAAGCTGCTGCGGGATCATCTTGGGAGGGCGGCCACCTAGGAACCGCCCCTGTTTTCCCAAGATAGCGGCTTTAAGTTTCCTCTTTCTACATAGTAATGAGACCCAAAGGGCGCTGCTTGACCGTCCAGCCAGCGATCTATTAAAATTCATTCTCCCCTTCATCTTCGTACTGTTTATTTTATAAACAGAGACACTGTGTCTGAGAGTCTAGTACTCAAAGCTACGCTTCTCTGATGAAATCTAACCACTTTCCACTTCTATATCTGAAAAACGAAGCAAAGCTTTCAAAAGGTATTTCCACCCAAAATGCGTCCATTTTCCAGGGGGGAGGCGGAAACCTCACCCAGCCATGGGAGGCCTATAAACCCAGGCCTCTCTGCAAGACTCCACAATGCAGGTTATGCTCTGCAGAAGTCACATTACTGAGGACCCATGGACTAAGTGACATATTCTAGGTACCTTACTCTTCCTATGTGCAGTGGAGCAAATATTCATGGCCGAGGCCTCAATGTTCATGCATGCATGAGAGCCCAGCCTCAGTCCCCACAGAGACAGCAGGGCATGGTGACACAAGGTCTGGTCCTTGCGCTGGGAAGTGAAGATAAGGGGATATCTGGGGCTCGCTGCTCCAACTTGGGACAGTGATGGATGATGGGGTCGAACCCAGAGAACTCACCACAGACGCGTTACAAGTGAAGACAAAAGAAACATCTTGGCTGGCCCAAGACAAAGGCTCTGACAGTGGCCCAGAGTCCACTGAGATAAATAGCCTTCCCACTTCCGGGACCCTGAAGAACATAGGGTCACAGACAGGGAGGAGACAGCATAGGGAGGCTTGAGCTAGGGCTATACACCCTGAAGTCACCAGCACACCCTGTACCTCCTTGACTAGGAGTCAAGCATGAAGGAGGAGCGTGGGTTCTGAGCTGCACCATCCTGCTGGCTTGTCATCTACAGCACATTCCCTTATTTTTATTGTTTTAATTTATTTTATTTTTTTTAATTTTTGCTTTTTCGAGACAGTGTTATCCTGGAACTCAACTCTGTAGACCAGGCTGGCCTCGAACTCAGAAATCCACCTATCTCTGGCCCCCCCAAGAGCTGGGATTAAAGGTGTGCGCCACCACTGCCTCATCTTAATTTTTTTTTTTTTTTTTGGCATCCATAGCAAGTTCACCCCTAACGTTCAATGTCCATTTCCAGGTGCCTCCCACAGGTCCTACCTCAAACCCTGACAACATCCCCTATTGAAGATCCCACCCTCAGCTCTCCCAGCCCACCATGACACTTTCCCACCTTGAATGTGAACAACACCATGTCATAGACTGGGGTTCAGAGCTAATAAAGAGGAAAGCAAGCTGAGCCCTGGCTTGCATCTCTCTCTCCTTCCTAACTGCTGCACGGCGCAGCCTGATGCCTCAAGCTCCTGCCACCATGGTGGCCTTCATCCTCCAGCTGTGAGCTAAAGCTGTGAGAGAAGCGACTATACAGTGTCCTGTGAAGAGCTGGGTGGGGCAGAGGACCACAGGAGCTTCCAACGCCCTGGGTAGAACACAACTGTGCTACACAGTGGCCCGACGATCACCAATGACCTGATCACCAGCACACCGTGTGTTCCTGGTCCCCTCTTAGATCTCCTTTCCTGCCCGGCCCCAAAGATGACATCCTGTGTCCCCGCCCCATAGGACCCATGGAAACCCACTGTGCACGGGTGGATCTTCTCAGCAGGAACGCACAGGTGGAAATGTTGCACTGTGAGCCACACCAAAGTCCTTGAACTCTGTGTGTTCATCTGTAATGTCGGAGAAGTGTTGCAACCAACCCGCAACCACTGCAAAGGACAGAAAGAGCTGGTGCCCACGGGGCACCGTCCAGGACACTCTGGGCTCAGGGGGTACCCATTCTCCTGTGGAGTTCTGTTCTCTAGGTCTGTTGTGGCCATTGACACCATGAAACTGAAGTAGTTTTGGACATCCACAGGAGACCCCCCAAAAGGCTGGGCCTGATAACTCCCTCCTAGAAGGGTGCTGGGGACAGTCCTCAGACCCTTAACCTAAGACTCTGGCCACACCCTCCAACCATCCTCCTCAGCAGCGTGTGATCTCTGGAGGTGCTCACATGTGCAGGAGCTGGAAGGTTGAGTACAGGCACCCCATCTTTGTGGCTTTGGGGAGTTTTCATCCACACTGCTAGCAGTAACCCCACTATATCACCAAGCTGGGCCCAGAAGGCATCTTCTCTTTAGTCCTTACTGCCCTTGCTGTCTGAGGTGCGTGTACTCAGACACCCCAGGAGAAATCTCCCTAGCACATGCTATCCCTCCCAACACTGGGGTCACGGTCACCATCAAGCGGAAGAGTCTGATCAGACTATCTACAGTGTTGGTAGGTTTGTCTCTTCTTTGGTCCTTAAATTTTATTTTTCTAACTTGTCAAGGTTTCTGCTTGAAAATGAGGATTCTGGATCGTCACCTGTGAGCTGTTCTTGCTGAAACCAGTTCTGAGACAGAGGCCTTCAATATAGTTATGTTTCCAAACTTCTTTAGAAGCAGGTGTTACCACCCACTTAAATGTTAGTTTATAATTAGCATTGAATGTTCTACATAAAAATGAACACATGGGGCTGGAAAGATGACTAAGAGTGTTTGCTACACAAGCAGGAGGACCTGAGTTCAAATCCAGGCACCCACATATTAGGGGGGAGGGGGGAGGATACCTAGGGTCTGCTGACAGCCACCCTAACTGCAGGTTCAATAAGAGAGCCTGTCTCAAGGGAATAAGGTGGAGAGTGACAGAGGGGAACACTGGTGTCTTCTTCTCTGGCCTGTGCACAGGCACATGTGTGCACGCACACATATACACATGAATACACACACATGCTCACAGACATGCATACACATGCACACACATACACATGAATACATATGCATGTGCGAGCACACACACACATGCACACACACACATTTGCATATACAGCATATGATTAAAAATGTTAACTAAAAAATGTTAACTAAAAAGACATTGTAAATGATTTATTTTATTTATATTTATGTTACTATGTGTATGCCTATGTGTGTGTGTGTGAGAGAGAGAGAGAGAGAGAGAGAGAGAGAGAGAGAGAGAGATCACATATGTATGTAGGAATTCAGAGAGGCCCAAAGAAGATGCTGGATCCTCTGAAGCTAGAGTTATAGGTGGTTGTGAGTCGCCTAGCACAGGGGCTGAGAACTGAACCTGGATCCTCTGCAAAAGCGATTCACGCTCTTATCCCCAGAGCCATCTTACCAATCTCTCCCTCCCCCTTTCTTTTAAATATAAATTAGTTTTTGAGAAAGAATCTTAACTCTCTCCAAGGCCTAAAATGGCCTTAAACTCATAGTGATCCCCCTGCCTCAGCTTCCTGGGTGCTGAGATTACAGGTGTCAGACACCGTGAGCAGCAACACATCATTATATAATAACTATAATTACATTAAGCAAATTACCACATAGAATATGTCAAAGTGTCTACTGACAACAAAATGCTTGTTTTGTACAAATACAATGAATGGGTTAAGATGTTATTGATAGGGAAACTTTATTATAAATAGAGAGTAACACTGTTCAGAATAACGTTGTAATTACAATATGTGTTGCACATCCTCTGTAGAGTGTCTGGCAGAGGTGGCTCATTTATATACCCTGGCACAGCCCCAGGGTGCTCTTAATAGTATACAGCATAAGCATTGATTTGCTCTTCTCAGACCTGACAGATTCCAAATTGTGAAACAGATCCGGCCCCAGGGCCTCAGATCTCGGCCTCAGATAAGGGACCTCAGCTTTGGACAGGAGAAAACACCAAGGCTAAAACTAACACCCCTGGGACTCAGCTAGGGCTCTGCAAAGTCATCTCAGTCCTCACAGGAACTTGAGGACCCTGGGACGTGTAATGGGTGGAGATACTGTCTTTCCCTGGCCTGTGGTCAGCTGGCTCTGGTCAGCAGGCTGTCTGCCCCTCAGCCCCACACACCTCCTGGCTTGGCATAGCACACCTCCCCACTCCCTGCTGCAGTGAGCGAGCACCATGCTGCACACTCAAGAGCTGTTTGTCACAGGCTTACAGAGGATCTCTTGACAATCCCCGGAGACACCCTGCATATCCATGGGACACTGGCAAAGCTGTCAGAGCTTCCAATGGCCACGAGGGCACAGCGGAAGCAGGGGACAGAGCAGGTGGCAAGTGTGGAAACCCTTTGCAAACAAGATGAATATTGTCTGCCAAGAAGGAGAAGAAGAGAGACCCTTTATCAGACACACCTCCCATGCCTTAATCCCCAGGGACTTATACATTTGCAGCTCCTGCTTCGGGCACTGTTAGGCACTTCAGGCCTGAACCAGCAGCTCTGGTTTGAGCCTCCACCGGACTACTCTTAGCTCTGGGACTTAAGATGACATTTCTTAACACGAACAGTTTCTGGGCCTCTAATCCCTCATCCATGAAGGGGCCAGCTCTTACATTCTGTTGACTCCTCCGCAACTTAGGGACCGTCGCTGAAGAGGCTGCAGAAAGAATGTTAAGAGCCGAAGGGAGGACCGTGAATGCTGTCTTCCAGATGTGACGTGGCCTTGACCCTCATGCTCTCAGTAGCTGGGCTTACCCATCCAGTAAGACTGGACCTGTCAATCATGGACAAAGGAAGAGCTTGTGAGGCCCCACCTCTCCCTGGGAATCTCTAGGCAGTTATTGCCTACTGAAGGAGGGGCGTGGCCACTGGAAAGTTTCTCTTGCTCAAGTGAGCAAGCTCCACCCATTCATACAGCCTCCCCACCCCCAATTAAATACTATGGCCATGTAAGAGAGAAAAAAAAGACATGAAAGTGGGGGAGACCCTCGCAAGAGGAGGGGATAAGCAGATCATGGGGTGACATAATCAAAGTGCCTTTCATAGACAGGGAGTTCTGAAAGGCTAAATAATTTTGTACTTTAAAATTAAATGAGAAAAGATGACTCAAGGAGACAGACGTCAGGGGTGCTGCTGGCTAGTTCTGTCAACTCGACACAAGCTAGAGTCATCAGAGAGGAGGGAGCCTCAATTGGGAAAATGCCCCCCATAAAATCTGGCTGTAGGGAATTTTCATAATTAGTGGTGGATGGGGGAAGGATTCTGCCTAATGTGGGTGGGGCCATCCCTGGGCTGGTGGTCCTGGGTTCTATAAGAAAGCAGGCTGAGCAAGCCATGGGGAGCAAGCCAGTGAGCAGCATCCCTCCATGGCCTCTGCATCAGCTCCTGCTCCAGGTTCCAGGCCTGCTTAAGGTCCAACCCTGGCTTCCTTTGGTGATGAACAGCAGTGTGGGAGTGTAAGCTGAATAAAGCCTTCCCTCCGCAACTTGCCTTAGGTCATGATGCTTTGTCACAGCAATAGTCACCCTAACAAGGACCACACAGTGACCAGAGGCACAGCCACCCACTGTAGGAAAGGTCACTGATCAAGAGAGGTGAGTGGGAATCCCCAGGAGACAGGAGAGACATCTCCACTCTGACCTGAGTCACCACACAAGGAGCCATATGTAAAATCATGGGTCAGCTTCACCTCACATCATCCTACCAGGGAAAAGGAAGAAGATGCTGGTAACAGCGGTGCATAAGAGAGACAGGAGGCAGGGAGCCCAGGCGCAGAGCCGGTTAGAACCAGCAGTCAGAGCCACTTCTTCAGCCTCACTCAGCCATGACTTCAGACCTCTCTCTGATTAGGAAATTTTTTTTTCTTCCGAAAGAAAGAGGAAAGTTGGGGGTAGAGGGCAAAGCAGTGAGGAGAGCCAGAACTGGGCGCGGGCCAAAGTAACCAGCTGCCTTCCAAGACCAGGCTGACAAGAGTGCACACTGGAATTCTCTCTGCGTGCCCAGGGCCTCAGCTTCTCCACCAAGCCCCACATTCCTGCAGGGGACCAGGCCGCCTTCACTAGAGTGCAGCTCATGGTCAAGGTTAGGCCCTGGTGAGAGGCAGGGATGAGGCTCCGATCCATCGTGGCTCTGGCCAAGAGCTGTAGTGCACCCCACCCTCCCAGCCAGAACACCTCCCCTCCATGCTCTAAACACTTCTGCATTTGTCCAGAGCACACGGGCTGTGGCTGTGCTGGGGCCATGGTTCAGTGAATTCACGTCTCCCCCAACCCCCAAGGAGAGGCAGGAGCCCAGTGCTCTTCAATCAGGAGCTGGGGAAAGGCTCTCTCTGCTCATTGGGTCCCACTTCTGTGTCCTGTGTGTGGCTTTTTCTAGACCGTGCAAGGCCCTTCCTTTCAAGGATTTAGGAATTCATGGATTCCCAGTTGTAAGTGTCGTCTGGCTGCCCCAGCATCTTTAGATTTGGAAGGGGTTCTGCGTGCTGTTTTGTGCACGCATACTCTGGGGTGTGTGTGCACACAGAGTGTGCACAGGATTTACTGAAGGTTAATATCTATCCAGAAAAGTGCAGGGTTCCTGCCTTGTCACAGCCTGAACCCAGCCAGGAAGCCAGTGTTGGGTGTGGGTGGAAGGAACGAGATCCTGGTAGCTGCCTTCAGCGTGCCAGTGCCAGATTCCAAGCCAAAGATGGTGACTTAGTTTCTGTTATTGTGATAAAATACTCTGACCAAAGCGATTTAAAGAAAAAAGGGCTTTCTTCTTCTTCTTCTTCTTCTTCTTCTTCTTCTTCTTCTTCTTCTTCTTCTTCTTCTTCTTCTTCTTCTTCTTCTTCTTCTTCTTCTTCCCCTGCCCCTGCCCCTTCCCCTTCTTCTGTCCTTCATGGTGAGGAGCCAGGGTGGCAGGAGTTTGGGCCAGCTCAGTTAGCTGGGGTCATAAGAGTCCCTGATCCCCACAACCCTTGCCCTGGCTCCGGCCCTCCTCACGACTTGCCCCACCTGCTGGCCTAAGGTGGCAGGTTGTGAGGATCTGGGCACCAGGGACTCCACTCTGCACACAGAGCCTGCAATTTAGGAACAGAGAGCCCAGTTCACAGATGAAGAAACGAAGGCCAGTAAGAACCAGTAAGACGTGGCAAGATACAGACTCTGTAGGAGGCCGTGCTCACCGGAACCACACAAGACTGCAAGCAAAGGAAACCGGACAGCAATCCAGGCAGCAGAAGTATATAAAGCAGGAAGAGCGCATGTCAGCTGACTCTGGGAGGAAGACCCCGCACCGCCAACTCGCTCTGAGACTGAGCTCTAATCACCCCAGTGCCAGCGGTCTGACCCTTCCATCCCTCTCAGGGTGTGGCTTCTTCCCTCCTTCCCTTACTTGGGTCACACCTGAGTTGGCCTCCCAAGCACAGGAAGCTGAGACCAACAGATGTCACAGTCACTGTCCCTAGGTGGGAGCCTGAAACAGCCCTTGCCTCCTGCACTTCACCGGCCTCACTGGGGTCTGACGACTGGAGACCCCAACCCTGCCCCGGTGGGTAGCAGCTTCTAGAAAGGGGCTGTCGTGCTGGTGAGCTCCACAGCCCACCTTGTGAGTCTAGCCTAACAAGTCACCTTATCCTTAAGCCTCTCCCCTCTGTCCATACAGCTGAGGCCACCAGGTGCCTTCTGGGACACCCCTGGAGAAAGACTGGCTGGTGTACGGTACAGGCCAGAGAGGGCCCACCCTGGATATTCTGTCCCATTCAGCAATCTGTTTCTAATTCCCTGACCTAGAGAGCGACTAACCCACCTCCTGGCCGCCCGCAGGCTCTGCATGCCTCGAAGATTACACGCTGAGCTGAGCGCTGAGCGAGCTCTGTCCACCCAGCAGAGAGTAAGGACAACGAGTTCTATTGTTCCGCTGCCTTTCCCAACGCCCCGGCTGGCAAGAGAATGTCTCAGAGAGATGGATGGAAGGAAAACACTCCCAGCAAGATCTCCCGTGGACCTGCCCGCCACACCCTCCCTTCAGGCTCCATGTGCCTGCGGCCAGTGGCTCTCCTCTTATGAAACAAAATGTCCTTCGCCCTTCTGGGTCTCTCTACTCAAGAAAATCAGCCTCAAAAGTGGGGTGAGCCCCACAGCTCACCCCAGAAATCAAAGATAGAGCATGCTGAGAACACCCCCACTTATCATTAATAAAGTAAATACTACCAGGGCATGTGGTGATATGCACCACATTGCCCTAAATATTCATATGACTACCTCAACAATGGAGATCACGATGTAAAAGGCAACCACCACGTGCCTTCTTCCCGCCACAGACCCTAACCATGGGAGTTCTGGTCCCATTTTACAGAAGGGAAGCTCAAGACTGTGCACGCCCAGAGTACAGAGTTTGAACCCAGGTCTGTCTAGCCCGAGCTCCCGAGCATTCTGCTACACTCAGAGGCCTCTGAGAAAACGAAAGCCAGCCCATTCTCCAACCCAGAAGCCCGTGCAGTCCCACAGCCTCTGCCCACTCTTCAGAACGAGGCTAAGAGGAAATGACAGGCGAAGCAAATTCACTCAGTCAGGGAGGGGAGGAATTTGGTCCCAGCCAAGGGGAAGTAATATCACTTAGTGATGTTGGCACCAAGATCTCCCATCTTGGAGCAGTGACTGCTGGGACTACCGTAAGCTGGGGGTCAGGGTGCCAAAAGTTATTCCCCTGAAGCCAGGGCTAAAGGCCCAAAAGTCAGGAGCCCAGGAATCCAGAGACTCCTTCCTGTTTCTCCAAGCTCCACAGCAGTCAGGCCCCAGGCAGAAGCCTCTTGCTCTCCTCATCTCTGCAGAGGCCCTGTGTGCCCTGCCATGGAATTGCAGTCCCATGAGGAACAGACCTGTGAGTTAGACCTGCCGTGGCCAGCATGAATTCACCTCAAAAGTATCCCCCGTGTGGAGACAACCAGAGGTAGCTAGCTGCTTGTGACAGTGACCCCCAAACAGCCTTGAGAAGGAATGTGTTTGTCAAATGGTAATGAGAAAGGCAGGGTCTGCCAGCTTTAGTCAGAGCTGCTACTGATGGTTTTAAAAGATCTGCCTCCTAAACTGGGAGTGGTAGGCCATGCCTTTGATCCCAGTACTCAAGAGGCTGAGGCAGGAGGATTGCTGTGAGTTTGAGGCCAACCTGGATTGCAAGATAAGATCATTCTTGGCATCAGTTACAGTTGAATATTCTTGTAACAGGCCAACCTGGGTGGTGGTAAGACCCTGTCAGGAATCCTCAGCCAGCAGGGTGACCATGGCTGGAGGGAGGTGACTGCAGGCCCCTCCTCAATGACTGAGCACATTACACTTGTGATGGGCCATGAGGAATCACTCCATTCAAGCCTAGAGTGAAGGAGCCTTGACTGGGCTGTGTGCACCCCAAGTCACTCTCGGGCTTTAAGCTACCAGCCCCAGTTCATACTGGTTCCATCCACACACAGACAAGGGCGTCCTGACCCCTGACACACAGTCCTAGCCTTTGATGTCCTTTGGCCACCTGGTTCCCTATGATGAGAAAAAACAAACCTTGACACCTCCGTTCTGCCAGCCTGATGTCCTCAGTGCCACCAAGTGTGAAGTCTCAGGCCACTGAAGGAAGGTGGAGGAGGTTAAAGACCCTGGCAAACACGGCCTCTACACAATTTCCTTGCTTTTTCTAGAACTGAAGAGGAACTTGGTTTTGAGGGATGGAGGCGGGGAGAGAAAACTCCACGAACCGTGCAGAGAGCAGTTTGAGGACACAGGAAAGAGGACACCACCCAGAAGTGAAAATGGCCAGTTCTCGCTGGCCCCGGTGCCCTCAAGGTGGGGTACTTGGTACTTGGTGCCTTTTTGAAGCAGTTACTGAGCAACTATTTTGTCATCTTTACCTGAGCATCTGCTATGCTTACGGCAGTCCAGAGGAAGATTCTAATTATTACAGTTTGTAGACAAAGACAAACAGAGACATCAAGCGACTGGTCCATGGTCACACAGCCCTATGGGTAGGTACAGGTGTGGGCATCAGAAGAGGGGTTCAGAGCCATCATTCCATAAGTGCACCTTCCCCCAGGTCTGCCCAGTGCCATGTTAGAGAAAAATCAGCTGTTGCTTCCCTTACCACTGGAGGCACAAAGTCTACTTCTAGAACATTCCAATATGTTTAGGGATCCACGCCTCAGAGCCTACAGGTCCTGATGTCGGCCAACTTATCGCTCTTGTCAAATTCATGTCAATACTGAGGATGGAGGAAGGCGCTGATCCAAAAAACGTTCCTGAAGGAAACCTTGCCCCTCCCTGCAGCTTGCTTCCTCCCAGAGCCTCTGACACTGCCTGGAAGACACCCAGTCCAAAATGAGAAGAGCAGGACCATAGCCGGGTTGCTCTTGGGCTGCTCTAGAACATTCTGTGATGGGCGCAGCCACCATGAGCCAATACGGGGCTGCTGTGGAGCCCGCACGGTCCTGAATCTTGGCCTCGCCTGCAGCACTCTGTGGTAAGATGCGCAAGGCTGAGCACAGAGTGAGGAGCCAGCCCCAGGGCCAGGGAGGAAACAGAACTGACTGAAACGAAATGGGATTTCCAAAGAGGAGAGAGCTGAGGACAGGGCAGGGGTGAGATGAGGGGAAGGAGCTGCAGTGTGCTTCCCGTCAGACATTACTAATCCATCGAAGAAAGCCTACTGGTTAAAACCCCAAAGCAAGAAGCTGGGATATAAAATTACCCTTGTCTCCTACTCCCAGCATCCAAAGTGCCGACTCCAACTGCCTCTCCAGGAGACTCACTAGTCCGAGGGTGGAACCTCCTTTCAGGAATGTGAGTCCTTGCTGTTCACCCTTCCCTGTCTTTGCTTCCCATCAGGCATTACTAATCGATCACAGAAAGCATGCTCGTTAAGGATACTTTCAAACCTTGTGCTGTTTTCCAGCACTAAGCTAGTGTCAAGCATTGCTGTGACAACCACAATAAACAAACCACAAGTGTTTCCTGTGAGCATGGCGTAGAGAACTCATCTACTTCTCATTACAGCCCTGTGTAATACTGTACTGACCCACTTTACAGATGGGGAACCTGAAACACCGGCGGGTGATACTTATGCCCATGTTCCACAGCTAGTGAGTGACAGAGCGAGAATCAGGAGACTAAGCTGATGTCCGCAGCGTAGCCACAAGCATCAGCTGAGGCGACAGGTGGGCATGCTCAGCTCAAGGTATAGAAGCCAAGGATGGTTTGACCCTGCCTAGAGACCAGCTCTTGACCTCTTCTGGGATGACCCATCACAATGCTTGATCCTGGGCTGGCTATCCATGGGCAGGCTGAGAGATCTGGCTTTGCCAAGTATGGACAGCAATGCTGACACAGAAAAGTCGTAGTTGCAAAGCCCTGGTTAGAAGCTCCCAGGCACACACCAGGCTGTGGACTGAGCACCATGTGGAACTCTTGGCAAGGTGTAGCCTCCCTCCTCAACCCACCAAGGCACCATCAAGAACACTCCTGCTCAGCCATGCCTGGGGACTCCCCTCCCATCCCCCTACTGGCTGCAAAGAGACAGCCCTCTCTCCGCATTCCCTTCCCTGTCCCCACACTCAAGGGCAGGGCAACCTGTGGATGTGGGACAGATCTTCTCCTGACCCAGTCACCCCAGGAGGGCAGGCACAGGGCCATGAAACCCAGCTGTGGAGTCAGTTAAGGAGGGGCAGGTAGCCATGGAAAACAGCCCCACCCGGCTTCCCCGTGAATCCCGACAGCTCAGGGTCCTCAGCCCACATCCTTGCACTCCAGGACCCTGTCACTGAGAAGGAGAAAGGGCTTTGGGAAGAAGGTGGTAAGTGGGTTCTTCTGAGGACTCCTGAGTTTTCAAAACAAAAACCAAGTCATCGGTGACTGGGAGAAACAAAAGGTCTCTCTCTCTCTCTCTCTCTCTCTCTCTCTCTCTCTCTCTCTCTCTCGGACCTTAGCTCCTTTGGAAGCTGTGGGAAGCCCAAGGATCCTCCCTGGAATGTTGTGTCATGCATAAAACTCGTGGGGTATAGGAGAGATAGCACAGAAGAGCCATCAAAATGGCTGAAAGTGGGACAACAGACACACCCCTGCGGAACACGATCTCACAGCTTCCTGACCTCAGACACCCTGATCTCAGACTGTAGGTAGTCTCAAAAGACTGACACTTCTGTGCTGGGAGGAGAAAACAGCCACGACCAGCTGGTGACAAAGTGACAGGCTTTGTTAACAGCGCTGGCTCACTGGCTCGCAGCCTGTGTCCATAATAGGATGAAAGACTATATTCCAGTACAAGCTGAGGGAGGACAAAGAAGTGGAGTTCCCATCCAGCCTCACCAATTCCTGAATTCCACCCACTGGAGTCAGGGCCACCAGGATTAGTCTAGGGCCCTGTCTCCTCTTCACACCTCATCTTGTAGCAGGTGAAGGGATGTCCCAGCAGCACACCATGCCCTTGGAAACTTTCAGGGCTGTGCACAAAGCAAGGAATATTCCTATATGCTTGTTTCAGGGCTGAGGAGAAGCTCAGAAGGCAAGCACACCTATGCACTCTGTGTGTGTGTGTGTGTGTGTGTGTGTGTGTGTGTGTGCCTTAACCATGTGACATAGGAGACAGACAGAAGGATCATGAAGATTGTTGGCCTCCAGCTGAGCTCAGGGCTCAGTGAGAGACCCTGTCTTAAAAGATTAAGGTGGAGAATGTCAGAGTAGAGTGACTGATGTCTTCCTCTGACCTGCATGTGTAAGTGCAAGCATATATGCACACATACACACACTTACACAGACACATCATACACACAAACACAGTACACATACATGTACACCCACACACATACACACACAGCACATGCACGCACATACATGCACACACATACACACATATACAGTTCACACTTGCACAATCATTCACACACACACTCACAAACATATACACACTCACATGTGCACACACATATACATACACACTCACATATATACACCCACACACATACATACACATTCTTGCATGCACACACCCACACACACATACATTTTTAGTATACTCATGACAGAGGAAATGTTTCCTTGGACCCTGAGGAAGAGCCTGAGCTGACAGGCCACTGTCTGTCAGTCAGGCTCCACCATGCCCCAGGGAGGCCAGAGTCTACAGCTTCCAAAAACAAGGCCTTTCCATGCCTGCTGGGGCTCAGCAGGAAGGTTGGGCTGAGTCTCCACACATGTGTTCCCCGCAGCTTGCCAAGGGCTGGGCCTGGGGTGTGCACAGGAGCCCCACAGGCCAGGTCAGGGTGTGTGTGTGTGTGAAGCGGCTCCCTCTGGCTGGCCCATGGATGTCCCCCACAGCCTTTGGGCCTCACCCTGCCCCCTACCAGTACATGTTCACTCTGCCAGCACTTCTCAGGGTGTGACCTGGAAAACTGCGCAGTCATGAGCACTGGTGCAAGCCAGAATGGACAAATGCCCCAGCATGGTCACTGGCAGGTGACCAGGCATGGCGCAGACCATCCTGCATAAAATGGAGATTAAACCATGCCCTGGTTTGCATCACCATTCCCAGCCACTCAACAGGGCAGTTGCTACATGGCAGTTAAGACTGATTCTATTCCTACCCCTGGGTCTGTCCATCAGCACAGGAGGAACGGGCGCTGGGAGATCAGCTCTGCTCTTTTTGGTGTGCACTGATCCCCAAAATAAGGTGCTGTTTAGGTGGAGTGACCACAGCAAAGTCAGCAGTCACCAGAGTGACATGAGGCTGGGGGGTGACTTCTGGGTCTGCCTGCCTCAAATACCACCACACATGTTCTAAATCAACACCTTCCAGAAGCTTACTGCCCCTGCTCTCTAGCTGGCTCCCATCATCCCGGCAGCTAACTGGCTGCTCTCCGAACTCCTTTTGCTGAAGAGGCTGGAAGGACCACATGCCCCCCCGACCCCCTGGTGGGAAAGGAGGAGAGGGGGCTGGAAACAAACCAGTCTGACCCTTGAAAGACTTCCCGAAGGTTCTCCAGTGGAAGGTGGGTCTTTCTGGAGAGGAGCCACAGGCTCAGCCTTCTCAGACACGCTGTCTTGGGGACAGACCCCAGTGATGGCCACTGGCCCAAGCTGCAATTTAGGCTCAGACCAGAGATGAGGGTGGCTCCGGCTGAGGGCCATACTCCAGGGCAGCCTCAGTAATGAGAGGACAGGAAGTCAACATGTCACTGTGTCACCGTGTCACTGTGAGAGCACTTCTGTTTGGAAATCCCCCTTGGGCATTAAGTGTTTGCAGCTCTTTGGGGAAAACAGAGGCACAGGACCTCTGTGACAGGCCTGGAGGTAGGAACTCAGTTTCTGAGCTCTGCAGTGGAAGGCCTCATGGAAGCTGGATGAAACAGACCAAGGGGATCGTACCCCACACAGCCCTTGTGTCTGTGGGCAGCTCAGTCTGGAGCAAAAGGCCCAAGCTGAATTGCCACATCCCTTGGGAACTGAGGTTCCTAGAAGTTAGTTGCCAGTGTCCCCTGGGTAGCTTTGGGCTCCACCCAGAATTTTGTTTCAGAAGCCTGTGGTAAGCAGGAGTTAACGGTCTGTGTCGTCTTGGTGGTCCGGTGTGGCTGGATCTTGCTCTGTGTGCTCAACAGCAGGGCAACCAGGCAAACGATTTCTCATGGATTCTACCCTACCCAAGGAAGTATTTTGAGAAAGTGCTTCTTTTACCTTCATGAAAGCCCTGTGAAGAGCAACCAGAGGAAGGCCCATGATGCTGCACCATGCTTGCCACCCGTGAAGGGGCTGCTACCTGAGAAGCCACAAACACAGCCTTGGTAACTGAAGCTAGACCCGAAGGCCACACCTATTGTATTCCCCTTCCGACAGTGTCCAGGACAGGCAAGCCCATGAAGTCTGGGAGATCACGTTTGCCTCGGATGGGAGGAGAGACGGGTGAGAACTCATCAGTTCAAGCTTTCCAGAAACACTCTAGGGTTGTGAAGGCTTCGCAACTTTGAGTGAAGGAAACCCGGAATCCCACATGTCAAATGAGAGACTGCCACAGTATGTGAAAAAAAAAAAAAAATATATATATATATATATATATATATGTGTGTGTGTGTGTGTGTGTGTGTGTGTGTGTGTGTGTGTATACACATTTTTTTTCAGAAAAAGGTAAACAAGGGACTGAAACAATGGCTCAGCAGTTAAGAGCACTGGCTGCTCTTCTAGAGGACCTGGATTCAATCCCCAGCACCCACACAGCAGCTCACAACCGGCTATAACTCCAATTCTAGGAAATCCCACTCCCTCTTCCGGCCTCTCTGGGCACCAGGCATGTGCATAATACACAGACATTCATGCAGGCTATATATATATTGACAAAATGGGGGGGGGGGTGCAGAGAATGCAACATCGCCATTTCCTAGCTGTGTGACTAACCTCTGTACCTTAGGTTGGTTTTCACAGTAAGAAGATGGTCATAGCCCATAATCTTACTAACCTTGTGTCATTAAGACCCATCAGGCGCTTAGGTATGGAATCAGCAAGGAGTCCTCAGTCCCTAGACAACCGGGCTTCCTTCCACCCCAGGCCAAGCAATGGTCAGCGAGAAGCTGGGCTGAGAAGATGGAACCCTTTGAGGGCTCCGGTTACACTTTGGCCAGCACAGCTTCCAAACCCTCTTCTCCGCAGCAGGAGAGAGCCTGGGGCTGTTTAACACAAGACAGGTTTCCCAGGGTTCCTCCTGGGAACTCGAGAGTCAACCCAACTGCTGGTGATTGCAACAAAGAGACGCCACCCCCAGCAGCTGTGAGGTGCCCTAACTTCTGTTGATGCGCCAACATGATCCTGCATTTCTATGCATGTAGCCACTGCTGTTGTACTGCGTGGGGTCAGGCCAGGCTTCTGTCTTCTTCCAGAGTCTCTATTTCCCAGGCTTTTTTTTTTCCTGGTGGGCATGTATTTTTATGATCTTTTTAAAGAATGCTGCTTTCTGGATGGTGAAGCTCAAAGTCTGAAAAAAAAATCTATTTAGGGAAAAGTTGCTTTAAAGGGAGACTAAATAGAAGCAAGAAAGAAGCCAGAGGAGCAGGCAGGGCACGGGAAGAGCTGCAGGGGTGAGGGATAAATAAGGAGAGAGAGAGAGAGAGAGAGAGAGAGAGAGAGAGAGAGAGAGAGAGAGAGTATGGGTGTACGTGTGTGAGTGGGTTGTATATACATGTGTACATGTGTGAGTGTGTGTATGTATGTGTGCAAATGTGTGTGAGTGTGTGTGTGTATGTGAGTATGTGTGTGTGTATATGTGTGCGAGTATATATATGTGTGTATGTGAGTGTGTGTATGTGTGAGTGCATGTGTGTGTAAGTATGTATGTTAGTGTGTGTATGTGAGTGTGTGTATATATGAGTGTGTATATGTGTATGTGTGTATGTACATGTGTATGTGAGTGTGTGTGTATGTTAGTATGTGTATGTGAGTGTGTGTATATGTGAGTGCATGAGTGTACGTGTGTATATGTGAGTATGTGTATGTGTGAGTGCATATGTGTGTAAGTGTGTTTATGTGAGTGTCTATGTGTGTATGTGAGTGTGTGTATGTGTGTATGTGTATATGTATGTGAGTGTGTGTATATATATATATAGTGTGTGTGTGTGTGTGTGTGTGTGTGTGTGTGTGTGTGTGTGTGTGAAGTAGCCACCAACAGCTTTCCCATGCTGGGACAGCATGACAGAGGTGAGAGGTGAGACTCAGAATTAAGCTGCTTCAAGGAGGAGAGGGGCAGTCCCATGCATGCCGGATGACTTGGGTCTTCAGGAGGACTGCCTTTGTTCCCACACTGCTGTGATCTGTGTAAGGTCTTGAAAATTCTGGTCCCCTGAGTGGTGCCTTGTGACACAGTGGGACCTTTCCGAGCTTATGTTCTGGGTCAGAGTTGAAGGAGACTCAGCACCCATTCTATTATGATGGCAGCCGGAAGCCTAGGAACACATTTCCCAGAATCCTCTGCCATCTGGAGCATTCTAGATTAGACTACATCAGTGAGAGTCATTCATGCAGACCTAGGAAGGCCAATAGCTTTGCCTCTCTAGCCCTAGGGAACAGACTTGTTGACTCCAGCAGGGCCCATCTGCCCCAGAGCTCTAGGCTGGTGCTACCAAAGTTCCTGTCACATCAAACTCCTGAACTCTGGAAGCACTCCCAAGCCTCGCCCCCCAGCTCTCCCACAGTTTGGGAACATCCAAACCCCTGTGTTAAATCTCCTCTTCTGGGCCTCAGAGAACACTTCCCTTGGTGCCCTTAAAACAGATTTTTATGATAGATCAAATGCCTTCAGCTTCCAGGACAGTGCCACACACCACCAAACCTCAGGTGACCATGATTCTCATCTGTCTAGCACCATCATCTCCAAGTTCCCAGAGGGCATAATGGGCACAACTGGGACAAAGCCAGGCCTACCACTGTCCCTACCCCAGGACTCTTTCTGACACCTGTCCCACTCCTCAAGCTAATGGCTGTAGGCCAATATCCCCTGGTCTCAGCCTTCTGTCAAGAAGACATCCCCCCCCCAAAAAAAGCCATCTTTGCTCTCCCTCAGGGCAGAGCCTCAGCAGTGGGTCCCAAGGGCCTGAACAAAGACTGCTCACCTTGGTTGGTTTAACAGGGGTCTTCTTTGCACCCTGGAGATGTAAAGAAGTGTATGTCGGCCATGTGTGGAGCCCAGCTCCTGCTGGCTTGAGATGAGTCCAGGGGCAGATGCTACTGAACAGGGAAGTACGTGCTGTTGCTGGAAGCTTGGTAATGACTGAGCTGGAGAGATACTTAGCCTCTGACTATCATTCCCAACGGACTGCTTCCTAGATCCCTGAACTCTCTGCCCTCACAATCTCTAGAGGCTCAGACACACACACACACAGAGAGAGACACACACACAGAGACACACACACACACACACACACACACACACATGCTTTGGTGCCTCCCATTGCTGCCAGGGCACCCGAACCTCACTTTGGAGCCAAGTGAGGGGCAGTGGGGAGCCTGCTTGGCCTCGTCTGCCAGGCCACTTCCACCTGTTCCTCTACAGGCAGGAAGGGACAGACTCAAAAAAGTCATTTGTGGCACAGGGTTGTTATTTTGAATGTGGTGGAATATATGTATATGTTTATTTTGGGTGCATCTAAGCTTTGAAACCTTAATGTCTAAATTGCCAGGATTACATAAATTCCCTCTCAAAATCGCCGTCATGGTTTGGATCCGTCCATCCGCTGTGTAAGACAACGCCGCCGTCGCCAACTGCTCCCTGATTGATGCCTTTCTCCTTAGGCCATGCCAATGGATGCACCAGCCAGTCATGCTGGCTTGGAGAGACCCGGGGAAGACCTGTCATCCACCCATCCCTGTGGGCCTGGCGCCTCTGCAGCCTGTGAGTCACAGCCCAAGGCCAGCTCAGGACACTCTGAGCATGGAAATGACTGGGGGCATGCTGGGACCGCACAATGTTTCCCCTCGGTAAGAAATTTAAAATAATAATAATAAACTGTGGTAGAGAAAGTTGGGGGTGCCAAGCAGGTTGCTGTGAGCAGGGAGGAGCAATTGCATCCCAGGCCTGGTGGCGGGGGAGGAGGTGCCGAGTGCCCCTTGTTTCTCCAACATGAGAACTTGGCAGAGTAGATTCCTGGAAGAGGATAAAGATGGCTGGATGAGTCAGAGCTGCAACAGCCACGTGTGACTGTCTAGGGCTGGAGAAGGCCTACACTGCGCTCACAGGCAGAGAGTCAGGTAAGTCCTGACTTACCTGTCCCCCACCTGCACCCCAAGTCAGAGTTACCACTTGCTTCTCCTACACTTGCTTCTTTGGAGAGTTGCACTGGAGGACATCATTGAGACAAACTTGTGCCTTCAGCCTTCACTGTGTGCGTAAGTGCCCAGGCGTGTGGAGGGCAGAGATCGCCCTCCAGTGTATTTCCTCAGACAGTCACTCTGTTTTTGTCTCTAAAAACTTTATTTTGTGTTATGTGTATGTAGGTTTGCACACAGGAGGGCAGAGCCCTAAAGAGGGCATCTGATTCCCCCTAGATCTGGAGTCACAGGCAGTGGTGGGTGAGCTGCCCAACATGGGTGCTGGGTACCGAACCTAGGTCTTCTGCAAGAAAGGCAAGCACTCTTAACCTCTGAGCCACAGCTGGGCCATCTCCAGCTCTGCCTTATATTTTGAGACATGGACTCCATGGACCTGGCCCTCAAGCCCCAGGATTCTGCCTCTTTCCACATCCGGAGCTCCAGGAAGGCTAGCATCCAAAATGGCATACGACTTTTTTCAGAGCTGGGGACCAGGTCCTAGAGGATCTCCCCTACCGCAGATCTACCTCCACATGCAAGCTGGCCAGCCTGTCCTGGTGACGAGGGTCGCACGCACCTGCCAGGAGGGTGGCAACTCACATCTGCTCTGACCCCCTCCTAACAGAGCAAGGAAGGGCACAAGAACAAGATGCTGGCACTGTGGTCAAGCATTATGTGAGTGAGCGGTCCCTGCCTGCAAACATGCAAACAGTTCTGTGGCCCACATCTCCCTCCACCCTGTGGCACCGTGCCCTGACCCCAGCAAGCACCTTTCCCACTACCCGCATCTCCAGTGCCTTCCGGTGCCCACACCCAGCCTGGTTGAGAGAAGCAGGAGCTCCTCCCCTGAGGGATGCTTCAGCCGCCCTGCCTGGGCTGCCTGGGCTTCAGGGAGGCCACCACCGGCCTGACCTGTGGGTCTAGTACAGCCTGCTCAGACTAAACATCCTTGATTAAGCTCCACAAAGGTTAAATGGGCAATTAGGCAGGTTGCACAAAACTGGGGTGGCCCTTTGCCCCACAGGGCCATGCCTGGACGCCAACCCCAGAAAAGGGACCCCTCCCACCTCCAAGGGCTGACCAACTTCCCTCCCACCTACGCATAATCCCTGGTTCCACACAGCAGGCCTGACCCACGGCCCACCCAGCAGTGGGCAGTACTAACCACAGGAGTGTATGCTAACCTGAGGGCTGCAGTATTGAACATCTGCAGCTGACCTGAGGCCACAGACCATGCCTCCCTTCCCTTCACCCCTTGACCCAACCTTTTCAAGTCCTATCAGCACTTGCTTAAGAACACACCCCCAACCTAGATATCTCAGTCACTCCACTGCTACCCAGAACCAACACTTTACAGTCAACACCATAGCCCTGTCACAGATAGAAAAGGCACCTCAGTGTCCCATACCAGAAGTCTGTCCACACTGCAAGGGAGACTCACGTGCTGGCCAGTCCCTTGGACATAAGCCCAAAAGGCCCTTAAGCTATGGCTGTTCCCCTCATCTCTCTGGCATGTCTACTGTCTGCCACTCCGTCTGTCTCTGACTTTGATGTCACTTCCTGGTGTGAGACATTTTTCTCCGGCTTCTGTGCTCACATAAATGTCCCACACCCAGCACTGAGACTCCCAGGAGGTTCTGAGTGCTGCTTAGGGCCCAACATTTCTCGTACAGTTGGGGAAATTGAGGCATCAGATTGATGACGTCATGCCCAGGAGGACCCAGAAAACTGTGAAGTGGCGCTCAAGCCCAGACCTTGCTGGCTTCCAGACCCCAGCTCTGAAATTTTGCTGTTGCTCTGTGGAGCTGGAATGGAGCCCAGGGCCTCACTGATAGTACAAGCTACACTACCCACCCCCCTGCCCCAGCCAAGCCCCAGGTTCTTAGTCACTGCAAAACCAGAGACCAACCAAAAAAGTGCTTGCCCAGGTAGATGGCGGGTGGCTGCCTTCACATCGTCTGTGGGAAGGCATATGGTGAGATAAGACATATGCTCACACTCCCCTGAGGGGCATGAGCCTTCCAGTACAGACCAGCAGTGTCTCACAATGGCCAAGGGTAGAAGCTGGTCTCGTGTATACATGGGCATTGGGGTTGTGATGGTTTCCCTGTGGGCACATCCTGACAGACCAAGGGCAGGTTACCACTGCCATAGCCTGTTCTCCCAATGCCTGTCATTTCCTTGCCTTTTGACGCCCAGAGGTGAGCACTAGTGTGAAGCCAGAGCCTCCTGTGGCTTGGTAGGCCTTTGTACAGATCTGACAAAAAGTCCTGTTCAGAGGATTGAACCCAGGGCCTCAGCGCACTAGGCAAGCTCTCCTTCAACCAGGACGGGGCTGCCCTTGTCCCATGGAACCCAAGTATGGATGAGCCCCCAAAGGGATCTCAGCAGCAGCCTGTCTGCTTGTCTGTCACTCTACCTACCTGTCTGCCTGCCTGCCTGTCTGTCTGTCTGTCCATCCATTCATCCATCCATCCATCCATCCACCTATCTACTATCTATCTATGTATTTATATGTGTGTATTGTTATGTATGTATGTATTTGTTTGTTTGTTTGTTTGTTTGAAAGCAGGGTCCTGCTAAACTGCTCAGGCGGGATGCTAGTAACACTACTCCTGCCTCAGCCTGCAGAAGGCTAGGATTGGCACCACCGCCCCTGGCTCTTTTCCTTTAATGTGTTCTATTCAGTGTGAAAATAAAAGAGAATACAAAGCCGGGAAATGGTGTTTAAATTTTTTAAATTCCCAAATATTACATTAAAAAAAACAGTAAAGTTGTCGGCATTGACTCTGTGACTATAATTTTTAGAGGCAGCTTTTGAGTGAGGTGGCCAAAGCTAGCCTGGACTCTGCTGGCTTGAGTTCCTCTCAGAACACCCCTGGGATGAGGAAGAGGAGGAGGAGGGAGAGGAAGAGGAGGAGGAGGAAGCAGAGGAGGAAGAAGAGACCCGAGAGGCAGGTAACTCTGGAATGCCTCCATTGGGGGAGGGGACAAGAGACAGGGAGAATAGACAAATCAACAAAAATTGAGGGTCACAGACATCACAAGAAGGTCTACAGAGGGAACCTGGCCCCTGGGGGCTCACAAATACTGAACCACCAGCCACAGAGCATGCAGGGCTGGTCCTAGACCCCTACACATTTGTAGCAGATGTGCAGCTTTGTCTTCATGTGGGATCCTAACAATCGGAGCAGGGGCTGTCTCTGACTCAGTTGCCTGCCACTGGATGCCCTTCCCCTAACTGGACTGCCTGGTTGGGCCTCAGTGGGAGACGATGTGCTTAGTCCTGCTAGACTAGATGTCCCAGGGCAGGGTACCTTCAAATTCAACTTTGTTTTTCTGTACCAGCTCTAAAACTACAGATATGGTCTCCTCCAGAAGTACCAACTGGAGTTTCTGCAGGTGAGCATGTGTTCATCTCTCACGCAGGAAGCTTTTCAAGATTCCTTTCCATCTTGATGATGATGATGATGATGATGATGATGATGATGATGATGATGATGATGATGATGATGTGTGTATGATGCACACGTGTACCACAGAGCCTGTGCGGAAGTCAGAGGACCACTTTGTGAAGTCAGTTCTCACTGCCCACGTTCATGTGAGTTCTGGGTATCAAATTCAGTCCACTGGGCTGGTAGCACTGAGCCACCTTTCCAGCCCTCACATGGCAGCCTTTGTGTCGGCTGCGTACTGCGCATAGGTGATTCCTCTTTTCCACAGCTGAGATTAACTCCGCTGCAGATCTGGAATGGGAGACGATGATGTACAAATTGCTGCAGTGGACTTGAAAAGTCAAAACAGAGGAAGCCTTTAGTTGCTGTATGCCAGCACCCTGCAGAAGGGCCTGGGAGACAGACATCTGGACAGATGTCCACGCATCTGAGGCAGAACCTGGCTGCAGGCCTCCCCTGCACTGGTCAGGTGACACCTGACTCCAGGTCTTTCCTGCACTGGGCAGGTGACACACAGAGAGGCTCTGTTGTCTGTCCTGGCATTGTCATGCACTAGATTTGGTTCCTCTGGCCTGGTGGAATGCAGACACCTCCAGATAGCCTTCAAGTCCCTCTGAATCTGCTTTTCAACCCCCTCCGGCCTCCACCACCTCTGTCTCTCATTGTTTGCTCCAATCCTGCTAACATATCCAACTCCCACAATTGCACCCAGAACTGCTCCCTGTGCCACAGGACCTTTGCACACCCAATCACTTCCCAGACAACTTACCTCTCCCCTTAACCCTTCTCATTCCACCAGTCAAATCATGAAGACCTGGAGCTTAAGCATTCCTGCTAGAACAGACAAGGTCACCACATCACATCCTGTCATTTGAATGCTGATCTGTCCCCTGCTGGACTTCCTCTATGAAGGGCAGAAAACAGACCCAATTACCCCTCAGGCCCCATGAGCCCTTGATGGTAAGAGTAGGGGACGAAGCCAGTGAGGAGAATTGGAGATGATACCTGCCCCAAAGCCTGCCCCCTTGTTCAAAGGGTCAAATATGCCAGTTTGTGTGAGGGCTGCTATCCTGGTGCCAGGGCTAACAGTGAAGTGAGTCTGTACACTGCCCCGGTGCCAACCACTGAGCGGCCCCACCCTATGGGCCTAGCTCAAACCCCAGTCTGTGCAGCTCTGTGGGTATTCAGCACTGCCTTCTTCAAAAGATGATGATGAGGTTGGCTCTGAGTCTGACGGCTCCCGGCCCAGTTACAGACTCATATAACCAAGGAGGAACTTGTTTATCTGCTGTCACCCTGAAGCAGGCATTGTCACCCTGACTGGGAAAGCAGAGAAGCCAGGAGCACACATGCAGAGTCCAAACACTGGTGAGCGAAGGAAGGAGTTACTCAGATTTCCCACAGCCGCAGTGGCCCTCAAAATCCATAGGGACCCAAGGACCCCATGTCGGGAACACCCAATGAGATGCCCTCAAAGACCCTAGGCCCTCCTCCAGCAGCTGGCGACCTTTCACCCTGCTGACCAGAGGGAAGACCACCAGGGAAGCAGGGTCAGTGCTGTGGGGTCAGTCAGGCAGGGCAATGGTATTTCCAGGAGGGCCACTTCTGGGGGGTCTTTGGGGGAGGAGCAGGAAGGGCTGAAAGGCCGGAGGGAGCAAAGGTGAGGGAGAGGGCGCGGCCACAGGCTGGGAGGTCACAGGAAGGAGGCACCCAGTAGCCCATCGCCGTCTGTGCGGCTCTGCGAGCCCTTGGTCCTCCTGGTGATTTGTTTGAAGGCAAAATAAGGAGACAAGAGAGGAAGGAGATGAGATGGGATACAGACGGCTGGCGAGAGTGCCTGGCAGGCCACTGGCACGAATGAAGGACAGACATCCAGATGGGATGGAGACAGACTGCGCTGGCTCAAGACTGAACAGAACAGAGTGGCTGGGACAGGGCTGGAGACCCCAGAGAGGAGGTGGGTCCTGAGGCTGAGAGCCCGTGCGTAAGGCATTGGGAGAGGAACGTCTGACTCCTCCCTGACACTCTTCCTGGGAAGCCTCAGCAACTCTGGAAAAGACCAGAACAAGCGGAAGCCCAAGTAAAGCTGTGATCCTCCTTCAGGAACAGCAGGATCAAGCTGGACCAAAGGGCCCAGTCTCTGTCTCTCTGTCCCTGTCTCTCTCTGTCTCTGTATCTATCTCTTTGCCTCTCTCTATCTCTCTGTCTCTCCCACTCTGTTTCCATCTCTCTCTGTCTCTCTGTTTCTATCTCTCTCTCTATATATATATATATCTGCCTGTGTCTCTCTCTCTCTCTCTGTATCTCTCTCCCTCCCTCCTTCCCTCTTTTTCCTTCCCCCTCTCTCTGTCTCTGTCTCTCTCTGTTTCTGTCTCTCTCTCTGTCTCTCTATCTCTCTGCCTCTCCCTCTCTGTCTCTCCCTCTCTGTATCTCTCTCCCTCCCTCTTTCCCTCTTTCCCCTCCCCTCTCTGTCTCTCATTCCTCTCTCCTCTCTCTCCATCTCTCTTCTCTTTCCTTTTATTCTCTTTCCTCTCTCCTCTGTTCTCTCCCCTCATCTCTCTTTCTCCATCCCCCTCTTTTTCTGTCTGTCTTCCTCTCTGTGTGTCCATTCATCTCTGTTTCTGTTTTGTTCCCCAACCCCACCCACTGAGTCTGTATGCCTGTCCATCTCCGCCTTCTTTCTCCTGCTATCCTGGTCTCTTCAGGTGATGTACATGGCTCCTGGGCACAACAACACTGCTCAGGAGAGATCCACCCAGTGTGGCTGAAGGCCAGGAGCCCTCGCTGGTGGTGATGAGGGGCGGCTCTCATCAGGCTCACGCAGCCCAGCCCAGCACTAATTACAGCGCAGTGTGTCGTGCTATTTTGATTCATATTTCCTGTCTGGAAAACAGGCTGCGGTGCTGGGCACTGGGCCAGGACAGAGGCCAGGAGTGCAGGGCAGGAACCTGCCCGTCACTGACCAGAGCCTGGAAATGGGAACTTTCCAGGGAGGTAAGCTGCTATACCCCCACTTCCTACACACTGCCCATGCTCACGGAGAGGGGGATGTGCTCCCCTGGCTATGCTGGAGTCCAGACTTGGAGTCAGACAGTGCTGAGTTCAAATCCTCCCTAGTCTCTTCCTGGCGTTGGCATCAGCTCAGGGCTTGTCTGTAACCTGGCAGCATCTTGTAACTGTGGTTGGACACACACACCAAGCCCTTGTCACAGACCGGATTTCCTTTGGTGTCGCCCTCATCCCTATAACATGGGAGCAGGAGAGATGCTGTGGGCAGGAGCCCTCTCTCTAAAGAAAGCAGAGTTGGACCGAAAGGCCAGCTCTCCTGGCGTTAAGTTTGAGGACTGGGAGGTTCTTACGTCCTCATCTGTAAAATGGGTTGGCGCTAGTGCCAGCTGCTCGGGCAGCCTGAGTGGGCCAGCCAGTGTGCTCATCTCATTACAGAACTCCTTTGCTCACCATGGAAGAGGACCACAAGAAGTCTGTCACGTGACACCGGCCAGGTGCATCTCTAGACCCGTGACTGTCCACGCACAGGTGTGTGCACCGTGATGCCTGGATATATGTGAGAATGTGTGTACCATGCCCATATCTATATATGAGTGTGGGGGTGAGGGGGGGCATATGCATATCCATACCTGTAACTATGTGCAAACACATACACTGTGTGCATGTGTATCTTCCTATAGCACCACATGTGAATGTATAAATGCTAGCCTTGCCATGCAGAGCAGGGAGAGCATAGAGAAGCTGCTTTTCTGATTTACAAGTGTCCTTCAGCAGATGCTGGATCAACAGAGGTGGCCTTTCCAAGAGGCCCCTTACTCTCCACTCACAAAGCTGAGCCGCCTAGTGCATGCGCAGTGCTGAAAGTTTGGTGCTGTGTGAGGGACCCGCATGGCGGAATCTCATCCCTGTGAAATGTCCAGAACAGGCAGGCGTGGGGGTAAAAACGCACTGGGAGCTGGAGGCAGAGGCTCGCCACAGTGGTCCAGGGAGGCTTGTGGGGTGAAAAGCCCTAGAACGGATTCAGGGTGGCCAGCGTGAGCTGGCAAAATTGTTGATGGGTGAACTTATTTCTGAGTAAGACAAAATGTAATGATGAGGTTTGAAGGAGCCCAGCTTCCTTTTATGTGCCCGTGTGTGTGTGTGTGTGTGTGTGTGTGTGCATGTTTGTGTGTGCTTGTGCCTGTGTGTGTGTGTGTGTGTGTGTGTGTCAGCGTGTGCATGTCTATGTGTTTTGGGGCAGAATGTCCACACTGCAGTATCCTGGGATGCAGGGTGAGAGATGGACAGATGGATTATCTCAGCCTGCCTTGAGTCCCACAGACACATTTCTCCATTCCCACCAGCTTGAAGAACATAAAACGAAGTGGTGTCCCTTGGGGGAGTCACACCCAAAACCTGATTGTCCCCAGGCTCCAGGGCAGAGTGGCCATTCGAGGTCCACCCAGGAGTGGCCTCAGCCTCCTGTCCCCAGCTCTAAGTCCTGTCTGTGTAACAGATGATGGAAGCAAATGAAGTCAATGGGTTGCTTAGGGAAGAAGGCGTCTGCTGCCCTGACAGCGTCTTCCATGGAGCCCAGGTATGAGAGCTTGCTGTGTCTCCATCCCATACCTTCCCAATCCTCATTCACATTAAAAGAAGAGAACCTGGGGCTAGAGAAGCTGAGAGTGGCTTCACCCCAACCCAAAGCCTAGCAACTGGCAGGTCATCCACCTTCCCAGCTGTCCTGAAGGGAGCTCAGGACTTTCTGGGTGGATCTTCAGATGCCCAAGGGTCCAGACAGCCTTTGACTCAGACCCCACCCCATGCTCTGTTCCTCACACAGCAGGAGAAAGCACCCAGCCCTGCTCTGGGTACAATCCCTTATTGGAAAAGATCGGCAGCCAGAGGGCATCTGGATCTCCACTATCCTCCATAAAGAACCCTTCCCTCACTTGGGGGGGTGGGGGGTGTCCTCCCTCATGAACAGTACTTGGGAAATTCAAGCCAGCTCAGACTCAGGTCGGAAGTCACAGATCCAAAAGCTATAGTAATCTGCCAGGAAATGTTGCTCCAGATTCTCACCAGAGCCCCCCCCCCCAGGATGAGTGAGAGGCTGGGGACACTGTGGAGGGGAGAGAAGGGTTCTGGTGGGGTGGATGGGGGCCTGGGGACTCCATAGAAAAAGCTGATGATGCCCTTCTGAAGAGCTTGTCTCTCTTAGCATCCAGAACTGAATTCCAAGTGCCTCTCTGTGCTGACAGTGTCCCCTAAGCCATGGCTTCAAACAGAATACTACATAACGACATGACACAAGCTGGAAGTTGGGACCAGGCATGACTGGTGAAGTGATAATATCCTCCTCCCATCCACAACAAGCCTGGCACAGTGGATTCTGAGTCCCCACACCTTCCCAGAATAGCTCAACTGGAAACTCTCATGAAGAAGAGGAGGAAGGTAAACTATGTGGGGCGTAGGGGGTGCCAAGACCCAAAGAGGTAAATGTGATCAAAGTCCGCATATGCCCATTACCGAACATCAAAACAAAGCCCTTTCTTCTATAGAACTAGTAGACATTAATTTAACATAATAAGCTCATAAGATTACAGGATGGATCCACAGTAAACGTAAAGATGGAGTAGCTGAGCACCCACCCTGCCGCAGACAGCCTCAGCTGAGGGCACAGTTTGAGCAATCGTGGAATCCGCAGCCCCGGAAGATCCCAGGCTCATCAGCGCCTGCGCAGTCTGGAACCAGCTGCTCGCCCTCGCTCAGCTTCCCCAGGAGGTCCGTGGAAACTTCCCACAAGGTGGGCGGTCCCACTGTGGGAGCAGCCTGGGCCCCAGCGGACAGCAATGCCTATGGGACAGAGCTAATAAGCAGTGTGGTAGCTGCCACGTTATTGAGATGAGCAATTCTGACACCAAGTACACATGGTCGCCGAATGGCCGCCCCAGGTGGCACACCTAATACTGTTTGCTTAAAGATGAGGCTTTCAAGTAGTGAGTCTTCATGACTCAAAGGAAGAGTGTTGGAGGTTTTTTTTCACAAAGTTGTTGTTTGTTTGTTTGTTTGTTTGTTTGTTTGTTTTCAAAAACATTATTTGTATCTAGTAGTTTCTACCTCTTCTGCCCAAGGCTGACAGTACAAGGCTGTGGGCAGCTCCCAGGAAGCCGGCAGGGAAACCCAGCTCACTGGCACCCACAATGAACCTTCTCACGACCTCTGGCACTCTGCTTTCACCAGCCAGTGTGCTGGGGAGAATCAAAACCAAAGCCACTGAAGGAGAAAGCCAGCTTCTCTTAGCACATGGTAGGGCCACCCAGGGCAGTCCCTTCACCTTGAGACCACCAGGCTAAGACCAGCCCAGACAGTCACTCTGTCTCTCTCTGTCTCTCTGTCTCTCTGTCTCTCTGTCTCTCCCTCTCTCTCTGTCTCTCTCTGTCTCTCTCTGTCTCTCTCTCTGTCTCTCTCTCACACACACACACACACACACACACACCACAGCCTCTTCTACTTAAAATGTCCTGAGGTTCTCCAGTAAATGCCGAGGGAGCTCAACTGCTCCCGCAGGCCTGGCCGGAGTCAGCAAAGGGCCTCCACTGTTTTATGAGCCTTACTCTCACCCCTCCCTTGACACTGGTGCAAAGATCCTAATTTAAGCTATAAATTGAATTAAAAATTCACATTTATATATTCAGTTATGGTGTGGTTAGGGGTTTTATGGGCGGCCGCTGCCCTTCCTATTTGCTTACAATGTTGCCCCTCATGTTGCCAAACCCTGGCTGCTCTGACTGCCCGGGGGGATGCCAAGTTATTAACAATTATTACCTTTTACAGTCATTTTTGGCCCCAGCCTGCTTTTTCGGTGGTCTCATAATTTCAAAACAGGGACCTTTGAAATCTTACCCCAAGACCAAATGGGCCTGCGGACCACACTTCCTCACTCTCACTGAGCGGGCCCAGTTCCCATTATGAAAGGTTGCCTGCCTTCAGCTCCCAACGGGAACTCCAGGCCAGCCCTGAAAAGTAGGGAACAGGATCCCCCAGAAAGGGATAGGATAAGTCACCGTCTTTGCCTGGGATGTGTGTCAGGAGTAATCTAGCGACCTGAATTGTATCACAAACTGGGAGCATGCTGCCACTCCACAAAAGCTCCACCCCATTATACCACTGTTAGGACTTGCCATAGCCATGCAGATTATCTGGAATTATGACATTCATTAACAGACCCCCTCCGCTCCCTGTGTCCGTGATCTGGGTAAATTGAGCATGTGTGTGAGGAGGTCAGAAGGAGACATCAGATGTCTTCCTCATTCTCTGCCCTATTTGCTTGTTTATTGTATGTGTATAAGTGTTTTGTCTGCATATATGTACGGGTACCATATATACTACCCAAGGATGCCAGAGAGAAAATCTGATGCCCTGGATGGTTGTAAGCCACCAAGTGGGTGCTGAGAATCGAACCCAGCTCCTCTGCAAGGGCAGCCAGTGTTCTTAACCGCTGATTCACCTCTCTTCATTTATTTTTCAGACAGGGTCTCTCTCTGAAACTGGAGCTCATCAATTCAGCTAAAGTGACTGACCAGCAAGCAGCCAGGAGGACACTCTACCTCCCGAGTGTCAGGAGAAAAGACACAAGCTGCCACACCTAGCTTAAGAGAGTTCAAGGGATTGAACTCGGGTCCTGAAGCTTATCCAGCAGGAGGTTTACAAACAGCTGTCTCCCCTACCCCTAAGCCACTCTGACGACTGCTTCCTTCAGTGTTCTTGCTTTACACAGATGGAAAGATGTAGCTATGAATTTAGAATGTAGATGCCATGCAGTAACTGTTGTGTATTTAAAGTATATAATATATTAAATGATCATTCAGAGTATATTGCATAAGTAAAAAAATATATATTGTAATGCATTGTTTAATTATATATAAATTATATAAATTACAAATGTAAAGTTGGGGACTGAAGAGACAGCTCGGTGGTCAAGAGCACCTACTGCTCTTGTAGAGGGCATGGGTTTCCCAGCATCCACTTGGCAGCTCACAACCACCTGTAACTCCTGTTCCAGGGGTCCCTGTCCTCGCCTCTATGCCTACTCTTAGGCATGTACATATACATGTACATGTGTGCAACACTCATGATGCATGTAACGAGTGTGTATACACACATACGCACACTCGATAAAATAAATCCTCTTTTAAACACTGACTTTCAAAACTGATGGTCACCTCAGCATCTCCAACCCATACTGACCCTACCCCCACCCTTCCCCCATTCCAGGCCTGAATGGTCCTGACACCTGTGCCCTGATAAAGTAACCGTCATCACACCTACAGCCACATCTGATCCCCAAAGACTCTTAAGAAGTCCAGCTATGTCCCATTATTCAGAGACCCTAGGAAAACAGCCTTTACTGGGATTTACAGTCCCTATGCAAGCTGTAACAACCTTTATAGGCATCAGAATGGCTGAGCCAGAGACTGTCTGAAGACTGCTCCTGGTGATGGGGACATCGCTCTGCTACCGTTGACTTGGGTCCTTGGCACCAGTTACTGTGTGGTAGAAGACTGTCAGTCAAAAGACCTCCATCCCTGCTTTCCTTCTTTCCTTCTGCTACAAAGGACTGAGAAAATTGCAAGAGAGTATTGAACACCACATGTTCTGCTCAGCAGGTGCAGGCAGGAAGATGAGAAGTTCAAGGCTATCCTCCTTTGTCAAACAGTGACAGCCTGGGTGCCATGGTTAATGTAGATGTCACTTTGACAGGATCTAAAAATCATCTAAAAGCCCAGGCTTTGGGCATGTCTGTGAGGAAATTTCTAGATTAGAGATCCAAGATAGGAAGATCCAGCCCCCTGAATGTGTGTGGCACCATTCATTTATTCCATGAATGAGGTTCAGTACCTAATAAAGGGGAGAAAACAAGCTAAGCACCAGCATCCATCTCTCTCTGCCTCCTGACTGCAAGGGCAGTGTGGCCTGCTGCCTGGAACTCCTGGAGCTCCTTTGGACCATATCTCCAAACTGTGGGCTACAGCAAGCCTTTCCTTTCTTAAGCTGGTTTTGTTAGCTGTTGTTGGTGGGGTTTTGTTGTTGTTGTTGTTTGTTTGTTTGTTTGTTTTTCACAGAACCGAAAAGAAACTGAGTCACCATCTTCTACTATGGTAGCTCCTGGAAGACCAGCCTCCCTCCAAGGTGTACAGCGGGTCTCAGTTCTCAAAGGACTGCGGAAGGCATCCTACCTCGCCCTCCCAGCAAATCAAGAGGGCCTGGTCCACGCTCGCCCACATTAAAGACAGAAAAGCAAATGTGTGGTCAGCTTGGGCACTGAGCAGCAAAGCCATTTCTGGAAAGACGAAGGACAGCAGTGGAGGGTTTTTTTTTTCAGCCCCTGAATTAAAAAGTGTCCTTTGGCAGGCGATAATTGCATTCAGGAAGGCAATTAAAGTTTTAATAATTTAATTACCTTCCTGCAAACCCATCAAGAGAAAATACAGAGTGAGAACATTTTTGAGGGAGGGCAGGCACAAGGAAGGCGATCAAACGTCTGAGATAGTTGGGCTCCCGGGGAGTTGACACATTAATTTTTACGGGCTGGCCGCCGTTATTAATAGGCAAAGCTGGATGGAAGTATTTTTCCACCGTGGGGGACCACACCATCATTTGATCCCGGACGCTACAGCAAACACAGCCTTGGTTTCTTTCTGGACAGAAACCTTGTTTTCCTGGACCCGTCCTCACTTGAGACGAGTCCAGTTGTTTGAGGCTGAGCTTCACAGAGTGAGCTCGGCTGCATTCAGGACTGCCCTTAGGGACATCAGTAAGAAACCCAGAGAGGAGATCAAAGCCAGCTGGTTAGAAACCTTGGGACAGGGCTGACGTGACCAGGCACCATGGGCAGGAGCCTCCCATCAAAGTTGGTCTGGGCCTCCAGTCTTAACCCCATTATTAGAGTCACACCTATGACTGTCACCTGGAGAGGTATTTAGTTAATAGCTTTATAGGAAAAACAGCTTGGTGAGGTGATACCTGCTGGGCAGATGAGAGCTGCCACAGCTAACTATTACCCACTGGGCCTATGAGGGCCTTGTTCACCAGACAGGAAGCAGGGGTGATTGCCAACCCCATCAGGTCCTTCCCACCCTCCTGGGTATAGCCTCAGGGATATGCTAGGCAGGAAAGAGGGACCTGAGGGTTCCTGAGAAGGGGTGCAAGTGAGGTACTCAGAAAGGGTCCACCCAAATCAACAGTGGAAGTAGTATAACTATTCCTGGCGTCTAGATGCAACAATGCCTGTCTCTTCTACTTCACAAGCACATAATATGCCATTGTAGGGTGGATCTAGCACCTATTTAATATATTTCCCAGCAATGTGTCTTCATGGTGGCTTCTTTTTGTGCATGGCTTCAAGTGACACAGGAGGAGACAACTTAGTAGCCGCACAGATACAATGTTTCTGCTTGCCATATCTTTGTAACTATGCAAATACAATGTTTCCATTTGTGCCATCTTTGGGACTGCACAGATACAATGTTTCTGTTTGTGCCATCTTTGTAACTGTACAGATACAATGTTTCTGCTTGTGACATCTTTGTAGTTGTGCAGATACAATTTTTCTTTTTGTTTGTTTGTTTGTTTGTTTTTAAAATTAGTTATGTTGCTCAGGCAACTTGCAGCAATCCTCCTGCCTCAGCCTTCCAAGACTGGAATAATAGGATTACCAACACCATTGAGGCTCCCCCCTTTCCCCCCTTCCCCCCTTCCCTCCCTTCCCCGATGATGTGATTATGCATCTATTCACCTCATATCACCAACAGATTCCACCCAAATCTAGCTTGGCAAGCCAATGGGCTAAGCTAGGGTCACTGGAAGATGGAGAGCTTATGATCATACTACCAAGGAGCTCTTTCCTCTGGCCAGAGTTAGCACGTTGGAAGGGATAGAGCCTCAACTTCCACAACAATGTGAGCACTAGTGAGCCGATACAGTGAGGTGACCCGCAGATGACCACAGCTGTGCTGATTCCAACATGGCAGAGGCCAGAGGATGGAATGCCGTCAGTCACCATGAGTAGGACCTATCAGAACTGGAATGTCTGGGTCAAAGGCTACAAGCTTACATTCTCAAAGTGCCCTCTTGCACACAGCCTTAGTTTTTCCTTTCATCAGAAGTATGTGAAAGCACATCCCTACAGCTCCACAAACCTTCCATCACCTACCTGCTCAAGCAGCTTCCGAGTCAAGGCCACATGCAGTTAGGGCAGGAGTGCATGCAGCTGGCTGAGAGCTAGAGGGAATGGCCAAGGTTGAGTCCAATGACTCTCTGAAGCCTGTCCTTCTGAGTGAGTATGTCAACAGCCAACAGATCCAGACGTAAGAATCTTTTGCAAATAGTCACAGCTGCTCTAATGGGGATGGCAGCTATATTCTCAGAGATAACATTCTACATATGACACTAGGGTTATGTGTTTCAACCTCTATTTTGAAAATGACTCAGAGAACTTAAATAATTTATTCAAGGTTGCAAAGCTAATAAGTTAATAAAACACATACTTATTTTCCTCCTGATTTTTTGACATGGGGTCTCATGTAGCCTGGAGCCACCACAACCCAGGGCTCTGTATATGCCAGAAAAACACTGCACCAACTGATCTATATCTTAGCCCCTTCTCTTTATAAGTACCAGCCTCGGGCATTTTGTGACAGCCACAGAAAGCAGACTAAGACAAGGAGTCCGAGAGTCATTGTCATCCTCCAGACCTCAAGGCTCTGCCTGCAGACCTACTATGTGGTCAGTGACCACAGCTGATGTACCACAGGGCTTTAAGGACATTTCTGCAGGGGACGTCTCAGAGGAAGGGTTAGATGCAGAAAGGACAGAAATCAGGATCCCTTCCTTTTAACACAGGGCACAGCCCTAGTGACCTCCCTGTGTCCTATCTGGTTCTTAGTTCTGTGATGCCTTTATTCTGATGACCATACCAGGTCCTGAGCCCTGATCCCACCATGGCCTCTGCTGGCAGCTCAGCTGCTAAAGTGAACACCTCCCACATTCTGGTATGCAGCTGGGCTTCACACTCCAAGCAGGGGGCTTGAAGTCTGCTGGCCTTCCCTTGACAGCTCTACAGGCTAATGGGTGTTCCCACTGCTCTCAGGTCTGTCTGACTCACAACTAGAGGCCGGGGTTGGGCTTAGCAGCCTCCTGAGCCCAGTAGGTGAAGGGCGTAGGCAGCAACAAGGACTCTGGGTGTGCCTCCCTGACCCCACCCCACCCCACGCTCTGGAGTCAAGTCTGGCCCACCCCCCTCCTCCAGCTGATGAAACCCAGCTGGCTTTCAACGCTTTTCTCTGATCTCCTGTTATCTGCCCTGCCACTCACTGCTCCGGTGAGGGTGGAGACAGGAGGATCTCTGGAACTGGCTGGCCTCTAGCCCATCCAAAAATGTCAGTCTGGGGTTCAGGAAGAGCCTCTGCCTACAAAGGATAAGTGGAGGGTGGTAGAAAAGGACACTCAGTGTCCTCTTCTGACCACCACAGGGGACACAGACATATGCCCCTACACACATATGCACCTACACACATATGCACTCACAGACACATTTAATATACATGATTTTTTGAGATGGCTCAGTGGTTAAAAGCACTGACTGCTCTTCCAGAGGTCCTGAGTTCAATTCCCAGCAACCACATGGTTGAAGGTCTAGATAAACAGTCACGAGTGACTGCCCAGAAAGAGTGTGGAGACTGGACAGAGAGAGAAGCAAGGAGACGCCGGCTCACACAGCTGCCATCTAAGACGTAGAGATATGAGGAGCAGGGGGAGACCCCAAGAACCCCACACTCATCTTCAGTTCCCAATGATGACAGAAGTCTCCTCTTTGATCAGGAGATTGGGGTGAACTTGAGTACACAGTCTGTCTCCATCTTAAGCCTCTCTTCCATACAGGTGCTATGCTAAGTGTTAGCGGCAAGATGGGCTTACCAAGTTCTACTTTTGAATGAAGCCCCTTGAAAGCAGAAGGCAGGTGCCACACAGAGGCACTGTTTAAAGCTGTTCATGAACAGCAGCAAGGTCACAACCACTGTGTGACCCTGGCACAGGCCCAGGGAGGGCTAAGAGAACTTGATTACAGAAACAGGACCAGCTGCACACGACACATCCCTGATCAACACTGCTCCAGCAGGCACGGCTAGGCACACTGTCATCCTCCAGACTTCAAGGATATGAATCCTAGCTCAGTGGAGAAAGCTGAGCAGAGAATTCCTGGGCTTCCAAGTGAACACAGTCAAACACTGTAGGCAAGCTGGGTGTGGTGGTAACCACTGGTAACCCCAGCCCTCACATGACAGAGATCCTGGCCAGCCTGTTCTACATGGTCATACCCCATATCAACAAAACACACAGAATAATAATATATCACTTACATCCTCCATAGTAGCAACACAGACCTGGATTCCTTATAAAGAAACAGTCGACATTCCAGGTATAAATCAAAATCACATCCTAACAACTGCTCAGGAAAAAAAAAAAATCACACATGCTCACAATAACCTGCTGAATCCCCAAGGCATTGTGCTGAGGGGAGGGTGCCACTGGGACAATCGTCACCTGCTCCATGTTCCCTCTATGAGGAGCCTAACAGAACAGAATTGCTGGAATGGCTCTTATTCACTATAATGCTTGAAGTCTTAGCCTTAGCAATAAGGTAAGAAATAGAATACAAGTTCCTTACTTACAGAGAGTATGATCCTATACTGAGAAGAGTCTAGAACATGGCTCTCAGCCTTCCTAATGCGGCCACCCATAAATACAGTTCCTCATGCTGTGGTGACCCCCTGCCATGCAATTATCTCACTGTTACTTCGTAACTATAACTTCGCTACTGTTATGTATCACAACATAAATATCTGCTATGCAGGATATGTGATATGTGACCCTATGAAAGGGTCGTTCAGCTCCCTCACACATATCCTAAGGGGTTATGGTCCACAGGTTGAGAACCACTGATCTAAAGACTCTGCCAGAGTTGTGGATCTGATGAACACTTTCAGCAAAGTAGCAATCCTCACCAAAATTCCAATGGTATTCTTCATAAAAAATAGAGATGGGTAATCTTGGCTTTCATGTAGATGCATAAAAGAACCAGTCTGGCTATAGCACTTGCAAGTTCTACCAGGACTGGGAGGTCTGAGCCCACCCAAGGGCCAGCATTGCTTCCTAGACAGTGACAGTTGCCCTGCAGCGGAATCTGGGCGCCCACATCTGCAGCAGACAGACATTTGCTGCCGAGAGAAGAGATGAACTCCTCACAATTTGCCTCCTGCTAATGCACCTCTGCCATCAAGGAGTGAGTGGCTCCTGGCTGCACAGGGTAACCAATTCTTAGAAGAGCAGTTTGCATCCCGGGACCCTGGCTCCAAATGCAACAGCTCCTCCCAATCATTTTGCCAGCCAAGCTATTCCTGGGCATTTCCAACAACCCTTAAAGCCAAGGAGGACAGTAATGGTGTGTAAGGTGGATTCGGTGGTGGCAGGGATGGTGACGGTTGTGATGATGGTGATGGTGATGGTGGTGGTGGTGGTGGTTGACTTAGGGTTTCCATGGCTGTGAAGAGACACCATGACCATGGCAGCTCTCATAAAGGACAACATATCCTTAGGAGTGGCTTTCAGAGGTTTACTCCATTATCATCATGGCAGAAAGGATGGTGGTTCTCAGAAAAACATGGTACTGGTGAGGAGCTAAAAGTTCTACATCCAGATGGGCAGGCGGCAGGGAGAGAGTGAGACACTCAAAGCCTGCCTCCAGTGATACTTCCGCCAACAAGGCCACACCCCTAATAGTGCCATTCCCTGTGAGACTACAGGGGCCATTTTCTTTTAAACCACCACAGTGGTAGATATAATGATAAGAATACTCATGGTGATGATGGTGACAGTGTTGGTGATGATGATGACAGTGTTGGTGTTGGTGTCAGTGTTGGTGATGGTGTCAGTGTTGATGATGACAGTGTTGATGGTGACAGTGTTGGTGGTGATGGTAATGATTTGGGGGTAATGGTGACAGTGTTGGTGATGATGATGACAGTGTTGGTGATGGTGTCAGTGTTGGTGATGGTGACAGTGTTGGTGATGGTGACAGTGTTGGTGATGACAGTGTTGATGGTGACAGTGTTGGTGGTGATGGTGACAGTGTTGGTGATGATGATGACAGTGTTGATGACGGTGTCAGTGTTGGCGATGGTGTCAGTGTTGATGGTGACAGTGTTGATGGTGACAGTGTTGGTGGTGATGGTGATGATTTGGGGGTAATGGTGACAGTGTTGGTGGTAAGGGTGATAGTGTTGGTGCTGGTGACAATGTTGGTGGTGAGAGTGTTGGTGATGATGGTGAGAGTGTTGGTGATGATGGTGAGAGTGTTGGTGATGGTGAGTGTTGGTGATGGTGACAATGTTGGTGATGGTGACAGTGTTGGTGATGATGTCAGTGTTGGTGATGGTGACAGTGTTGGTGATGATGTCAGTGTTGGTGATGATGTCAGTGTTGGTGATGATGTCAGTGTTGGTGATGGTGACAGTGTTGGTGATGGTGACAGTGTTGGTGATGATGTCAGTGTTGGTGATGGTGACAGTGTTGGTGATGGTGACAATGTTGGTGGTGATGCTAATGATATTGGTGGTGATAGTGTTGGTGGTGATGGTGACAGTGGCAATGGGGATTGTGATCGTGGTGGTGATGTTTGCCATCATAGAGTGACACCATGTTTTTAATCATTTATTCAAGAAAACTACCTAAAAGCCTTGATATGATCCATGTCTCCTACCACCCTCGGGGACAGTGGCACTGGCTGCTTTCTCACAATAAAGTTCTGGCCTGAAATCTGATGCTAAGCGATTCTAAGTGGTTTGCTGATGAGTCTCCACACACAGGCTGGATGGATTAGGACTCTTCAAGGTTACAGAGAGCAGAGGCTCTTTGTAAGCCACCCTCCCCACTCAGGGGAGTAAACAGCTTCTTGTAGCCACAATACCATGCTTCAGTGAGGGTCTCATGAGAGCCTCCAACAGCATGCCCACATCTTGATCTCTCTGACCACACATGCTCCCCACTGTGCCAGTTGCATTACAGTCAAGCTGTCCCATAGGGAGGTGGCAGAGACTTCCAGTAACCTCATGCCTAAACCTCATGGCTCAGCAACGCCCAGACACAGAGAGCCTCTCTTTCTCAGAGTGCCAGCAAAAGACCTTTCTCAATGGCTCTGCACAGATTGCTGGACTGTGTGACATCACTGAGCTGTCACTGTGGCCAGAAGCTGGGAGGACAGGAACGGGCCTCTCTGAAGAGGAATTCAGATGTTGCTTCTAGAGGAAGCTTGAGTGCAGAGCAAGCAAACACAGCTAATAACCATGGCACACCTACAGCAGGCCAGGCCTGACCAAGCCCGCTCTCTAGTCTCTTCATGCTACCTTCACCAAGGGCCTCCAGCATGAGGCCTGACTGCTGCCCACAAACCCAGGTAGAACTGAAGAGACTGGGCTTCTGACTTGGGCCACTGGGAAAGACAGAGAGAGCTTCACGGGCTTAGATGAGAGAAGACACCCCCTCCCCCAGTCCCTGCATGGTAGGCCTGCTTTCCAGGAAAGGGTTAACATTGAAGGGGAGGCCCACAGCATGGTGCCCAATGGGAGGAAGCCCACCCACTGTGCATGCTTAACCAGGCTTCCTGTGGGGGGGCAGGAAAGACTGGGTGGCCCAGCAAGGTATGCTGGGGTGAATCTGGTTCCTCACAAAGGCCCAGAGCCAGTGAGCCTTGGGTCAGTGCGTGTCCCCTGGGCCCTTGGGTTGAGTTCATTCTTCTCAGCTGATATCATGAGGCATCGTGGAGGAGAAAGGAAATGATTCTCCTGGAATGTTCCATCTAGAGGCTGTTACTGGGATCCAGGAGGTCACGGGAGCAGGAAAATGGAAAGAAAGTATGAGCATGTGAGTATGTTTGTGTGAGAGTGCATGTGTGTGAGAGTGCATGCATGTTAGAGTGCATGTGTGTCAGTGCATGTATGTCAGAATGCATGTGTGTGAGAGTGCATGTGTGTGAGTGCATGCTTTTGAGCATGGATTGTGTGAGAGTACATATGTGTGAGAATGCATGTGTGTGAGCATGCTTTTGTGTGCCTATTAGCATGAATGCATGTGGTGGTGGTGGGGGTGGCTGTGTGCGCTCGCGCTTAAGCGCAAGCTGGTGCCTGAGCATGAATATGTATATATGTGAGCATGTGTGTGTTCTTGTATACATGTGAATGAGCATATGCTTGTAGTACATCTGTATCCACATTGTTTGCATATATTCATGTGTGGGGGCACGCTTGTGTGTGTACATGTGTATGTCCTTCTCCAATGGAAATAAACAAAGTCTAGAAACAGAGGGGAAGACCACGGTTGCCCTTCTACCTCCAGCAAGGAGTCACAGGAAACTTCTTCAGACTGTTCTCTCAATGAGAAGAGTAGGTCAGCCTGGAAGCCTTGTCCCTAAGACATGTCATGAGGTGATGCTTTTCTTTGCAGACACGTACTGGAGGTGTGGGGGCAGAGCCCAGCCCTCCACTTTGAACTTGAGATTCATCTCTTTCCATTCAAGTTTTCTGAACATCAGCAGAGCCACCATGTTTACCAGCCAAGGGCCCTCCTCCTCCTCCTCCTCCTTCCTTCCAGTGACCCCTCACTGAGAGTCCAGTAGGAAAGGCCTTAGGCTCAGCGCCCCCTGAAGCAAGAGCCCAAAGCCCACCAATGAGAAGAAAGGGTCAGAAGTCCACAGTAGACACAGTCGCTGTCACTCAGGTAGGAGTGGCCTGCAGACCAAGGCATGAAGGTGGGTGCGGCCTGTGAACAGGCAGGGCCACTTAAGAGGTGAGGTGCATCTTACAGGCCCTCAACAACCTAGATCGAATTTTAACAAGTGTCCCTTAGACATTCAGGACTCCAGCGTCACATCCCCTGCAGAGTCTCAGGAGGGCCTTTCGGTCCAGAAGACTGACCAGGAGGCTTATAGAGCATGCACATGCGCAAAAAAAACTGACCACGCTGGAGGGTTACAGAGCATGCGCACATAGGTACTATGTGCAGAGGATTCCCCTCTGCAGCAGGTAAGCAGGAGGGACAGGAGATGACACTCGTGTCTGAGGGTTGCTGCCCCTGAAACACAGCGAGGGAAGGTCAGAAGCTGTGTGGAGGTCCCAGGGGCTGATTAGAACCGTTTGTGGGGTCAGCATGAGGCAGGCCTGCGTGCTGCGAGCGAGGAAGGACAATGTCTGCTCTGTTCTGCTCCAGAGCAGATGCCAATGCTGCCTCTGACTTTACAGCTTTTTCTTGGCTATGCGGGTGAAAGAGCTGATTAAAAACGGGCCGCTGGATGCTCGACAGCCTCCCGGAATGTGGTACAGGACGCGCCGGGCCTGGGCCATAATCCTCGCTGGCTCCGGCTCCCACGGAAAATGTGCAACCCGCGGGTCCAGCCTCGAAGGCCAGAGGCTCAGGAGCTGCCCACACTCTGGGCCTCCTGCCAGCTCGGACCCAGGGCCCAGACCCTGTCAACGCTGAGCAGTGAGGGCACCTCCAGCCTTCCTGGGACTAAGGAACCTGCAGCACCGTCTGGAGCATCCCCTCCTGGTCCACGCGCTGAGCTGCAGCAGCCTGGTGTAGGTAAAACCCACTAAGCCTGGGGCGTTGGGTTTCAGAGACAAGTCACTGTGTGGTCTGTGCCGAGTGCCAAGACTTTCCAACCATACATTTGGACAGCGGTTACTCAAGTTTGGGTAAGAAAACACTTACCCAATTTCCGAGCAGTCTGTGGAGTAAGGGGCCTGTACCAGACACAGGCACTACAGTGGCTTCCCAGCAGCCTGGCCCGGCCACGTATGTCCACAGGGTTCACGGGTCAATGGCCACGCCTGGCCCTGTGCCCCCATCCACGAGATGGCAAACTCCCTGGAGCCTGGCCGAGACGTCCACATCACCGGTTCACTGCCAGAAGGTCGAGGCTCCCGAGAGGGAAGCTGGAACGCTGACTGGAAAATGAAAAAGTCGCCCCTTAATGAGGAGCCGGAGGAGGCTGGAAATGCCAAAGCTGGAAGGAGCTTCGGAGAGGGGCAAGCTCGGCTCTCCAGGCCTCTGAGGCCTTGTCCATAAAATGAGGGGGTGAAGTGAGGGAGGCAGCCCAGGCCACCCAAGGTGTTAGTGGCTCAGCTGGCCTCAGACCTCTGACCCCATGCAGGGCCACCTTCCACACAGTAGACCTCACCTAAGACAGAACCTAGGGAGTGTGAGCCAGTCTGCTCCTGACAGAGGGAGGGGCCAGCTCCACACAAGGGCACAACCCCACCTTTTCTTCACAGGGTACTAGAAATGGGCACGACCCCTGAAGTCCACCAGCTAAGGCCCCTGTGTTCATAACACAGGAATCTTGCTGCATATCATCATGACTTGTGCCATTAAGAAGAAGCGGAGGTGGAGCTGGAGAGATGGCTCAGCAGTTAAGAGCACCGACTGCTCTTCCGGAGGTCATGAGTTCAAATCCCTGCAACCACATGGTGGCTCACAACCATCCATAATGAGAAACAAATAAAGAACCTATAGGCTGGAGCGAGCAGAGGTGGGAGCAAGCAGAGCAGAAGCAAGAGGGAGAAAGGGAAGAAAAAGAAGAAAGAGGGGAAGGAAAGAGGGAGGGAGGGAGGGAGGGAAGGAGGGAGGGAGGGAAGGAGGGAAGGAGGGAGGGAAGGAGGGAAGGACAGCTATAGTAGCTATGTGATGTATGTATGTGTGATGTTTACTGAGGCTCTGCCCACCCTCTTCCCAGTCACCAACATGCCACCTTGTGCCAGCCACTGGGGATATGAAAACACCAGGTGTAACCTCTATTGAAGTTACCAGTCAGGTGTGGAAGGCATCAGAAGCTGTAAAGAGCCAGATAATCCTCCCTTCCCCAGAATGGACGGGGCATGTGCTCACTTCTCCAAAGCCTAGTGTTCAGCAGACTGACAGAACTCCAAACAGGTTGGTTGGTAGCTGATGATGACCAACCGTTTGGTTGATCATTTGACTAATCACTGCCTATTTGTTACTGGTTAGAAGAGCTATAATGAGTTGTTAGCAGTGGGTGGATGCTTGGCTAGTTGATCGGTTGGTTTGTTGGTTAGTTAGGTTGGTTGGTTTGTTGATCAGTTGGATTGGTTCGGTGGGTGGTTCATTAGTTGGTTAGTTAGTTGATTGGTTGGTTGGTTGGTTGGTTAGATGAATAGTTGGTTGATTAGGTGGGTGGTTGATGATTGGTTGGTTTGTTGATCAGTTGGATTGGTTGGGTGGGTAGTTCATTAGTTGGTTGGTTAATTGAATAGTTGGTTGGGTGGCTGATTAGTTGAATTGGATGAGTAGGTGGTTCATTAGTAGGTTAGTTATTTGGTTGGTTGGTTGGTTGGTTGGTTAGTTGAATAGTTGGTTGTGTGGGTGAGTGGTCCATTGTTGACTAGGTAAGAGGAAAACCCAGATCTAACCAACGTAGTACTCTAAATAGAAGATGTTGGGTTGAAAGCCAAAGAAACCACTCCCATCTCTGCCACTTCTACATTCTCTGGCCATGAGAAAGTCCCTTCCAGGCCTGGAGAGATGGCTCAGGAAATAAAGGTGTTCACAGCACAAGCTTGGTGACCCAGGTTTGATCCCTGGAGCCCAAGGAAAAGTGAAAGAAGAAAACAGACCCCACAAAGTTGTTCTCTGACCTCCCCATGCATCGTGCACACTTGGACCCATACACAGTGATGATGATGATGATGACGACGACGACGACGACGACGACGACGACGACGACGACGACGACAATGACATCTTTAGAGAAGAAAGTCTCTTCTGGGAGACTAGTCAAGAATTATATATTAATTGAATATATATAATTAAATATAATGAATATATAATAATCAAATGAATAAATGCATCTCTTTAGTCAGGCCTCATAGTTCATATCAGTAATCCCAGAAGTCAGGGAGCTAAAGCAGGAGGCTCACAGTGAGATCAACGCCAGCCTGAGCTACAGAAAGAGGCTCTCTCAAGTACAAAAACCAAAACCAGGAGTCCCTTCACATCAGGGCCCCTCCAGTCCACGCTACTGGCTACATAGCAGGTTTGCTTTAGATACTCAGCATGTGGCACATAGAAGGGACAAGAGTGCACTCTGTAAGCGGCAGGCGTTGTCATCTGCTCAGCATGGCTGAAGGACTCCATCTATAATCCATACATGCTTACCTCAACCCCACCAGGCACCACTTGGGGATTCTACACACGGTCTCCATGTAAGCCTAGCAGCCCCCATGAGGAAGGAGTGTGGATTGTGCCAGCTTCACATGCCAAGGGCCAACCTGAAACTCACAAGGTGTAAAGAAAACATTTGTACAGATTTCAAATTCTCTGGCATTCGTGGTAGGAGACGGCCTCCCGGGAGGAAGGCCCAGCTCAGATGCCAGCTCTTGAGGAGGGCAAGTGTCCAGGGGCAAATGGTTTCTACTTGATAAAATGCCTCCACATCCAGAGAAAAGATGGTCACCAGGAGAACCAGGGGTTCAAGGTCATCTCTGTCTACACGGCAAGTTTGAGGCCAGCCTGGATACATGAAACCCTGTCTCAAAACAACAGAAAAACACACTTACATCTCACATTTTTGAAGGCCATATTATGCTTACAATCCATTTCCAAATGAGGAAAAGGACTCAGGTTATAGTAAATGCCAGGTTACTAGATGTTAAAAGCCTTCTGCCTCCCCAGTGCTGAGGTGTACTTCCAGAGATCTAAGGCAAAAACATGTGCTAAGCACAAACCACGTGTCCCAGAACATCTCTGCTCAAGCACACACGTGTCCTGAGCCATTGCTTTTTTTTTTTAAATTTCTCAATTAAAAATCCCAAAGAGTTGGGGCTGGTGAGATGGCTCAGTGGGTAAGAGCACCCGACTGCTCTTCCGAAGGTGATAAGTTCAAATCCCAGCATCCACATGGTGGCTCACAACCATCTGTAACGAGATCTGGCGCCCTCTTCTGGAGTGTCTGAAGACAGCTACAGTGTACTTACATATAATTAATAAAATAAATCTTTAAAAAAAAATCCCAAAGAGCTATAAATGAAAAATAATAAACTGTTGCATACATCATACAACCCTGGAAAGTATGGGAACAGCTGGCTTCTAGCTCTTAGGAAGTGGGCTCAGCTCTCACACACCTGGGTGACAAAACAGCCCACCCTCACTGCTCCAAGATGCTGAGAAATGGGCGTGGCTTCCTCCTGTTTCCTGGTCATGTCCAACTCCAAGTTCTGTTTTGCAGTGAAATTGTTCTGCTCCATCACCACACCACAGCCCCACATACACTCTCCTTGTTCATTTGGTAGATTAGACACAGCAAAGGAGAAAAATCAGTGAATTAGAAGACTGAGCTAAAGAATCCTACAAAATACGTCACAGAAACAAGGAGGTAGAAAACATGCAGGGGAGTTAGAGACATAAGGTAAAATACGTAGTTCTGGTGGGCCCCGGGAACATTCCTACAGAGTAAAACAGATTGAGACAGATATGGTCTTTAATGATTAAACCCTAATGTGTCCAAAATCAAATAAGATCATGACTATTCAGACTAAAGGAGCTTCAAGAGCAGCTTGGGATGGGTAGGTGGGTGGATGGAGGATGGATGGATGGATGATGGATGGATAGGTAGATGATGAATGGATGGGTAGGTGGATGATGGATGGATGGGTGGATGGATGGATGGATGGGTAGATTGTGGATAGATGGTAGAGGATGAATGACATACTTGTGAAAAGTCTTTCTACAGATGGAGAGGTAATTTAGTGTTTAAAACTATTGACTACTCTTCCAAATGACCCAAGTTCAGTTCAATTGTGAGCACCCATATGGCGGCTCACAGTCCCAGGGGATCTCATGCCCTCTTCTGATTTCCTCAGACACCAGGCACACATGTAGTATACAGACATACGTGCAAACAGTGCACACTCATGCACATTCAATAGACAGAAGATAGATGATAGACAACGATTAATAGATATAGATAGATAGATAGATAGATAGAATAGACAGACAATGAATGATATGATAGACAATGATAGATAGATGATAGATAGATAGATAGATAGATAGACAATGATAGATATGATAGACGATAGATAGATAGATAGATAGATAGATAGATAGATAGATAGATAGATTAGACAGACAAAGATAGATATGATAGACAATGATTGATAGATAGATAGACAATGATAGATATGATAGATAGATAGATAGATAGATAGATAGATAGATAGACAATGATAGATATGATAGACGATAGATAGATCGATAGATAGATAGACAATGATAGATATGATAGACGATAGATAGATAGATAGATGATAGATAGCAGATGTTTTTAAATAGAAAAGACTAATCTTAAAGGCTCATAAATGAGAGATAAACATGCAAATCATAAAAGTTGATAAATGTAAGGATGCTGAACAGGGAAAAAGGCTGCCTCCATTTAGTAGTGGATCAGTATAAGCGTGCAAAGGCCTGAGAGTGATGGAGTTCCTTCAAATTGCTCTAGAAAAAACAAGCACCCCATAGTCTCCAAACAATTAAGGAATATTTATCATTGTCACCAAGAACACCCACAGCAGTAGCAGCACCATCATCATCACCACTGCCGCCATCATCACTGTCATTGTCATCTTGTGTAGAGATCACTGCTGTGGACAATGTCCAGCATATTTAATTTTACCCATTTTCCACTTCACCCCCATGAAACCCCCGGGGTCATAGGCGGAATCATTGTTATTATTTTGCAGATGAGAAGCTGAAAGACCGCAAAACCTGATGCCTTTCCCATGGCTAAAAACTCCTTGGTCCATGCCAGTGAGACCATGCGTGTATTCCCTGTCCCGCCCCCTGTCCCGCCTCCTGTGTCCTGTCAGGTTCATGCTGTCAGCCTCCTGTACCTGGAGCCAAGTGCATTCCTTCACCGGTGGGGGTTCGGGGCGGGGGGGGGGGGGGGGGGGGAGGGAGGGTTGATGGAGACCCAGTAGGTCTCTGGGCTCATTCAAAGCCCGCAAGACCCTGAGTTGGATCTCGCATGGCTCATTTCGACACGCGCTGATGGGAAACGCCAGGGAAAACATTTTATAGGTTTAAAAACACAAACAAGCACATTAAAAAGCTTTTCAAGGTGTCCATTATAAAAAGCACCGGTGTGAGCCTGGTGGGAAGGGAAGGCCCCTCCCCCGCCCTCCTCCTCTGCTCCGTGGAAAACTGTTTTCACAGGTGGAAAGTGACTGCGTTTCAATAGGGATCAAATCCCAGCAGCCCTGGCAGCCCTCATACGCGCCCACGCGGAGCAGAGCCTGGTTTGGCTAACTTCCCACCCTGTAGCCGATTTCTGCAGGTCTTTGGATATTAAAACAAACCAAAAAAAAAAGAAAAAAGAAAAAAAGATAAACTCAGCTAAAACTCAAATGCACAGGCTCGCCCAGCCCAGCCCGTGGGAGGGCGTCTCACCACGTACCCTGCATTTCTTCGAAGCACTATCTCTAAATACTTAATAATCACGATGCCGTACAGCAACTCCTAATGAAGCCCCATCCACAGAACCGCCCCAACCACCCCAACCGCCCTGCCCCACCCCACCCCAGATAAGCATACTGTGCTCAGAAAGCCGTGCAGGGGCTCAGGCCTCTTAAACCTTGAGAGAATCTGGTCCTCCAGAATGTTCCTGTCCCAGCCCTAAAGCACAGAGAGGCTAAGCAGGTCACCTGAATACACACAGCCAATAGATGAAAAGGGTCGAATTTGCAGCCCCCCCCGGGGGGGGGAGGGGAGGAAAGCAACATAGAGCCTGGGAGAAAGTAGATGAGGTGCTATGAATCGAACCCTAAGCCAGCCTCGAACTCTTCCTGCCTCAACCTCGCCAGTCTGGGATTACAGTTGTGTGCCTGCACACCCCAGCTAGCTCTCAGCTCTTTACCATCATGCCCCTGCCTGTGTGGGAGCCTCTGCTGCCCAGGTTGTTTTTGGTTGAAAGCTACCCCACTAGACTATGGCTCTGACCAAAGTGCATGGCCCAGACAAAACCTTTGGGGCGAGCTCATGCTGAAATAAGATTTTATTCCTGTTTCTCCATGATGTGAGTGGAGCCATCAGGGTTGTACAGTGTACTACCCGAGCAGCTATACACAGGAGCTCTACCTACCACCCATCCTCAGCTTGTCAGTGTGCCGCAGTAGGAGGCTAGGAACGCACTCTCCCAGGGTCATACCTTATGATGTCACTGTTACAGGAGACACTGGGAATGTTTACAGAAACTGCTTACAACTCCACCCGCCTCTCTGGTTTTTCAACCTCCATTCCCCTCCCCCCATCTCCCTCCTCCCTTCTCTACCCAGGAACCTCCGGGCCTGGCTTCTTCATCATGGGCTTGAACATCATTCAGACATCCACCCTTGTCCCTTCATGAAATCGCCAGCCTAGAGCCTTCAACTCCTTGTCACCCTGTGAATAGTCAGCCACTCACAAAGAACTACCTGGTTGTCAGGCAGCCCCCTACACTGGTGTCTTCAATCCACACACAGTAGTAGTTCATGCCTGTCATCCCAGAGGCGCACAGAAGCGCACAAGAGCCTGAAGCAGGACGACAGCCTTAAGTTCAAAACCAACCTGAGTTACATAGTGAATATATCTCAATAAACAGGGCCGAGTGTGGCTCGTTTGGCAGAGTGCTGGCCCAGTATGCATGTAGTATGTATGTATGTATGTATGTATGTATGTATGTATGTATGTATGCATGTAGTATGTATGTATGTATGAAGGTTCCAGCCCCAGCCTAGCACAAACCAGGTATGGTATGGCTCACCTATAATCCAAGCACTCAGGAGGTGAAGGCAGAACGGTCAGGAGCTCAGGGTCTTCCTTGGCAACATGAAAGATGAGGCTAGCCTGGGCTACATGAGACCCTGTCTCAAAGGAAACATAAATCCATCAGTGCACCCAAAGCTGATTGCCACAGCAGACGCCCATTTGAACTGGGGTCTTGTCACAGTGTCTTGTCACAGTGTCTTGTCACAGTGTCTTGTCACAGTGTCTTGTCACAGTGTCTTGTCACAGTGTCTTGTCACAGTGTCTTGTCACAGTGTCATTTGGATGCTGGGACTTAGAGGGACGTATCCCCAGGCCTCAAAGCTGCTTCACAGCTAAGGAGGGCTCCAGCTGCTAAAGTCCGTGCTGAGCCCAGAAGCCCCCGTACTGGTGAGCGTCTGTCTCTGCAAAGCCCGTGACTCCAGTGCAGTGGACACAGGGCTCTCTGTCACTCTGGGTGGGGAGAGAGGCAGCTATGCATCTGCTGAGCTCAAGGGACCTCAGACTCAGGCCTCTTTCCTCTCAAAAGCTGGGAGGAGCCCACAACCTGAAGTGAGCACTCCACTGGACTCCCTCTTTTCTCTGTTTTAGGTGCTGTGGAGCCGGCACCCTGATAGCACTGTCGGGTTGTTTTGGTTTGGTTTGGTTTTTGGTTTTGTTCTTTTGTTTTGTTTTTGTTTGATTTGATGCCAGCAACAGGCAGTTAAGTAACTCAAGTCCCCGTATTTTTCTGCATGTCCCTACCTTCCTTTTCCCAAACGTCATGAGAGAGGACCATGCTGGAGCCTGGACAGGGACAGTTCACCTAAGTTGTTCCATCTTACTCTGAAGTCAATGCCAGCAGCAAAGGGCTGAAAACCAGGCTGTCCCAATGAGAACCTGGGGATCCAAGGTTTCTGTTAATTGCCGGTGACACATAGACGGTGACTAAAACAAATGAAATGCCTTTGTTTTCAGGAAAGTAGATGCTTCCAGGAGGTCTCTGGGGAGGGGGAAGAGGCGAGCGGGAAGGGAGCGGGTGATAGCGATGGGAGGGAAACCAACAAATTATAAAACAAACTACAGTACATCTCAAAGCAACGGACTCTTGGATGTCACCGAGGGAAGGGAAGAGAGGGGTAGGAGGGACGTGCTCCAAGAGTGTCAGCCACACCTGAATGTGGCCTTACTCACCCTGTGTAATAAAAAAACACAATCTTGCCGGGCAGTAGTGGTGCACGCCTTTAATCCTAGCACTCGGGAGGCAGAGGCAGGTGGATTTCTGAGTTCAAGGCCAGCCTGGTCTACAGAGTGAGTTCCAGGACAGCCTAGGCTACAGAGAAACCCTGTCTCGAAAAAAAAAAAAAAACTTTGGTGTCTGTGTGTATGTGTACATGTACATACACATCACACACCAAAAAAAAAAAAAAAAGAAGAAAAAGAAAGAAAGAAAGAGAGAAAGAAAGAGAGAAAGAAAGAAAGAAAGAAAGAAAGAAAGAAAGAAGATGGAAAACAATGTACTACTTTGTGTACTTACTTTAAAAACTGTTTTCAATGCTCTACTTAAGCCAGCTATTTATTCTATCATCAATATCCTTAAAATACCACTAATGCCCCCAAAACAACTGCTCTCTTGGTATAACTGAAGAGGGCCAGCATGAGGCTCACATCAGTGTCAAAGCCAGGAGCTAGAAGATGAGAGACACAGCTTCCCATCCCAGAAAGGCTCAGAACTGAGAGAGACAGGACATTCTGCCACAGGCCTGACTTGAGCTCTGCTGTGTACACAGCCATGCATCCCTATTATACTCAAGCAAACAACAGACAGGAGAAGGGAAGAAGGTAAGTGACCCTACTCAGTTGTGAGGACAGTGGTAGCAGAGGGGCAGGGTCATTAAAAGGGTGTCCAGGAAATCTAGATGATCGACATAGAGTTTCGCCCCAAAGAATGATCCATCCAGCCTTCCGAAGCTCGGAGGCATCTTTCTGTGTGTCCCTGGAAGGTGAGTGCTTCCCTAACATGCAGCTCTTGGCCTCCTCAGAACCCTTCTCTAAACAGGTTGAATTCTTGTAAACTGTCCAAGAAAGTTCCAAATTCCACCCTTGTAACCCCAGACCCGGGACCCTAATGGGACAGGCGGTTTCCTTTTTCCTCAGCCGGCAACTTTTCCAAACAGGACAGGAAGATGAGTAGTCTTCAAAGAATTCTTCATGTTCGTCCGAAAACGCAGATTCCCATCTGTCTGGAGGTTGCTTTTGGGCCAAAGCCACAGGGATCATGGAGTGCCTTTGGATGCTCTGATGAGCTCTGGGCAGTCCAGCTTCACCCCAGCAAGGAGGAGGCCCAGCCTCTTTTCCCTTCACCCTGGAGCTCACTGGAGTCCCCAGACCTGCAGCCTCTGGTAGGCCCCCACTCGAGGGGCTGGCGTGCCTGAAAGGCCCACATCTGCTACCCTGGCCACAGTGATCTATGTTCCCACCGCCAAGGCCTGCGGTGCCAGCCCCACGTCGAGAGCTGGATTGTGGTGGTCTGTCTGTGTTTGTTGAAATTGGGCCTGGAGCAAGGGCCTCGCCGGCGAGACTCCCTGGAATGTGCGCAGGCCCTGTGCAGGCGGCTCTGTCAGCAAGCTCAGGAAATGGCTGCAGGGCTGGGCCAGCGCAGCCTCCCCCAGAAGACACCATCAGGAGGGGACTGAGGGGCAGATGCAGCTGCCAGGACAGAGGTCCCTTTTGTGTGGGCGCAACCAACCTATTCTCTCCAGGTTCACAGTATGAGGTCCTGATTTATTTGCACCAAGTAAAAAAATTAAATAGGAAACTAGAATTTTTTCATTTGCCTCACAGAGCATTTTCCAGAAAGAAAACTAAAGCATGCTATGTTTGAAGCTGCAAGCATAGGTCTTAGTATCAAAATAACAATAGAGGTGCATTAATGTGTCAGAGTAACAACTGATGCACCTTACTGTGTCAAAGTAACAATAGAGGTGCACTACTGTAGCAAAGGAGGCGCTTTAGTAGTCTAGAGGGCATCTGGCCTGCATTTATATCTGTGGACCACAGGCCTGCAGAGGCCAGAAGAGGGTGTCATATCCCCTGGAACTGGAGGTACAGACAGCAGTGAGCCACCAGCAGCCCTATTGGTGGTTCCCGGGGATCAGCTGTGACAGGACTCAGGAAACGAGGTGCAGCTGGCAGAGGCCACACCTGTACATGACAGATGTGGTTCATTAGACTGTATAAACATGGGGCCATGGCAGGGTGAAGTAGGCAGGGTAGACATAGTGGGACATGAGTGGAGACCCACGGAGGCTGCTGGTCTGAGAGAGAGGGCTTTAGGATGCTGGAGGTCTAACATCTGGCGTGGGACTGGTCTCATTTCTGAACGTTCTGGGATGTGGAAGGAGTGATGTCCACCGGCTGGTCAGTGTGGGGTGAGGCAATGTGTGTCACGCAGCTTTGTCCATCGCCACATCGTCCCCCGACCCAACAGCTTAGAACAATCTCCTGCTGTAGCCACCTTCCCATTGGCCAGCAGCATTCAGTCTGCAGGCAGCTCTCCCACTGACAGTCTTGGGGCTTTCTGCCTGTCCTGTAGTGATGGCCTGGGATAGGGCCAGACTGGCCACATAGCTCCTTCGCACAGCCTCTCTTTCAACCTCTCTCTCTCTCTCTCTCTCTCTCTCTCTCTCACACACACACACACACACACACACACACACATCTCTCTCACACACACATACACATCTCTCTATCTCCATCTTCATCTCTATCTCTATCTCTCGCTCTCTCCCCAGTGCTATTCCACATGGCTTGCCCCTCTGACAGGCAGCCTGGGTTAAATACATGAGACTCGAATGACCTCTCAGGAGGACACCAACGCTGTTTCCTTTGGTTATGTTGTTTAGACAGCCGCAGGTCCATCCCAGGCTCAGGAGATGGGGATGAGCTCTGGTGAGGAAGAGAACACCTCATAAAGTACTGGGACAGTAGATGACACCGGGCACACTCCGTGGCTGCCTGAGTACTGCTCTCCTACTGTACTTGATTGTAGATGTTTGCTGCCTGGATGGAGGAGATCCTTTCACAATGTCATTGTGACCCAGCAGCTAAGGGGATCGATCACCTCACTACAGTGGAGTTTCTAAGACCAGTCCCAGGACACTCAAGGACTGTGTAGATTACCATGGGCAGAGTGTAGTAGATGTTAAGTTAATCTGTGGGCAAAGCACAGTAGGTGATCTTCTGGCTTGGAGCTTACCTGATAGACCAGTGAGCCCTGTCTCTGTCTCCCCAGTGCTGGGATTAAAAGAGCCAGACTTTTAGGATTTTAGATCAAACCCATGACTCCTCATGCATCCGAGGCAAGCACTTTACCGACCGAGCTATGCCCCTGGCCCATCAGCAGGGATTTTGCATTATGGGCCAGAAGCTGGCCTGCCTTGTCACCTTCAAGAGGACTATGGATTTCCAGGACACTCGGCAGGAGGCCTTCTGACACAGCCAAGCTCCTGGGAACATACTCACACATGTTCTCACACAAGTGTGCTAACACACATGTGCAGCGACACTCACTGAAGCAAGCCATACGTGCAACAGTAAAGACCTGGGAGTTTACTCAGAGGGAACCCAGGGGGTTACAGCACTGCCACACAAAGAACACCACGAAGTTGAAAAGGAAGGCGGAAGCTCAGACTTGAAGGAGGGTCCGCGGGCAGGCGGTGCGTGAGTGGAGAGAGCAGGCTGTAGACTCTTGAGCCTCATATAATCCCATTTGTGTAAGAAAGCATGAATGCACAGGATTGTTTATACAGACATTGGAGGTTCTGGACACAGCGACATCAAATTCTTCACCAGTCGTCCTGAGAACAGCCTTGCCGCTCTGCCTCTCCTTTCTATCGCTTGAATTGTTTCCAAGAGCGGCATGCTCGGGGCGAGTAAACGTACCCTTCCCCTGCTTCGTGTTATGGAAAAAGTCAAACGTTCGCCACAACAGAGAGGAACCCTGGGGTTCCCACCCCAGCTTTAGAAACTGTGGGCTCACGGCCAAGCTCGCTGCATCTCCACCCCACCCTCCCAGCCCCCACCCCTCAGCACACCCAAAACTCACATCATGTCCCAGAGACAAAGTATCAACTGGCTCTCCTGATTTACAATCCGTTCTCCTGTAAATTATTTTGAAACAGTTTGCTTCTACCAGAATTCAAATAAGGGCTACACATTGCAATGTGCTCGGCTTGGTTTGGTTTATTTAGTCACTATCCAGTCTGTGCATGAGGGTGGGTAGGCGAGTGAATGTGTATGCATGCATGTACCACGGCCCGTGGGGATGAGGGTCAGAGGGCAATTTTCTGGAGTCAGTTCTCTCCCTCAACCATGCAGGTTGCAGAGAGGGGGTGGGGAACCCAATACTTTATCCAGCAGTCAGCCAGCTGTCGCATCTGTATTATGTAGTGACGGAAGGCCCAAGCGTCTGAGGGCTGCTACAGCATGAAGGTTCAGGGCTAAGGTCCAGGGTGACCCTGCCTGCCCTGCTTGTCATAGCAGCTGCAGGAAAACCATGCATTTTTACTCCATGAGAGGTTTCCAATACTGCCAAGGATAGAGAGTACCACTGCCCTCCCTTACAGAAAACATCTAGGGTCATGTGTGGCTCAGAGCTCCTAGGCAACAGAGTTGCTATCTGTATCTAGGAAAGATAACCAAATATTTAGGCCAAGTTCTGCCACTCACTCCCCTGTGTCAAATTTACACAAAACGTTTCTAAGCTCTGGCATGTCTTCGCCACTTTCCTTATTGTTGAGACAAAAGACCCAACAAAGCAAGGGAAGGAAGGAAGGAAGGAAGGAAGGAAGGAAGGAAGGAAGGAAGGAAGGAAGGAAGGAAGGAAGGGTGGGTTTCTTCAGGTGTGCTCCATCGTGGCTGGCCGGGAAGGCATAGAGCAGTCGTGGGAGCAGGGGGCGGCTGGTCACCTTGAGTCTGCAGGCAGGAAGAAGAGAGAGATAAATACCCATGCTCAGCTCATGTTCCTCTCTGTGCAGAGCAGGACCCCACAGCACTGCCCACACTTAGGGTGAGTCCTCCCTCCTCAGTTAAACCTCTGGCTCCATCCTCACAGACACATCGAGAGTGTCACACCTCCACGGTGACACTAAACCTTGTTCAGCATCAGCGTGTAGCTTTAAGTTTTTCCTACACCTATTTTTAATGATGGTTCTTAAATGCTTTACCCTCCCTTTTAGTCCACCACCCACCAGAGGTAGTGGGAAAGAAAGGATGTGGGAGAAGTGGACCTGTTTAGAAATGGCTCTTTGGAGCAACTCCCGTCTGTGTTGTCTGGGAATCAGCTGTTCAGGTCACGGGTCAGCAGCAGCAGCTCGATCCACTCACAAACATTTCACAGATACACCAGCAGTCCAGTTCGGTAGATTGAGGATAGCAAACCGAATCGCAGCAGCAGTACTACCTAGCAGAGACAGCCAGGCCTCAGCCTCGGCTCCAGTCAGCAAGAGTGATGCCAGGAAAAGTTCTCAGCTCTGCCTCTCTCAGTGAAGCAAAGTTGAGAGAAGACTCAAGACCCACAAGTGTTACACAGCCAGCTCTATAAGCAAGCCTAGCTCGGCCCCCATCACTGTCCACCGAGTCCTATTTGTTCCCTCCCAACATCCCGTGTCCTCCATCGTTCTTGCTGACATCACTCTGCCAATCAGCCTAAGTCGGAGGAAGCAGCAAGAGCCGCAGCACACCACCAAGACTGTTTTGGTTTGCTTCACTCTATGGAGTCCCAGCTAATGCAGCTCAACTATGCAATGTAATGCCGACCAATATATGTGTGTCATTAGTGAAAATCCTTCATCGTGTGTTCTTTCATGTGCTTGCTCTTGCAAAAATTCCTTTCTTGCTTCAGTTAAACATTCCTTCATGAGTCTGCCTTAGCCTTTCACCTGTGGCCACTTCAGGAAAACCCTCCTTCATGTGTTTGCCCCAACAAAATGCCATCCAACACAACTGACTTTCCAAAGAACCCTTAAGTTTCCACTTCATCAGTGTGACACAGCCTAGGGTCTCTTAAGAAGAAGAAACCAGCCAGGCGTGGTGGCGCACGCCTTTAATCCCAGCACTCAGGAGGCAGAGGCAGGCGGATTTCTGAGTTCGAGGCCAGCCTGGTCTACAAAGTGAGTTCCAGGACAGCCAGGACTATACAGAGAAACCCTGTCTCAAAAAAAAAAAAAAAAAGAAGAAGAAACCTTAATGGAAGAGTTTCCTCCATCAGATTGGCCTACGGCTGTGTCCCTGAGGAATTAGCTTGATTGATAATTGATATGTGACAGCCCAGCCACTGTCAGTAGTGTCAGTCCTGAGCAAGTAGGTCCGGACTGTATAGGAAAGCTAGCTGAGGGGCTGGAGACCTGGCTCAGCAGTCAAGAGTACTGTATATTCTTCCTAAGGTTCCAAGTTCAATTCCCAGCACCCACATGGTGGCTCACAACCATCTGTGATGGGACCTGATGCCTTCTTCTGTCATTCAGCTGTACATGCAAATAGAACACTCATGTAATAAATAACTTTTTAAAATACTATAATCTTTAAATAATATTTATATAAATATATTCTATAAATATATATAAATATATTATAGATGTAGATAAATTATATATAAATATAAAATAATATAATCTTTAAAATAAATAAACAAATCTTTTTATTTATTATTTAAATCTGCTTGCTCCAGCCCTGCTCGCTCCAGCCCAAAAATTTATTATTATATGTAAGTACACTGTAGCTGTCTTCAGACACACCAGAAGAGGGTGTCAGATCTCATTATGGATGGATGTGAGCCACCATATGACTGTTGGGAATTGAACTCAGGACCTTCGGAAGAGCAGTCGGTGCTCTTACCACTGAGCCATCTCACCAGCCCATAATTTTTTTTAAAGTTAAAAAGAAAAGTTAGCTGAGCCAGGCAGTAAGCAGTGTTCCTCTGTGACCTCCATTTCAGTTCCTGCCCTGACTTCCCTCAATGACCCGGAAGTGTAAGTTGAAACAGACCCTTTCTTCTCCTAAGTTTCCTTTGGTCATTGTGGTTACCACAGCAACAGACGACAAACGTGAACACTAATCAAACTGACAGCACCACGGCCTTTTGAGATCTGAGGGTTACAGATGAAGGTGAATATATTGCGCACACAACCAGAGAAGGGCATGTGTGGGCACAGGCGGGCACAGCGGGCAGTGGTGGGACTCACCCACGTAACCCTGTGACAAACACAAGGCTAGCAATGGGTCCTAAACACCCAGGCCTCTCACCAGTAACCATGCAGACCCTACACTTGAAAGGTCCTTTAAGCTGGGGAAGGATTGGGCAGTAACGGGTCAGGGAGGCAAAAAGGAGTGTAAGAACAGCGGCTACTTGACCCACACACTAGCTACCAAACACGGTGCCGTAGGTCTCCTGCTCCCAGAAGTCCTGAAGATCTGGTGTTGGCACCCGTTCTGGTTGCACAGTAGGCTCTCCATTCTCCCAATATATTGCCTTTCTTCTAGTATCTCCAAGTTCTGATACAAGCCACCTCTCTCCCTGTCAAACACTACCTTCTAGTTTTATGTTTGCCTGTTGTGATGTGAGAGGCATCTGTGCATGCCTCTATTCTCAGGGTTGCAGGGAGACCGCATCAGCCAATCAGAATCCTTCTCCGAGAGCTCTCCTGGTGCTGAGGCAGGAGGCTTTCATTCCTGGCCACTGTCAGACAAGAGAAAGGCAGAGTGGCTTGTGAGACCACTCTACATATGGATGGCAGGAAGCCAGAGGGACCGAGGTGGCCGAAAATGAAGAGGATGATGGGGAAGAAAAACACAGAGCAAAGAGAGAGAAGGAACCGGAAGAGGAAACGGAGAAGAGGAGGGACCACCCGTGAGCACCCAGGAGAGCTCTGAACTAGAGAGAGTAGCTGAACTATCCCCCTCTCCTGTGGGCTGCATTTCACGGGAGCTGGAGCAGAGAGAGGGTGGGGGACACAGGGTGCAGGGCCCACCGGGTTCTAGCAGCTGGCCAGGCACTGTAAATGGGAGCTGTGCTGGAAGCAAATGTGTGCTTCTGTGCGGGGAGGGGGGGTGTCCCCCCTCCCGTCCCCTCCCCCAACCTTCCCAGCACCTGTCAGGAAACACTGACCCCATTGCGAGGCTCAGCTTTGCACGGACTCTGTCTAACACCTTGTAAAGAAGGGCACCGGTGCAGAAGATTAAAGGGCGCCATTAAGTAAGTTGTTTTATTTCTTCGGAGACCGACGGCAGGCTGAAGCTGCGCAAGGAAACAGCGCCCAGTTGTTTACTCTCTGTTACCAGGCACCATGAGGCACCTCCCAGAGGCACCCCAGGCGGGTCACGCTGGTGGTTTATAAGGTGTAACTGTTGGGGGGCAGCCAGCGCCAGCCTGCGGGGAGGCTGGGGCAGTCACATGGGTCAGCAGGAACAGTACGCACCAATAAAAGCTCACAGGGCCCGCCCAGTGGGACCCTGGAGGGGGTCTGCTTGGCTCTCAAGTCCTCAGCAAGGCCTGCGTGGAATGTGTATCGAGACCCTGCCCGTTTACACTACTGTGCTATTGTGACTGGCTCAGATTGGCTAGGGAGACCTCTTGATCATGGGCGTGCGTGCTCGTGTGGATGACCTGGGACACTGAGACTCCCTGGGTGCCAACCTCATCTCTCTTGATCTGCTCAGGAAGAAGCTTTAGCAAAACCTTCCATGTTGGAGGAACAGAAAACAATGTGGATGGCTGGATTCGAACAGAGGGTTTTAGGTGACAAGAAGCCCAGAGGGAACAGGAGCATTCCAGACTTGGTGGCAAACAGCCTCTCCCTCCCCCCTCCCGCTCCCTCTATTTCTTCTTTCTCCTCCCATGCCTCTTCTCCCTCTCCCTCCCTCACCTTTCTCTTTCTCCTTCTCTCTCATTCTATCTCCCCATCTCTGTCTCCCCCTCCCATGCCGCACCTTGACATTTCCTTTCCCCCTTAGCTGTGTGCCCTCTGCCTCTCCTGTGTCTCCTGCTCTTCTGGTACAGAGTGCCATCCCCATGAGCCCAGCCCTGAGCAACATCCGAGTCTCAGATTCAGGTGGGAGGATCTGATTGGCCAACATGTAGTTGGCTCTATCCATCCCCAGCCCAAGAAGCAGGGCCTTAGAGGATCACAAGGAAAGTCTCCCACTTCTCCTTTCCTGAAGCCAGCACACATCCCATCTTCAAAAGCCGAGCATGATGGCACAGACCTTTGATCCCATCAGTCAGGCAGCAGAGGCAGGCAGATCTCAAGTTCAAGGTCAATGTGGTTTACATAGCAAGTTTCAAGTCAGCCAGGGCTACATAGAGACCCAGTCAAAAAAAAAAAAAAAAAAAGAAGCCTACTCCATATCTTCTTTAAAAAATAAAAATAATTTCAAAAAATAAATTTATTTTTAGCTAGGAACATGGCTCAGTGGTAGTGCCTATGATGGCCTTCTTAAAGGTCATTTCCAGGCTAGGCAGAGAGTGGTGGGTTCCTGCCATCCAAGCTCTCTGGATGCTGAGGCTGGAGGGGACTTCGGAATCATCCCTGGCTGGCTGATCTTGGCCCTCCTGCGCCTCCCTTGAGCCAGCTTCCCTTCTTAACAATATGCTGGTGTCCTAAACTCTCTTCTCCTTTATGTCCCTGTTGTATTTACACAGAATCACAGTCTGATCTTTTGAAAAGTATACACTACAGACATGACCAAACCAGGCCTGGCTTCTGCTCCTCTGGCCCCTCACCAACAGAGGAGCTTGGGGTAGGACTTAGGGCTCGTGCACATCAGGAAGCAGGCACCAAATGGGACTGGCATGGGGGAACAGGGACGGCTCCAGATGAGGTGGGGTCCTGGGGAGGGGGGTTGGGGGAAGGAAAGCTGGGGATAAGACGTGCCAAACGCTGACAGGCTTGTTCTATAATTACATGATGCTGAACACCACGGGGATGCTGTTATTCTAGGATCTCAGTGCTGAGGCTTTTTCTTAAAAAGATAATCAGATAAAGGAGCAAGGCGGAGACTTGTTACAAGCTGCCCTCCAGCACTGAGCTGTCTACAGGAAACAGCCATTAATGAAGTGATGGGTTGGAGATAGATCTAGAAACCCAGAGGAGAACAGGAGGAGGGGGGCCATGCATCTGAGCACCTACAGCCATTTCAGAAACAATGGGATGCCCATTGACAAACAGCAGTCCAGATGCCACACCCAGACACCCCATGACACTAGGCTAGTGTTGTGTGGGGCACACAGGCTGCTCAGGGGAAGGACATACATGAAGCCAGATCTTGGTCCTGGGACTGCACCCCTCTCCACCCAATGAAGACAGACAGGACAATGCTCAGGTTTGACACCCCACATTCCTCTTAAACTCTGTGGCTCCGTCAACTTCCAACTCTCAGACAAGAGGCAAAAGTCAGTCCTCATTCCCATTAAGGTGGAAAACTCAGGGCTAAGAGAGGGTAGGCCTTCTCTGGGAACCTCGAGCCCTCAGGATCCTGTCTTAATGAGGACATGAATGGCAGCTGACAGCAAAACACTTGCCAGCATCTGACTCGGTGACTGCTGGTCGTGACGATGACACAAGAATGACGAGACGAAAGTCACCACACAGTGGAAGCAGGGCACTGTGATATAAAGGCTTCCTTGCTTTGTCCTGACCACTCTCAAATGGAAGCCTTTTCTTGTGTCATACCAAACCTAGGGGGCAATCCTACCAGTACCTAACCAACGGTAGTGGGCGCTTTCCACACCTCCTTAACAACTGGAGAGGCCAGGACCCAGAAGGGCCAGTCAACCTGCTGGGACAGCAGTGTGATCCCAAAAGCCCAGCCCCACAAAGAAGGCTCCTCTCCTAAGACACCCATTTCAGAAGATAGGAGCAGGGTAGGTAGAACAGACTGAGGCCACCCTTCAGCACTCGGAACCGGATGACCACCTCGGAGCCAAATCGGAGTGTCCCACGAGGACCCTGGCTCCTGCCTCTTCCCACTTGAACAAATCTGTCTGGTGGCAGAAACAAACTCTTGTCCCAGGACTCGGAAGAGCATTCTAGCAACTTCTTTGAAAAGGTTCAGGCCTTGCTGCAGTTGCACTGAGCTGAGGATCCCTCCATATGGATGCAGGAACAGCTGTAACCACCAAGTGGGGACCAATTCACCCAAGAAGTCAACTTGGGAACCCCATGGCAAAGGTGGTACCTGCACCGTAGTTACCTTTTATACAGGAAGGGAGATGCAGAAAGGGTCAAACCAAGTCAAAAAAATTTTTTTGGCTTAGCTGGGTTTTGCTTTTGCTGTTGGTTTTGTTGTTGTTGTTGTTTTGTTTTGTTTTGTTTTGTTTTGTTTTTGTTGTTGTTGTTGGTGGTGGTTTTTGGTTTTTTCAAGACAGGGTTTCTCTGTGTAGCTCTGGCTGTCCTGGAACTCACTTTGTAGACCAGGCTGGCCTCGAACTCAGAAATCCACCTGCCTCTGTCTCCTGAGTGCTGGGATTAAAGGCGTGCACCACCACCGCCCAGCTCTTGCTGTTGTTTTATAGGGTTCTTTTTTTAAAGATTTATTTATTTATTGTATGTAAGTAAACTGTAGCTGTCTTCAGACACACCAGAAAAGGGCGTCAGATCCCATTACGGATGGTTGTGAGCCACTATGTGGTTGCTGAGATTTGAACTCAGGACCTTTGGAAGAGCAGTCGGTGCTCTTAACTGCTGAGCCATCTCTCCAGCCTGTTTCATAGTTTTTGAGACAAGGTCTCTTTATGTAGCCCTTGTGTGCCTGGAGCTCACTCTCTAGTCCACACTGGCCTCAGCCCTACAATAATCCTCCCTCAGCTTCCTGAGTCCTGGGACTGCAGCCTGAGCCACCAGGATGTATTCAGTTTAAACAGTTTTATCAAGATGCCCCCAAGACAGTAGATTGGATCCCAACAAGCACTCACAGACTACGTGGCTCCTCCCACCCAGGGCTTGGGGGAAGCTAAGCAGAGGGGGGTTACGGGCACAAAGGCACCCCCAAATGCTGCACTGGGACCCAAGAATTACACAGCGGGGCTCCAGAGTGCCTGGACCCAGAATGGTGCTTCTACCCAGCGAACAGAGAAACCTTTCATTGCGCTCTCAGGGGAGGGGTCGTGGAAAGCCGAGCCTTTCACAGCAGAAAACCCAGCCCTCAGCAAAACTGGCTTTCTTAAAAAAATAAAATTTTAATCAATTTTTGCGGTTTCCATAAAAGCAAAGGATCCTGTGGGTTTTCCCTCCAATTTTTCGCCATTTTTCCATTCAAAAAAAAAAAAAAAACAATGTTCAAAACCGTTTTCTCCCACAGTGCAAATGGCAGCATTTTGCCCAGCGACAACTTCTTGGACAAATGTCTTAGTAACAGTCCAGCCTGTGAACATCCCTGCTGGGGAGGCAAAGATTGTCACACAGCACTATCGATTTTTCCCTACAGAGGTTTTGTGAAAGGGGACATTTACTCTCCAGAGAGCAGGACAAGGAGGCCCTATGGTGACTGGTGTTGTATAAAACCAAGCCGTCCTGAAGCTCTCCTAAACTAGAGCTGCCATCTCTGAGCTCCCGGGGAGAAGGCTAACCCTTCCTGTCCTGCAGATGAGTGCCAACGCCAAGACCACAGGGCAGCGGTGTGATGGGACACCAGACCTCTTCACTCCTTTAACGTCTATGTTCAAGCATGATAGCCGGATCTCCACTCAGGACCAAGGCAGGGTGACAGAAAACTGAGAGCCTGCCTGGATACAGAGACAGTTGGAGGCCAGCTAGTCCACTTAGCAAGACCCTGTCTCAACTTGAGGAGTAGCAGAGGCTATGGAGTAGCTCAGTGGTCGCTCGCACAAGCCCGTCATCGGGAAGAAACAAAACACGGCTTTTGCCCGTTCTCCACTCCAGGATCAGGGGCCACCTTCTCTATCTACCCTGTGATACTCTCCAGCTAACCTAGAACTGAAGCCGCACTTGACCTGCGCCCTCATGGGAATAAACTTTAGCAAGCCCTGTCCCCACCGAATGCTCCTGCTCAGATAGCGAAGAACCCTCCCGCACACACCTTCAGTCCCAGCACTCGGGAGGCAGAGGCCGGCGGATCTCTGTAAATTTGAGTCCAGTCTTATCTACAGAGTGAGATTCAGGTCCAGCCTGAATTCAAGGCCAGCCTGGTCTACAAAAGGAGTTCCAGGACACCCAGTGCTATGTAGAAAGACCCTATCTAAATAAAATAAAATATATTAAAAAAAAAAAAAAAAAAAAACAACTTGGGCTGATGAGATGGCTCAGCGGGTAAGAGCACTGACTGCTCTTCTAGAAGATCTTGAGTTCAAGTCCCAGCAACCACATGGTGGCTCACAGCCATCCATAATGAGATCTGACTCCCTCTTCTGGTGTGTCTGAAGACAGCTACAGTGTACTTGCATATAATAAATAAATAAATAAATAAATCTATCTATCTTTGGGCCAGAGTGAGCAGAGGTCCTGAGTTTAATTCCCAGCAACCACTTGATGGCTCACAACCATCTGTACAGCTTCATATATGTGCTCATATATGTACTACGATATGTACTCATATACATAAAATAAATAAATAAATCTTTTTTTTAAAGCCTTTTTAAGTTTCAGAAACTTCTATAGGTTTCCCTCCTGGTAAATGTCTCCTGGATTTTTTTTTCCCAAAATGCTGATATGCCAACAGCCAAGCTGATTCCTGAATACCACACACCTCTAACTTCAGATCACAGACGTGTGTGTCCATCTCAACAGCCACAGCTGGAGGGCTTGGCGCTCCAAACTCCAACCTCATTGCTTGTACAAAGACAGTGCTTGAGGCCCAGAGACAGGGAGTGATTCTCCATGGTTGCTGCACTCTTAGAAGCAGAGAAACTGAGGGGGCTTTCCTCTGGAAACAGGCGCTGCTTCACAAATGAGCTGTCTGAGACAGCCTTCAGAATTTTTAAAGACATTTATTTTTATTTTTAAAGTATGGATATGTTTACATACTCGTGAGTGCAGATGCCCGTATAGGCCAGAAGAGGGCGCTGGAGTTACTGGTGGTTCTGAGCTGCAGGACAGGGATGCCAAGATGACCTTAATCACCGACCCTTCTCTTCAGACTTCAAAATTTAAAATATCAACAAAAGTTCATCATTTTAGACCCATCGAAAAAGAGGATCTGTTTCTACTAACTGATCCATGGCAATCATCAGGCTCCCTGTATGTTCATATTTAAGTATGTGTGCACGTGTAATCAATCATGTGTGCACATAAGCATGCAGTATCTGTATCGGGATAGGAAGATCTCTAAAACCTTCACAGCCAAACTTCAGGTGATTTTATGTAAAACAAGCTCACATTTTTAACTCCATAAACTCTCTCCAGGAGCCTGTGAGCACCATGGACTAGGGAAAGAAGCAAACATACAACAGGTTTGGACCCCCAGGGAGCTCCCATCCCAGAAAGCTTAAAGCCAAGAAACACACACAGGTTTCCAGCCCAATGTGGAATAAATTCCGCCTGGTGTTGGAGCAAGAGGAAAAGCTGGCCTCTTGACGGATGAATGAGGCTCCCTTTGCTGCACAGTGGTCCGTCAGCACCATCCTGCAAGGTGATCGGGACAATGCTGGCATTTAAACTTTCCCCGCACCATGGGTGTCAGGCCTGTGGCTAGCAATCAGGAAACTTCAGCCTTCCCCTTCCTCGCTGCTGGGCCGCAGCGGGCAAAGCTGGGATCTACAACATTAGGGTTCTGTGTGCTCCTGGAGGCGATTGATTTAAATATGTCGAGAATGTCTTAGTGGTAAAAGTGAGTGGGTTTTTCTTTCTTTCTTTTTTTTTTTTTAAGGAAAATTTTATTGGGAATATTTTTTCCCCTTAGGTGTGAAATTTGGCAAGCAAGTACATTCTCTGATGGACTGTTGAAGACCAGGTCAATTAGAAGTGAGTCTTGAGTCCAAGGCAAACACCGTGAGCCTGCTAAGTCTCCTTACGGTGGTTGTCTGTAATCTTCTCAAAATAGTATAGCGCTCTGTAAAGAAATGTTACCCAGCACTTACAGAGGGAGCTGACTCCAGTCTTCTGCTCTTACTAAATTGCTATTAGACGAGGGATTAGCCTCTGATTTTATCTGAAAAGGCCCAGAGGAAGCCATGGCTCTCCTGGTTTCCCGAAAGGCAGCTGCAGGATATTCTCTAATGGCAACAGAGGGAGCTTCGGCACTAAGGCGGTAGCTGCTTGCTGCTGCCTCGCTTGCCCTCCACAGGAGCAGGGGACATGTGGGGGCAGAGCCACATGCAGCCATCCCTGAAGCCAGGCAACGTGTGTACAGGAGCCACTCCATTCCTTTTAGCTTTCTCTCATACAGAGAGAGACAGTAGCACCTTTAATGTGGCCTGCTGTAGATCTGTCCTGGAGGTCACGGCAGGGCATCTATGGCACCCTCTGGTAACCAGGAGCAAATGCAGCCTTCCTTCTTGCTGAAGTCATAATCTGAGCATGCTTCTCTCCTCTGTCACTGAAATGGAGTGACCTTGGGTCGTTCCTGCAGAGCCCTGCCCCTTTCATCCTGTCAAATAAGCCCTTGTCCCCTTAAGAACTTGTTCCTTGGTGTGTTTGGATTTTTTTGTTTTGTTTTGTTTTGTTTTGTTTTTTGAGATGAGGACTTGCTATGTAGCTCAGGATGGCCTCAAAATTTATGATCCTCCTGTCTCAGCTTCCCAAGTGCTGGGATCCCACACACGTACCAATACACCTGTCTCTTGAAGCACTTAGTAAGCCGAGAGAGAGGTCCAGCAGGCATGGAGGACAGGAGAAAGCACTGGCCTCTGCCCCAGGATACTGATAGGTAAGGTATACGTATGGATTTGTCAGCCAACCAACAAGCAGGAATTAGGGGAGAGGAGCTTCCATAGGATGTTATGAGAAAGGAGTTCATCGGGGAGAGACCTGAAAAGATTGTCAAGGAGTACAATGAGATCCTCTCTTCTGATAGATGGAGATGCTATATCTGAGCCACAAGCTGTGAGCCGTGTGTGTGTGTGTGTGTGTGTGTGTGTGTGTGTGTGTGTGTGTGTGTGTATGGCATCAAGTGTCTATTCTATTCCTCTCTACATGTTTTTTTAAAGGTATGGTAGTGCGAGCCTTTAGTTGCAGCACTCAGGAAGCAGAGGCAGATCTTTGAGTTCGAAATCAGCCTGGTCTACAGAAGGAGTTCAAGGACAGCCAGACCTACATAGAGAAAGGTTGTCTCAAAAAGAAGAGGAGGAGGAGGGAGAAGAGGAAGTAAGGGAGGAAGAAGAGGAGGAGGGGGGAGAGGAGGAGGAGAAGGAGGAGGGGAAGAAGGAAGAAGAAGAAGAAGAAGAAGAAGAAGAAGAAGAAGAAGAAGAAGAAGAAGAAGAAGGAGAAGGAGAAGGAGAAGGAGAAGGAGAAGGAGAAGGAGAAGGAGAAGGAGAAGGAGAAGGAGAAGGAGAAGGAGAAGGAGAAGGAGAAGGAGAAGGAGAAGGAGAAGGAGAAGGAGAAGGAGAAGGAGGAGACAATGACTATGACAGGATCTCTCACTGACCCTGAAGCTCAGAAATTCCAGGCTGGCTGCCCAGTGAGCCTCAAGGATCCTTTTGCTCCCCCACCCCACCGTAAGCCCCACCCCACCTCTAAGATATACAGGCACACACCACCTTATCTGGCTTTTTGCCTGAGTGTTGAGGATCCAACCACAGGTCCTGAACCTTGAGCAGCCAACATATTATCAAATAATACACCTCTATAGTTCCTGATATACTTATTTTAAAATAATCATATGCATTCTTCAATGCTTAGAAATCCCACCTGCCCAAGACACATGAAAAAACATTATGGAGCCGGGCGTGGTGGCGCGCGCCTTTAATCCCAGCACTCGAGAGGCAGAGGCAGGTGGATTTCTGAGTTCGAGGCCAGCCTGGTCTACAAAGTGAGTTCCAGGACAGCCAGGGCTATACAGAGAAACCCTGTCTCAAAAACAAAAACAAAAACAAAAACACATTATGAAAGCTATCAAGATTTTTTTTACCTTGTTCCGGTCAACGCTGCTCGCTCCGGCCCGCCCCGCTCACTCCGGTCAATCCTACTTGCTCAGTCCCTGCTCTCTTCTGGTCCAAGGATTCATTTATTATTATTCATAAGTACACTATAGCTGACTTCAGACATACCAGAGGAGGACGTCAGATCTCATTACCGGTGGTTGTAAGCCACCATGTGGTTGATGGGATTTGAACTCATCACCTTCGGAAGAGCAGTCGGGTGCTCTTACCCGCTGAGCCATCTCACCAGTCCAGCTATCAAGATTTTAAAAGCACCTATGTACCATCCAGAAAGGTCAGTACTGGGACCGTATCCAGGGAAGTGTAATTCACTGGTTAGAGAAATGTGCACTTGTGTTCACAACTATCACACATCAGGTCTGAGGACTGGGCTTGACCCAAGTGTCCACCAACTAATGAAGGAAGATGCCGTATGCATACACACACCATAGAACACTAGTCGGTCTTAAGGAAGGAAGCCCTGTGCTTTGCAACAAGCTGGCTGAACCTGGAGGCCACTATATCAAGCATCAACAGGCGCTTGTGCTATGTCAAGTGACATCACACGTGCATGGAGTCTGGAGAGGCAGAGAGCAGTGGTGACCTCCAAAAGAAGGGATATTGGGGACTAGAGACAAGATCTCAACCAATGGTCAAATAAGCACATGAAAAAGACTGAGCCTCACTGGCCAGCGGGATACGTGTCTCAAAATCCATTGAGAATCTCTCACCCCTGTCAGAACGTGAGTCATGAAGAAAACAATAACAAGTCCTGGTGAGGAGACATGCTACAGGTGCCAATGAAGACCAGTCCAGCCACTATGGGAATCAGCATGGAGTTCCTCAAAAAAAAACGTAAGAATAGATCTTCTGTATGACCCACCTACATCACTCCATGGTATTGACCCAAAGGGCTCAAAGTCAACACACCACAGACACCTGCACGCCGACGTTTACTGCAGCATGGTGCATGACAGCTAAGTTAGAGAAACAACGCAACTGTCCATCAACAGAGGAATGGATCAGGAAATGTGGTTTATGCACAACGGGATTGATTTGCAGCCGTAAAAAAAGAGCACAGCCATGCCATTTGCAGGAAAATGGATATTACTGGAGATGATCATGTTAAGCTAATTAAGCCATTCTAGAAAAGACAAGTATTATGTTTTCTCTCACTTGTAGCTCCTAGACTTTAAACACATAAACATACACACACACACACACCATGAAAAAAATTAAACTGTCTAGGGCAGTGGTTTTCACCCCTCCTAATGCTGAGACCCTTTAATACAGTTCCTCATGCTGTGGTGACCCCTAACCATACAATATTTTCATTGCTACTGTAATTTTACCACTGTTATGGATCTTAATGTAACCATCTGTGCTTTCTGATCCTCCTATACAACCCCTGTGAAAGGGTCCTTCAAAGCAGTAGTGACCCACAGGCTGGGCTAGGGGACAAAGGACTAACGTAAATGAAGGAAGCAGAGAAAATCGAGGCAGTGGAGACATGAAGGAAGACATTTCTGACACGCAAGATGTAAACTGGGAAAACTTTTATTAATTAAATAAAAGGACTATCAAAAAATACACATAATTGCAGTCACAAAGGGAGATATTGTCCTACCTGTATGCAGGAATTAGTGTCAGAACAATGTTGGAAGCCTGGAGAGAGCTAAGAAAACCACAGGTGTCTGAGGCACAAAACAAAACAAGTGCACAGGTGTGTGAGGTAATCCTGTGAGGTGTGTGAGGTAATCCTGTGAGGTGTGTGAGGTGATCCTGTGAGGTGTGTGAGGTGATCCTGTGAGGTGTGTGAGGAGACCCTGTGAGGTGTGTGAGGAGCCCCTGTGAGGTGTGTGAGAAGGCCCTGTGTGCGAGTGAGGAATCTCTGTGAGGTATATGAGGAGCCCTTGTCAGGTTTGTGATGAACCCCTGTGAGTTGTGTGAGGAGACCCTGTGAGGTGTGTGAGGAGACCCTGTGAGGTGGGAGAGGAGCCCCTGTGAGGTGTGTGAGGAGACCCTATGAGGTGTGTGAGGAGACCCTGTGAGGTGTGTGAGGAGACCCTATGTGTGTATATGAGAAAACCCTGTGTGTGTGTGTGTGTGTGTGTGTGTGTGTGTGTGTATAAGGAGAACCCATGAGGTGACTTTTGAGGTACACCAAGAGATCTTGTGTTGCTGTTTGATTTAGACGTTCTATAAGGTATACCCATCAAAACAGTCATGGGGCTAGAGAGAGGGCTCAGGACTTAAGAGCACTTGCTTTCTTGCAAAGGATCCACGTTTGGTTCCCAGTACCCACATGATAGCTCACAACCATCTGGATCCCAGTAAATCTGCCACACTCCTCTGGCCTCTGCAGGCTCCAGGCATACATGTGGTGCACAGATATAAGATATATGGGCAAGAGCAACCCATACATGTAAAATTAAAAATAATAAACATGAGTTGTGCAGTGTGCGAAGTCCACACCTCATCCTTACACATGTGGCGGGTCTCAGGGATGTGCCAGGGTGCCCTTTTCTGGAGGTGACATTGGCCTGTGACAGGCAGCGCTGGTTCCAGGGTCTGTGAGAGCATGTGAGCAGAAACTCACACTTTTAAAACTGTGAAACCTGAGCCAGGCCTGGTGTCTCACTGTTCCAAAGTCAATTTCCTGGTCCTGCAATTTTACTGCTGCTGTAAGATGCCACCACTTGGGAAGCCAGGGGCGGGGAGGGGGGGCAGGGGGAGAGCAGAGCTTGAGAGACCCCCACCCCTCCCAGAACACTATTTCTGCAACTTCCTGTGAATCTACGAACATTTCGGAAGAATGAAAAATCACACCTACCCACCCCAAAATCTCTTCTGTTCTGGTCAGTTTTGCACTGCAGGATTTAGTCACACTGTTTGTAAATTGTAACCTGTGCATAATCTGGACCAGGAGGGGATTCGACTTGGCCTCCAGAGCCCTTCAAGAGCAGCAACCTGGGAGCAGGTGGGGACTCTTTCTTGTACCTTCTGCCAGAGATCCCCAAGGCTTCTGAAATGGCATCAGTATCTTCATGAAACCCAAAACCCCACAACCTGGACTCTGTGTGTTAGGCATGCTTGCCGATGGCTGCCCATTAGCCCCTTGATGTTTTTCCAGGGCCTGAAGAGGTAGGTCAGTTGGAAAAATGTTCCCTGTCCCAGCAGGAGAGCCAAATCCACCTCCGACATACATAGAAAATGTGAAGTGGTTACCTGTGCTCCGCACCCCAGCTCTGGGGAAGCAGGGACAGGGGTATCCCTGAGTCTTGTCTAACCAAACTGGTGAGGCTCGAATCCAGAAAAGTAAAAGTGGGGGCTCAGTGGTTAGGAACACTCACTGATCTTCTGGAAGACTTGGGTTTGGTTCCCAGCACCTACATCAGACATTCAAAACTGCCATTAACTCCCGCTCCAGGGGATGTGATGCCCTCTGGTCTCTGTGGGCATCCATAGGCATGTATACATAAATAAAAAGAATAAGCATGTATACATAAATAAAAAGAATAAGAAAGAGGTATGGTATGGAGTGAGAGATCTTGGGTTAGATCTTGGGCTAGAACCCAGACAGGGCTCAGGGATTAAGGGCACCCTGGTCACATGACTCTCAAGTGCCTGTAACTCCAGATCCCCAGATCCAAAGGATTTGGCTCCCTCTTCTGGCCTCCATGAGCACTGCACACACGTGTGCATATCCACATAGAAACACATCACATGACTTAAAAATAAAATGAATCTTCACCATCTCACTCCCCCCCCCGCCCTCCTCCAAAAGTAAACGCTTTCTTGACCTGTTCATGATCTTAAACAACTGAAAGTTGATTCATGATCTCGAGGGAACACGAACAACAGGAAAGAAAGAGAGAAAGAAAGAAAGAAAGAAAGAAAGAAAGAAAGAAAGAAAGAAAGAAAGAAAGAAAGAAAGAGAGAGAGAGACCTCTAAAATAGGTTTAGCACAGTATGTCATACCTTTGATCCCAGCACTTGAAAGGGAAAAGCAGGCATATCTCTGTGAGTTTGAGGACAGCCTGGTCTACATAATGGGTTCCAAGCCAGCTTATGGCTGTATAGTGAGCCTGGTCTCAAAAAATATATATATTTCTAACATATTAGCCAATGGGAAAATTTTGTAGACATCTCAACCTTCCGAGTTGCATTATGGGTATCTTGACTTAAGCTACAGGGCTGGGAAGGGAACCCCAAAGGGAGCACACCACACCTCCCTCAACTGACAGCTTTATGGGTTCCCATCTTGCCTGGTGAACCCGGCCTGTGCCTCCTTCTCTATGTGCATGTGGGGCTTCGCACCAGAGGAACGTCAGACAGGGCAAACATTTATCCAGGAAAATGCTTCACGGTCTTACCTCCCCAGAGTGCTTGGCTGGGAATGAAAGTCCTGCACACAGGCCCGCTGTCGGAGGGCAGGAAATAGATCCCTTTGCTCAATATATTTTCAGCTTTCATGAGGTGGTGCTGGTGGAAATGTGTCAGCTTTGCAGCTGAAGACAGGCTGAGCAGAGCTCTCCCTGGTCCAGCTTGCCCCGGGCTCTGGAAAGCGGGTACAGAGGTTAGCATCCAGGGTCTCAGCGAGCAGAGGAGTTCTTGGTCACATCTCATCTTCAAAGGGGCCAAGTCACACCCAAGTGGGACGGGAGCAGGCAGGACCCACTAGGTCAGAAACAAGGGGTCACTCTTGTCCTAGACCCTAGGCCAGCGGCAGTACAAACGTCAGCCCTGAGTCCCCAACACTGCTCTCTAACCCTGGAACTCTACCACCCTAGAGCTTTGGACCTTCCAAGTGGAAGGAGACTCTGTCTGCCACATTCAGCGCCCCCCCCCCAGGCCCCCGAGGCTCTGTGGTGTTTTCTTGCTGCCATCGAAGGAGCAGGAAGCACCCTTACGGTACACACACTATTCTCTGATACTCATGGTCACCTGTGCCAGGCAGGCCCACACCTGTTAGTACAAGGTTAATTCTCGGAGATGAGCCTAACATTTCATGGGATGACACCAACTGTCCTTCTAAGGATGAGCATGGAGGGGAGACATCTGCTCTTCCTGACGTGTCTCCCTGGAACCGCAGGATAGCTCTATGCTCTCCCATCGCCCACCAGCCCCTCACCATAAACCTCATAGCTCCAAAGCAGAAAGGGAACACCCCCAAGACACATCCACATTTTCACAGAGATCATACCAGTCAAGACTCCAGTTCACCTGGCACCTTCCTTCTGCCCTGACACAGGCACGGCCATGTCATAACAATTTTGCAAAGAACATACCACATACATGCAGGGGTCACTTCAGATGATATCACTTAATGACGCACAACCATCGAAGGTATTCTCATGTCAACCAGGACACCCAAGGAACAGTTTTCTCATAGCCTGCATAACTGTACACACATGCACAGGTACCCGTGTGTCCTCATGCACGCACATCCATGTCTTTACACACATGCTGTATATTAAGCCTGATGAACTGAGCATATATAAACCTGTTGTTATTAAACATGTCCATGTGTGTGTCTATTAGGATTTTATTCCCAATGAAAGGTTATAAGCCTTAATTTGTTTGAGGGGAAAAAAAATTCCCTGCGGGTGGGCTGCTCAGGACGCTGTGAAAACAGATGACCAGTCAAGGCTTAGTTCTCTGTGATGGAGAGGAGGCTCATTCTGAAATTTTACGCATGACGTGTTCCTGGCAATATGTCAGCCATACATTCCAAAATTAATTTTTAATTAATTTCAATCATAAAAGAAGTCATTGAGTAATTAAATTCCTTGCCCCTAAGCATTTTCATTTAAGTAAAAAAAAAATCCATTTGCTTTCTAACTGACTCAATACAAGTGCACAGACCCAGCAATACCAGACCAGAGCTGGTAGCCCTCGCCAGACCACAAAACTGGCCATAGAGGCCACCCTAGACCCAGCTTCAACTCCTCCTGTGGTCCTGGGGAAGTTATTGGGGCCTGGCCTTGTAGCTCTGTGCAGCATGTCCAGCTCCAGGCTGGACCTTAGAGTTCTGTGAGGTACTTGCCAGCAGCAGGGTTTGCTAGAGTAGCCATAGGGTACCTACCTGCTCTAGCCTGGGAAGGACAGGCTAGCTCTATAGACAACACACCGACCACGCGTCCTCTGGTCACCCTTTGGAGACTTGGAGCCACAGAACGCTCTGAACCCTGCTAGGTCTTCTTTGTGAAAATTACCAGAGCTCTGGAAGCTTCATGTCATTAGGGTAAAACTTCAGGCCTGGAGTGGGGGGAGCGGAGGGGGTGTCTGCCCCTACAGCACCACACAATGCTGCTTTCTTCATCCCTGCACTGGCCCACACCTGCGGTGTGAGGGCTTTCCTTCGCCAGCTCACACCCAGGCCACAGAAGCTAACCCTCCCACCAGCTTGGAGGCCTTCCTTCGCACATGAGGCCCCTGCACCTACTCCATCCTTCCAAATACCCGGCCAAATACTTCCTTCTTCTGAATATGAAAGCAGAGTTCCAGAGACGGGCTCTCTCCCTAAACACCAAGCCTCCCTCCTATGGCTGGGGACCCTCTTCACAAACTGCGCATGCAAGACCCCCTCGACGCTCCATCCACTCCCTGATTGACATGGGCCTAAGGGAGCAGACTGCCGACCCATGCAGTCCAGGATGCCCTTGAACTCATAGCCAAGGACGACTTTGAATTTCTCATCCCCCTGCCTCCACCTCAGGACTGTTGACATCACAGGTACGAGCCCCCATGCAAAATTTATGCAGTTCTGGGGACTGAACTCGGGCCTTCGTGCATGCTGAACAGCACGGTACCAGTGGAGGCAGTCCCACCCACCTCCTGGTCTATGCTCAGTGACTGATGTATTTAATTAGCACCTAAAATATAGTTACACTATATATTTTATAAAACTACTAATCCACATGTGTGCAAATTTGCCTCTGAGGACAACTTAGTGTTTTTACGATCTGCTTTCAATATTTCCCCATTGTTCCAAAGTAATATTTCTTGCTATTAAAATGCATAATAAAGTTCTCGAGGAAAGAGAAGCAGCAGAGTCCGTCTGAGCAGGTAACTGGAGGAAACCGAGGCCTCGCACAGAGACCCTCTTTCATCCACAATGAGGGGGAGAAAATCTGACATTAATTTACCTCCTGAAAACACTCCTAGAAAGCCTCAGGCCTAACTAGAACCTTCCCCGACTTCGATACAGTGATCTTGCTGGGACACAGGCACCCCAGCCCCAGCAGACCAAGCTATGACGGTAGCTAGCTTGTGATGCCATCTCCCATCTGTGAGGCTCCCTATCCTGGCCACTGTGGGCCACACGTGACTGCTGTTGTCTGACTGTGAACCTTGGTGCTCCATGGAAAGACTCTAGGTCCTGTCAAAGAGAGCTCCTCAACCCCACGTTCTACTGGTCCACCCAGTCCCCCACACCCCCCAGGTAGGGGGGCCAAGGACATGTATGCTGAGACGCTCAGGGACTTTTGGGGTTAAAGGGCATGGGCCAGGAGAGAGGCAGGAAGTAAGGGCACTTGGAGTGAAGGGCTTTCCTCAATCCCAGCCTTGGCCAGCCGGTGTGGCTTTGACCAAACACTCAGCGCCCTAGGCTCCTTATCTCTAGAAGAAATGTCAGTTCCCAGATTATGATAGGTGTGCAAAACCCACAGAGAAAACACTGGCTGAACTCAGAACCAGAGGCAAATGTCCACAGGATTCAGAGAGCCCTGTCATCCAGAGGCAGTGCCCTGTGACCCAGGCAGAGGCAGCACCCACTCAGGACACCACTGTGCCTCCTGCTTACCTGGGATCCAGCTTGTGGATGCTGGACCACAGTGAAAAAGAAGAGACAGTAGGAGTTGAATTTCAGCTTTACTGTCATCCACACGCTGGACCCCAGAGTCACTCGCTTTTGTAATTAATTATTTTATTTATTTACATCTCAAATGCTGCCCCTCCCTCCCCTCCTCAGAGGCTCCCTCCTCGTTTTCTGATGTGATCCTACACTAAGAAGACAAGTTTTAGTACACCAGGCTAAATAAAATGAAACACCCTGGATCCCCTTTTCCGTACCAAGTGGCTATTGGAAAAATTTAACTTCACACTTGGCCCCTAGCTTCTCTGCTGGACAGAACTGGTTAGATCGGTTGTGGGGTTTGAACAATTTTCAGACTGTGCAGTTAACAATGGACGTGTTTCTTACTTATGCCATCTTCCAGAAAGTAGTGTGGGCCCCCTGCCCAGGTGTGTCTGTTGGCATCCCTTCTGTGTCTCTCGAGCCTTACAGGGCTGGGGGAGGAGGAGGAGGAGGAGGAGGGGAAGGAGGGGGAGGAGGGGGAGGAAGGGTGCTGCAGCCTTTGTTTGGTAAAGAAGTGATTGGCAGGGAGATGCTCATCAAGAAAAGCAAACAGGACCCTCCCCCTCCGTGTGTGATTATTTCAGAGAAATGGCAGAAAACAAACAAGCTAAGGAAAATAGGAGAGAGATCTAAGCCGTTGATGAGGTCTCTCAGAACTCACTCCAAGCTCCTGGGCGATGGGGCTGGGACACAGGAGGGAGGGGGGAGCTGCGGGTGAGGAACAGAAGGAAGAGCTGGGGGAGATGGAAGACTTTTCAACTCTACAAGTGCATCTGGCTGGTGTTAGCTGGGGAGGAAGTCAGGAAAGAATGTATTCCACCTCTGGAAGACATTGTTTAAACACTACGCACCTTCTAGAACAGCAGATGGGCAGTTTCCAGTTCCCAATGGCTTCATGCTCCCATTTGTGGGGCCTGCTGGCCTCTGAGCCCAACTGACAGAGGGGCTTTCAACATTGGCAGCCCACAGGCACACAGTGTCTAATCTCAGAGCACTTGTGGGGAAAGGCTGCTGGGGCCTCCAGTGACCTGGGCTGGGGTCACGAAGCAAGAATTCATGGATGATTTAACTACTGTTGCTGAGGTAGAATCTACTGGAATCCACATACATCGCACACTGACCAGTAGTCACTCTAACTGGCCCTGGACTCACCCTGGACTGTGTCCTGGAGACAAAGCTATCCTTCGAGCTCTGGGGACATCCAGGAGAGGATGGAGGTGGCTAGCTCACCTCAAGGCACAGTCCCTAAACCATTGCAGAGGCCTTGTCAGGCCGGAGCAGCTGGGAGCGCAGGGTCTACAGATTAGGATCCTACACACCTCCTGCTTTATGCGGGTATCACTCTGCACCACACGCCACGTGGCAGAGATGGCTGTGAGACTATAGCCTCCGTCTACCTGCTCACTCCTGAGAGCTTTTGCCCTGGTGATGAGCCTGCCCAGCCAAGACACCAAAGAGAGGGTCCTGTCTCTCTGTTCTACTAGCCTTGACCTCAGAGACACAAGGTGACCCCAGACTCCAGAGAATTTTCTAGAATGCACCACCCTGAAGATACCCATCCTGGTCAGCAGTCTTTCTCCTCATAGAAGCGTCAGAAGAAACTTCTACCTCCCTCCTGCCAATGGTGGATGAATCCATGGATATGTGGCTGGATGGATGGATGGATGGATGGATGGATGGATGGATGGATGGATTTGTAAATGGATGGCGGAGGGATGAGTGAGGAGCGGGATGGGTGGATAAACGCTGAAGAGGCAGATAGTTCAGAGCCTTCCTGAACCTTTCCTGTGAGGAACAGACTCTGAAGCAGTAGTTAGGTTTTGAACCTTCTGCCACTGTGTAACCTCAGATAAGCTACTTAACATCTCTGTGCACATCGATGATATCCGACCTCCAGGAGAAAGGCATCCCAGTTCCTTGCTGTATTGGAAACACGTCGAACAGGACTAGATGGCCAGCGCAGGGAACAGAACCACATGCCTTTCAAGCGTGCCCCTTACACAAAGATCAGAAAGCCAGGGGCTCCTTTACAACTCTGCTGTGTCTCCACAGGCTCTTGGCACTCACAGCTGAGGACAGAAGGCGAGGAGTTAACCCCAGCCTTGGGAAAGGATTAACAGCCTGTGTCTGTTTAGTTACTCAGCTCTCTGACTCACTAGAGAAAAATATCTTGAAAGATTAGATTATGCAGCTCAAACTACAGGGCCATAGTATTGAGAAGGGGCTCAGTCCCCCTCTGGCTAAGCTGGGTCTGCAGGCTAATTTCCCGTAGGTGGTCCAGTTTCCTGGAGGTAGAGGGACAGAGCAGCCTTCCCAGGCCCTCGGGGTTACAGCGTGAAAGCAACTTTTAAACCTTAAATTAAAAACCCGAAAGGCCGTGTCCGTCCTGTGAAATCCAGGTACTTGATCTCTCAAACAGCAACACAGCCGAGAGCTGAGACCCAGCTGGCTCAGGATTATAGAAACATGTTCATGGTGCCTGACAAGACTACACAGAAGAGCACTTGTCCCCTGAGATGGCCACCAGGCTCCAAATGAGAGTGACAAGAGGTTTAGTCCACACAATAATATCACAGGCTTCTAAGACAGGCTTCACTAAGAGCCTGGACCAGGAAACTATCATTGCTCCAAACACAAAAACCGCTGTTGAGAATGTAAGAGGAACAACAATTCCTGTCACAGAATGTTCTAAAAGCACTCATGGGTGCATGCTTCACTCACTCCTGCAGAGGTGCAACCGAGAAGCCATAGCCACGCATGGGGAAAGTGGAATGTCACAAAGCTTTCTTTCTGTTCCTAAGCTGTTTGGCCTGAAACAGTTTCACAGCCTCTCTGAACATTAGTCCTCATCTGTGAGAGGACAGAACCAGAGCTGGGCTGTAACCAGCTGGCTTGGCAGCATGCTCACCAGCAAGCGTGAAGCCCAGCACCTTAAGCCAGGCGTAAGTGGCACATCGGCGACTCAGGAGGCACATGTGGAAAGGCCAGAGGTTCAAGGTCACCCTCATCTGTATAGTTGAGTTTTAAGCTAGCTTGGGCTACATAAGGTCCTACCTCAAAATAATATATAGTATAATATAATATAATATAGTATAATATAATATAATATAATATAATATAATATAATATTGGATAGAGCTGCCCTTATTTCTCCACAAGCCAGCAGACCAGATTTGGGGACAGCCTGATTGTGAAGATGTTATCCTGCAACTGTGACATACCACTCCAAGCAGAACTGTGATTATGTAGTCACTCCTTCAGCCCTGACTCCAGAACACAATAGCTCTGGTCTCTGGCTGACCACTGTCAAAGAGAAATTGGCTCAGGTGATTCGCTGCTCTGAGCAGAAACCACCTTCGGCTGGCCGGGATAACGCAGTGGTTTTTATAAAACACTGCCTAGATGCAGCTTAAGGTGAAGGCCAGCCAGTCCCCTCCTGAGCCTCTGGTGGGTTCACACCACACCTGCTTCTCACAGGAAATCCCATACTCCTGTGAAGTACCACGCTGCAGAGGCCTGGTCTCTCTCCCCTGAGCCGCCACCTGGAGCTGGAGACAGTCCTTATATCCAAGAGTCCAGAAGGCCATTCAAGTTAGCCTACCCCAGGGAAGCTGAACACTAAGTAAGCCATGCAGTCACCAGCCTCCAGATACCATGTGACATCACTCTGTCCTCTGTACAGCCCTCTCAGGGGTATCACTTCCTGATCCTCCTACCTGCCATTTTTATATTGTGGGCTAAACGGCAGTAGAGATCTTTGGAAATGGTCTGCCTTCTAGTAACTGTCTTCAAAGGACATGGTATTTTTTATTTCTGGGCTGTTCTGATGGTCTCTGCCTCTGAGTTAGGGGTGGTTTCTCAGTGAGCTCAGCCAGCACACAGCAGTTTACTGACAACATAGGATATCCGTGGCCTGCCCCTTCTATCTTTGGGCTGAGGACAAAGTTTCCCCAATGTGACCTTGCACCTTCCAGGAGCAGGGGCCTGACAGAGCAGCCAGAATAAGACTGTCATTATAATCAAACAGATTAAAAGGGAAATGACTGGCAAAGCAGAACTAAGGGGCCCAAGCCTCTGCTCCTCCCTGGTGCAGCACAATGTAATCATTCTCATTAATTTGCCTCACGAATGTGCAAGTGCACAGCCCAGAGGCAAGATGGGAGTTAAGAATGGGGGCAGCCCAGTTAGCTCTTCATGGCCCTCCTTGGCACAAGCCAGGGATACCCTCAAGGCAGAGGGATGACTCGGGCTCACGATGGGTTCTGTAAGGGACACATTCTCTTCTTTGTCTTTTTACTTACACAAGCACATGCCACAGTCAAGGACTTCAAAACAAACTAATCCAGAATGAAGGATGATGGAAACGAAGTCTCCCCCGGGAGAGCAGTCATGTTTGATGTTGGTTTTGTGTCTGTTTGTTTTCATGCTCTTCCAGCCTCTCTCTCCTGAGCAGTGGGTGAAGCTGTCTTCAGAAATCAGGCAAGGTCTGCACTGAACAGGTGTCTAGCCCCAATGTCCCAGACTCCAAGCCCCAAGGTTTGGTCACCCCTTACACCCTCCCAGACCGCACTCTTACACTCCATCTCCAGGGACAATGGCTCAGGGGGGCCACAGTGGATATCTGCTAATTGCCAGGGTCTGCCTGGAAGTCCCCTCGAACTACTTGTGAAGACGCATCCCATCCTGCCACAGCAGAAACTCCAGTTGAAAAAACCAGCAGCTGTCATCGCAAGCTTCATCTTCCGGCATTTCTATCCAGACCTGGGCCACCCATGGCCCTTCCCAGGTGTCCCGATCCCTATCTCCCACCTTCTCCAAGCACCAGGTGCTGGATCTCCTCGGCTGTGGATTCTGCCACCTGGCCCCAGCTCCCAGAGGCAGCCAGAGGCTCTGTGATAAGGGACGGTGGCTCCAGATGAGCCTGAGGAGACCCAGGTGGGGAATCCCACAGAAAGCTGGGACTGTGCTGAGGAGGACAGAGTGGGTGTGGCATGGTGTGTCATGACATGAGGGGTCTGTGGCTCCGAAAGTTCGGGTCCCTCCAGCCCAGGCACACACAGCCATCTTCTGAGGACTCTCCCTCCGGGATGAACCATTTGGTCCATCAGAAGCGGCCATATTCTTGGGGAATCAACATCATCCTTTGCCGATCTTAGTTCTGGGTCACCCTTCTTTCCAGTAGCTGGGCAAAGCTGCTAATGGAGGAGGAGATGCCAGAGGGATGAGGCAGAAGCCAGGTTTGCACAGTCCTGATGGGCTGGTGTTCGGCCCCATGAGACATCTGGATCTTGCTCCTGTCACTAAAGAGTTCTGGTAAATCCAAGTAAATTTCCCTTTTTAAGTCCTGGTAAAATGTGTATTTATTGGGGGCTAGAGAGATGGCGCTGGCTACTCTTGCAGAGGATCTAGTTTTGGTTCCCAGCACCCACATGGTGACTCACAACTGACTATAACTCTGGTCCCAGGGGATTCCATATCCCCCTTTGGGCCTCCATAGGAACTAGATGCACACATAGTACCCAGACATATGTGCAGACAGAAGACCCATACGTGGTATGGTGGTGGTAATGATGGTGGAGGTAGTGGTTGAGACATAGACTCTCTGTGTAGTCCTGGTTATACTGGAACTCCCTATGTGTAGAGCAGGAGGAACTTGAAGATCTGCCTGCCTCTGACTCCCAAGCACTAGGATTAAAGGCGTGATCCACCACACACATACTGTGTGGATCTCTGTGAGATCAAGCCGGCCTGATCTACATAGCAAGTTCCAAGCCAGTCAAAGCTACATAGTGAGACCCTGAAGGAGGAAGAGGAGGAAGACGAAGAAGAGGAGGAAGAGGAAGAGGAGGAGAAAGAGGAGAAGGAAGAGGAGGAGAAGAAGAAGGAGAAGGAAAAAAAGGAGGATACATAAAGTACAAAATTAAAACCATTTTTAAAAAGTTATTTACTGGGGCTAGTAAGATGGCTCAGTGGGTAAGAGCACTGACTGCTCTTCTGAAGGTCCTAAGTTCAAATCCCAGCAACCACATAGTGGCTCATAACCACCTGTAATGAGATCAGATGCCCTCTTCTGGTGCATCTGAAGTCAGCTACGGTGTACTTACATATAATAATAAATAAATCTTTGGGCTGGAGCGAGCAGGGTTGGCTGGAGCGAGCAGAGGTCCTAAATTCAATTCCCAACAACCAGATGAAGGCTCACAACCATCTGTACAGCTACAGTGTGTACTCATATACATAAAGTAAATAAATAAATCTTTTTTTTAAAAAGTTATTTGCCATCTTAACTATTTTTAGTTGGCTCATTGTGCAGGGATGCTTGCCTGTGTGTGCCTACCCTCTCCACTTTTTTTTCTCCTTTTTAAAGACAGGGTCTCAATCTAGAGCTTGCCATCTCACCTAGACTAGCAGTCCTGTGAGCCCTGTGGATCCAGTCTCTGCCTGCCCAGCACTGTTATCATAAGAATGTGTCATCACACCTGGCTGTTCCCAGGAGCTGGGGTCTAAGCTCAAGCCCCGTGCTTCTGCAGGAGAGCCCTTCTGTCTTAGTTAGGGTTTTATTGCTTTGGGAAGACACCATGACCATGGCAGCTCTTATAAAGGGCTTTAATTGAGGCTGGCTTACAGTTCAGAGGTTCAGTCCATTATCAACATGGTGGGAAGCATGGCAGCATCCAGGCAGACATGGTGCTGGAAACTGAGCCAAGAGTTCTATTTCTTAACCTCAGCAGCAGGAGACTGTGTCACACTGGGCATAGCCCGAGCATGTATCAGACCTCAAAGCCTGCCCCTGGGGCGGTGCACCTCCTAAGAGTGTTACTCCTTATGGACCAAACAGTCAAACATGAGTCTATAGCAGCCATATTTATTCAAATCACTCCACCTCCATCCACCAAGCCATCTCTCCTACTCCATTAACTATTTTTAAAGTATCCAGCAGTGATATGTAGTTTGTTCACAGTCAAACAACCAGGAACTATTTCTAGAATGTCTCCTTCACCCTAAACCAGTGGTTCTGAACCATCTTAATGCTGTGACCTTTTAATAATACAGTTTCCTTGTGTAGTGGTAACATCCCCCCAACCATAAAATCATACTATTGCTACTTCATAACTGAAATTTTGCTACTGTTACAAATTGTAACATAAATATATGATTTGCAGGATATTGGATATGTGACCCCTGTGAAAGAGTCACTCAACACCCCAAACAGGTCATGACAGGTTGACAATGAACCATTGCTCTAGAAGGAACCTCTCCCCACAACCCCAGTACATTTGAATCTGCCTTCTTGGACCTAGCTCACACACACACACACACACACACACACACACACACACACACACACCTTCTCCCACATACAAGACCCACAACGCCTAAGGGACCAGCCAAATGCAAGAGGTAGAACCCTGCTCCATGTGGCCCCAGAGCAACAGCAGTCCTCTTAGGACAAATCATATGTCTACGTGTGACAGTGGGAAGTGGGGAGAGCTCACAGCTCCCCCAGACGTATACTAGTGTGACCCCTGTTCCTCTCCTGAACCCTGGATCAACCACTGCTTCTAGTGCCCATGAAAGGGGATTAGGGAGAAGCCTGGTAAAGTGTTCTGAGCCACCCTTAGGCCCCTGCATACAAACGAAGCTTGTCCATGAGAAGTCACCCCTGCTGCGACACCCTTACCCAGAGCTACTGTGGCTGCAGAGGCAGGCAATATGGCATGTATCTGCTGGAGTGCGGATGCTCCTGCAGGGGAACTCCTGAGTGACAATATGACCTATGTTAGCATTCACATCCCACAGCCCCCAAGAACACATCTGTAGAAGTTCAGCACACGGGGCTGCCACTCTCATGTGCTTCACGCCCCTGGGGACCCCGTCCTCACATCTGATGTCAGTGAAGGCTCCAGGACAGAGAGAGCCAGTAAGAAGAAATGAAGAACTTAGCCTGTGACTTGGGAGGCCCACAAGCCAGAGCTGCACAGGCTGCAGACCACAGCAGTGACGACCAGGTTAGCATGTGATGGTTTCACAGCTGGCCCTGACTAGGCACACTGACCAACCACCACACAGCCCATCACAGTCTCAGCCAGGTATCAGAGCCCACCGAGGCCTCAGAGCAGCTTGAGCTGATGTGCAAGACTTCTCTTAGAGACACAGTGTCTCCAGCGTGTTCTGGCTTGCGGTCTCTCGCCTGCTGTCTTAGCCACGGAGCAGTCCTTCTAACTTAGGAGGCCCCCATGCAAGACACAAACCGTAAATGTTGGTTTGATATGTCTGAGCACTCTCATCAAAAGAACCACCCTGACAGCTTAAAACCTGCAGGCTCACAACGCCAGTCTCCAAAGATCACAGTGGCCTTCTCAAAATGTTACAATGTTTCCAAACAACAAAACAAAGCCTCAAGTGCTGTGTTTTAGGTACCTTGTGTTCATCTTCCTTTGATGAGCATAATTCTAGGGGCTAGGGCAATGATTCAGTGGGTAAAGCACTTGCCACACAAGCACGGAGCACAAGCACGGGGACCTGAGTTCAATTCCCTGGTTTGCACACAAAGAACTGGATGTGATGGTGTGCGCCTCTATCCCAGTGCTGACTGAGCACAGAGACAAGCGGGTCCCTGAAACTCACTAGCCAGACAGTGGCACCAAATCAGAGAGCTCCAGGTTCAGAGAGAAACCCTGTCTCACAAAATAAGGTGGGACCAGCATGCTAAAGGGACTTGCCACAAACCCTAAAGACCTGAGTTTCAATCCCAGGGTTCCACAGAAGGAAAGACCCAATTCTCAAGTCCTTTGACCTCTACATGTGTGATATATACTCATATATATATATATATATATATAGTATATAATATAAATATATATATACTATATATATAGAGAGAATATATATATATATATATATATATATATATATATATATATATAGTATATATATAGTATATATATAGTATATAAATAAAGGTAGTGAATATATAAGGTGGAGAGTAACTGAAGAAGACAATGGATATCGATCCGTGGCCACAATACACATCTACATATATGCTCGCCACACATACAAACACATGCATTCACCACACACACACAAACACATATATATACCATACATATACAAAATTACTCCAAACACGAAGAAAGATCAACAAAGACAGCATTTGTTTGAAAATGCCATATGAAGTCCAGTATTTTGTCTATACCTACTGGGGACAGAAACACACACATGCCACGCCCGTATTTGGAGTCAGAAGACAACTTCAGGGGTCGGCTCTCTCCTTCCACCATGTGGCTGGGGTCCCGGGGACTGAGCTCAGATCGGCAGACTTGTCAGCAAGGGCCTTTACTTAACTGAGCTTCCTCAATAATCCTACGTGCTAACTTAAAAGTAAAAAAAAAAAAAAAATTAAAAATCAATTCACTAGGTGTCCGGAGTCCTAACACTCATACAACCCACCTGGGTTACTTGACAAGATCCTGTCAAAATGTAAAAATAAATAAATAAATAAAAATTAAAAAAAAAAAAACCAACAACAAACCCTTCACTAATAGGGAAATGGCAGCTGGCATCAGTGGTGGACTCAGTCTGTCCACACAAACACAGACAGAACGAACATGGAGACTGTAGCTCCCACAGCGGTAACAGGGATGGGGGCACTCGAGGAGTGAGAGAAAAGCTATCTGTACCACACCGAAAACCAAGAAGGCATAGTGTTGAACAAGTCTCCCTCACGGGTGCGCGCAGGAAGGCCCTTCGGATCACAGATACACGGGAGTGTGTCACACAAATAGCCTTTCACAGCCTCTGAAGAAGTGAGAGAGATCGGCTGGGGAGTGGGGGCCTCTTGCTGTGAACCTGAGGTGCAGCTGGGGGAGGGGACATTTGGGATTACAGACTGTCACTTGAGTGGCCACAGCAGAGGAGAGCCAGGAAACGCTCTATGTGAGCAGCGAGGGCCTGCCACTCTGATTTTACACTCTAGACCCCTGAACAAAAGCCGCACTGTGAGGTGCTTAGCGGAGCTGTGCAGGGAAGGGCTGCCGGGTCCCTTTCACTTTAACGACTTCCGGGTGTTGACTAAACCTGCAAGCTCTTCCAGGTTCCACCTCCTCCCTCCTGACTGCCCGAAGCTGGGGTCCTGCTCAGGGACAGTTTGCCTGTGCCTTACCTGGAGACATTCTTGCCCCGCACCCCGCCTCCCCCACCCCCTACAGTCTGGTACTGTCCCTGGTAAATCCACCCTAGCTACAGCTGACATCAGTCTCCCAATCGAAAGCCAAATAGCAGTCTGAAGACCCAGACATACGTATCTACATGTGTGTGCATATATGTGCACATGTGTGTGTGCTGGTCTGTGTACATGTGGATGTGTGTATGTGAGTTCAGAGCTAGAGTCAAATCCCGCCCCCCCAGGACAGTAGTCACCACCGCAGCTGACCATCCAGGAGAAGCCAAGGAAGACAGAAGCTACAGGGGTCCAGAGCCCCCTGTACTGATTTACAGAGTTTAGCCAGCAGCTTCCAGAATGTCCTTCACCCAGCCCTCCAGATACAGCCCTAGAGATTCCACAGACCTAGCCTTGGGCAGGCGGTAGGGGAAATCAAGTCAGGAGTGATCCCCAAGGAGGCCTAAGCAGCCAGGGGTCCCTTGAACAGGATGACTGCTCCCAGACCTGAACTCTTAAACAGGAAACCACAGGGGTGCCCTGGATGCAGTATTTCAGGGAGAGTGTGTCTGGAGCTGTGCACTTGGTCCTTGCTGGACAGGTTCCCTCCTGGTGTGAAGTCACTCTGAAAACACAGCCAGGAGTCAAAGGGTGAGTGTGTCCTTCCTTGTGCAGGTGTCCACAGACTCTCTTCCTCCAAATGAACATCCTCTGGCCCCTGGCTGGGTCTCCCTACCTCTCTACCTTTGCCTGGGCTGTCCCTCAGCTTACCGTACCTTTTCCAGACACTCAGAAAGAATCCTATTTGCCCTTGTGTGACATCTTCTAATGGGCTTCTCTGTCCATGACCTGGAGGGAGCCCTCAAAAACAGCCATGATGCTCTTCCCCCTCACACCTGTCTGCAGCCCCCAGGAAACCCCCAGTCATAGAGCATGTATACCTGTGTCTGCGCTGCCCAGGCTCCTGTATCTACCTTTGGGGATAGGAAACCGGGGCATGTCTGAAGCTCGGGTACCAGGCCGCGTGTCCGTGGTGTGCTCGGAGATGTGCTTCAGTACCTCTGAGGGACAGGAAGCCCAGGTGAGGGACTCAAGCTGGGGCATTGATGAGTGTCCAGTCTGAGCCTTCCCACAGGTACCCAACCAAGAGCTGAGCCACGAGCTGAGCAAAAGTCTCTTCTAAAACAAACGGGCCTCAGAACTTAGTGCACAGCTCCGGGCAGAGACCTGAACACATTTCAATTTTTTTATTATGATTTTTCCCTTCCACTGGCCTAAAGCCCCATTACTTCCTCTTCACTTCCAGCAGAGTCCCATACCTGTGTCCATAAAGCAGGAGACAGCGCCACCTTCTGGAGATCAGATGAAGGACAGCAACATCTAGCCTGATGTGACCAGGTTACAGAAACCCCCGGCTGGCCTGGAGACCAGAGCTACTTACTAGCCTTGCCCTAGCTCTATACTAGGTATAGAGTACCCAGTATTCAGTATAGTTGTATACTAGGACAGAGTACACAGGAGAGGGTGAAAGCATTTGTCTGGCAGTGCTGGTACACACTGCCATGCAAATGAACCATGACCCTGAAGGAAGAAGCCAGAAACAGAAGGCCATGTCTTGAATGATACACAACATTCAGAACAGACAAGCCCAGAGCAAGCAGAGTAGTGATAGCCAAGGACTGGGATGTTTGTGTGACAGGAAGAGGGGTAAACGGCTACACGGGGTGTTGGAAACTTCAATCGACCCATCAACACTAACTCAGGACTGGCATCTGGTAGTTGTCGGCATTGGTAGATTTGTGATGAGCCCTGAGCAGGGGACTTGAGAGGCTTCTACTTATATCTTTGACCAAATCTGAATGTCTGCTAATCAGGGCTCTGGACAGGACACAGGAGGTCGCTGTGCAGATCTAGCCTGCTCCTGACTTCTAGTGAGTGCCAGAATGAACAGGGGACTTCCCAGGCTCATTAGTTCATTTCTCACATGAGACCCCAAAGATGCAGGGATCAAAGATGCAGGGATCAAAGATGCAGAGACCAAAGATGCAGGGACCAAAGATGCAGGGGCCAAAGATGCAGGGATCAAAGATGCAGAGACCATAGATGTAGGACCCAAACATGCAGGGACCAAAGATGCAGGGGCCAAAGATGCAGGGACCATAGATGTAGAAGCCAAACATGCAGGGACCAAAGATGCAGGGGGCATATTTACCTTCTGGGACTCTCAGGAAGTTGGTAACCCAACAGTTGGCTTGGCAACTCTGTCTTCATCTGTGCAACAACCCTCAACCAGTCTCCCTCTACAGGGCAGTCCCCTCCCAGCTACTAAGGCAGTTTATCTGGCAAAAATAAGTCAGGAAAAATAAACTTACCTTTTTTTATTTAAAAAAAAAAAAAAAAAGGAATCCAGGGCCACATAGAGCCAGTGCTGCAGAGTGGTGTCGTGGTTCCACATCTGCACTGCACATTTAGCCTGGATGGGTATTTTCACCTCTGGGTCTGACCTTGGCAAGACCGTGAGCAGCTCAGCTGGCAAATCTGTCAGGAAACAATCTCTAGTCACCCTTGACTTTCCTGACAGCAAGAGTCGTAGGTCTTATGCTCAAATCCTGGGTAAGGAGCACCCCCAAAGTGCCCATGGAATATTTAAATACGCATCAGCTGATAGAATTATCCATTTTCCTGCTTTGCTTAGATTCTGTATCCTGGCTCAGAGCATCTGTGGCCAAGGAGGCAGCAGGAAGCCAATTGGGCAGAGCATAGCAGGGGGAGGTCGGAAGCCACAATGGAGATGGTCCTTATTCCATCCCTACCCACAGCCCACTAATCTGCTCAACAACTTCTCAACCCACATAGACATGGACCAGTCCCTGGCCTGGCTACACTCTGTGGTTCTGAAGCAGACCAGTTTCTCTCCCACTGCTCCACACACAGGAAGGCAAAGACATGGCAAAGGTGAGTCCCCAGGAGGATGGTGAGATCCAGCGTCTGAGGCTTGCCTTCCACAGAGGACAATGTCTTTGGTATCTCCTTAAAAAGCTCTGGGACACTAGGTCCCGGTCACCCAGTGTAGACTAAGAATAACCCTGACTGAAGCCTCAGACCAGTGATCCTCCTGCCTTCAGGATGCTGGGATTTCAAGGGTATGCTGCCTCACCAAGTGGGTAATGAATTTTCATTTTGCTAATTTTTTAAAAATATTATTTATTTATTATTTATACTAGTATACCATAGCTGTCTTCAGACACACACCAGAAGAGTGCATAAGATCCCATTACAGATGGTGAGCCACCATATGGTTGCTGGGAATTGAACTCAGGACCTCTGGAAGAACAGTCAGTACTCCTAACTACTGAGCCATCTCTCCAGCCCTCATGTTGCCTTTATAATAGCACTTTTCCCAGCAAAAAGAGGATGATGGATGGATGGATGGATGGATGGATGGATGGATGATGGATTGATGGGTAATAGATGGATGATGGAATCAGTGGATGGATGGATGGATGGATGGATGGATGGATGGATGGATGGACCAGTAACAGTGGATATGTATTTAGGAGTTGATGGTGAATATTTCTTTCTCTGCACGAAGGCCTCTGCATCAGCTCCTGCCTCATTGTTTTCTGCCCTTTTTGAGTTCCTGTCCTGACTTCCTCCAGTGATAAACAGTGATGTCAAAGTGTAAACCAAATAAATCCTTTCCTCCACAAATTGCTTTTGGTCATGGTGTTTCATCACAGGAATAGTAACCCTAACTAGAGCAAAATTTGGTGCCAGGAGTGGGGTATTACTGTGACAGACATGACCATGTTGTTTTGGGGAGGAGTGAGGAAAGACTTTGGAACTTAGGGTACAAAAAAGCCATTGAGTGTTAAGAGCTTGATGAGCTGTTCTGTGAGAGTACTGAGAGAAATACAAACAATGGAGCCCTGGCTTGTAAAGTTCCAGAGGGAAATTTGGAAGTCATTTAAAGACTATCAGGGCTGTTACCATATTTGTTATTTTGAATTAAAATTCTGTAGTTCTCATCAGGGCTGAAGAGTCAACAACTGTAATGTCAACACCTTTGAAGTGAAACTTTTGTGTTACTGGGACAATTGATGCTGGTCAGCTGGAGCTGAGAAATTAGTGGTGATTAAGAAGTGAATCTTCGGGCTGGTGAGATGGCTCAGTGGGTAAGAGCACCCGACTGCTCTTCCAAAGGTCCTGAGTTCAAATCCCAGTAACCACATGGTGGCTCACAACCATCTGTGATGAGATCTGACGCCCTCTTCTGGAGTGTCTGAAGACAGCTACAGTGTACTTACATATAATAAATTAATTAATTTTTAAAAAGTGAATCTTCGCCGGGCGTGGTGGTGCACACCTTTAATCCCAGCACTCGGGAGGCAGAGGCAGGCGGATTTCTGAGTTCGAGGCCAGCATGGTCTACAAAGTGAGTCCAGGACAGCCAGGGCTGTACAGAGAAACCCTGTCTCGAAAAACCAAAAAAAAAAAAGTGAATCTTCTGGAAGTGTCTCCTGAGAGTCAGCACACATAAGCTGTGTTCCCTGTTGGCCAAGGTTGTACCTCACATTCATCTGCAGACAAACTTGGTATATAAGAATCAGGTTTTCATGGAGAGCAGCTGTGGCCTGGCACTGTGAGAGGTACGAGAGGCCATTGGTGAAGGTGCAGCCTTAGTGGCATTTGAAGGCCTGGGACTGAAACAGTCATGCAGAGAAGTTGAGACTTGGCATCTTGAAGAGAGTCCAAAAAAAACCTACTGGTGAATATACAGCCCAGTTGCAACAGAAGACCCCAGCATTTTAGAGATAATTGTACCATGGTATGGCCACTGATCTAGGACAAGGTGCGGAGATGATGCACCTAGATGAGGGAGCAGGTGGATGAGTGAGTTGGGCGTAGGTGGATAAATGGGTGGGTGGATGGATAAGCTGGTAGAAAAGAATGTCAGTCAGTGGGTGGATGGATGGATGGATAGATGGGTGGATGGATGGATGGATGGATGAGTAGGAGTGTATATAAGTTGGTGGGAGGGTAGGAGTCTGGGTAGATGGGTGGGAGGAGGTAGGAATGGGTAGGGGGACAGATGGAATGGTAGTTGCATGGTAGGTGAGCTGGTAGGCTGCTGAACAAATCAGAAAGTAAAGGGTTATTCCTCTAAAAGTCAAAGGCTGGATCCTTCCCTTAAAGGAAGGATTAGAAATTTCCACTTATTTGCTTTCTACAGTCAATAAACATTCCCCAGCAGCCCAAGGTTTGGCTGTGCCTCTTCAACTCCTGGTGAAAAATAGGTGTTTGCTTTTTCCTTTCTTGCAAGAGACATGAAACTTTTTACATTTCGTAACCAGACTTGGCACCTGACAGTTGGAAGCTGGAAACTTCCCCAGGCGCATACCTCTCACTAAAGCTGCCTCAGAATGAAGGCTACTGCCATCTTTGTGCTGCGAGTAAGGCATTAGATAAACGCAGAGATGGAGTGAGTCTGTCACCATGATGATGGAGCTAAGCAGGACAAGAGGGCATGAAGCCAGTAAGGAGAGCCCCCACCATGGGCCTGCAGCACAATGGGACTGGTGCATCCAAGTGCAGAGGCACACCAGAGAACACACATCCTCAGGATCACTCAGTGGGCTCCCTCTAGGGTCCTGCTTCACCATCTCTAGGGTCATGGGACACAGCTCAGTGCTGAGTCCAGGATAAAGATCTGAACCAGAGGTGGACCACCACCGTGCTGTCTTAGTTAGGGTTTACTGCTGTGAACAGACATTATGATCAAGGCAAGTCTTATAAGGACAACATTTAATTGGGGCTGGCTTACAGGTTCAGAGGTTCACTCCATTATCATCAAGGTGGGAGCGTAACAGCATCCAAGGAGGCATGGTGCAGGAGGAGCTGAGAGTTCAGCATCTTTATCTGAAGGACACTAGGAGAAGACTGGCTTCCAGGCAACTAGGATGAGGGTCTTAAAGCCCACGCCCACAGTGACAAGCCCACGCCCACAGTGACACACCCATTCCAACAAGGCCACGCCCATTCCAACAAGACCACGCCCACACCATCGAGGCCACGACCCCTCCAACGAGACCACACCTCCTAATAGTGCCACCCCCTGAGACAAGCATATTCAAACCACCGTACATGCCGAACTTCATTTCTATTTAACAGTTGCTTGTCAGGTGCTGAGTCAATGCCTAATGGCCACGTACTAATCTCATCATCGCAGAAGCCACAGATGGGGAAACTGAGGCACAGCTAGAGCACACAGTAAAGTGTGGAATCGAGATTTAAATGCTGTGCTCAGAGTCCCTCTGTGACCCGACCAGGGACTGAGAGAGCCAGCCTAGCAAGGTTTGTTTGTACCATAGGCACTTTGCACATGCCCACTGACACCCCTGACTGCAAGCTAAGGGTCAGTGTTTGGAATAGTGACCCACAGTTTGAATCTAGAGTTTTTAGCACAGGAAATCACTCAGCCCACCCATAGGGCAGCTTCATGATGTCCCCTAGGGCAGCCATCAGACACTGAGGCCAAGGACATACATTGACAATTTTTACACGAGTTGAGAATATTGTTGTTCTGGACAGTTTTATGTCAACTTGACACAAACTAAAGTCATTTGAGAGGAGGGGACCCCAGTTAAGAAAATGCCTCCAGGGGCTGGAGAGATGGTTCAGCAGTTAAGAGCACTGGCTCTTCTTCCAAAGGATTTAATTCCCAGCACCATGTGGCAGTTCAGAATGGTCCAGTTCCAGGGGATCCAACACCCTCCACAGACACACATGCAGGCAAAACAACAATGTACGTAAAATAAATAACAAACTGTTTAAGTACCTCCAAAAGATCAGGCTGTAGGCAAGCCTGTAGAGCATACTCTTAATTAGTGATTGATAGGGGAAGCCCCAGCCCATGGTTGGTGGGGCCATCCCTCGACTGGTGGTCCTGGATTCCATAAGAAAGCAGGAGGAGCAAGCCATGAGGAGCAAGCCAGCAAGCAGCACCCCTCCATGGCCTCTGCACCAGCTCCTGCCTCCAGGCTCCAGATCTGCTTGAGTTCCTGTCCTCACTTCCTCCATTGATGGAATATGATCTGGAAGTGTAAACAAAGTCAACCCTTTCCTCTCCGAGTTGCTTTTGGTCATGGTGTTTTAGTTAGAGTTTTTATCGCTGTGAGGAGACACTGTGACCACAACTATGACAACTCTTATAAAGGAAAACATTTCATCGGGGCTGGCTTACAGTTCAGAGGTTTAGTCCATTGTCATCATGGAAGAAGGCATGGTGGTGTGCAGGCAGACACGGTGCTGGAGAAGCAGCTGAAGAGTTCTACATCCAGATCGGCAGATAGCAAGCAGAAGAATGAGACACTGGGCCTGGCTTGAGCATCTGAGACCTCAAAACCCACCCTAGTGACACACTTTCTCCAACAAGACCACGCCCACTCCAACAAGGTCACACCCACTACAACAAGGCCTTAATGGGCCTATGGGGGCCATTCCTATTCAAACCACCACAGTGCTTCATCATAGCAATAGCAACGCTAAGACAATGGTTAAAATTCATCTTCCTTATTCCAGGTTGGAAGGACAGACAGCTCACTGGGCAAAGGTGCTTGCTGCCAAGCCTGACAACCTGAGTTCAATCCCCATGACCTAAATAGGGAAAAGGGAGACCCACCCATCTCCTGTAATTGGCCCTCTCTCCTCCACAGGCATGGCATAGGCACATGGCACACACTCATATAAATAGTATTTTAAATTTTTATTTCAATTGTTCCTTTTTACTTGTCTTAATATGTCCTGAGAATTTTAAATGACTATGACTCACACCATGTTCCGCATTAGATGCCCAAGAATGGCGCCTAAGACAAGCAGTGGGCGGGGCTTGCTCCCAAAGCAAGTGTGACGTCCACCTTTCTCCCCAGATCACCCTCGCCCATAGCCATCATTTAGCCAGGAATGTTTCCAGAGGGTCTCTGGAAAGCCAACCCCGAAGTTCTTGGTTGGTCCATGCCAAGTGGAGCTTGGTGCCACCACTGTCTACAGAGCCTCCACCCTAGGAAGGGTCTGCCACTGCCTGACCCACCCGTGATGCCCTCAGACTAGAGTCACAGCCCTTCCCTGATCTCCAACAAGGAGTGCTAAGGTCAAAGGTCAAAGCCAAGTGCAAGGAGTGTGTCCTGAGTGCCACACAAAGGCTGTGTCTTACTTACGGTTGCTGTGGCTGCAACCAAACAGCATGACCAAAAAGTAAGTTGAAGAGGAAAGGGTTAATTCACCTTACACTTCCAGATCGCTGTTCCTCACTGAAAATAAGCCAGGACAGGAACTCAAGCAGTAACCTGGAGGCAGGAGTTAATGCAGAGCCCATGGAGGGGTGCTGCCTACTGGCGTGCTTATCATGGCTGCTCATTCTGCTCTCTCATAGAACCTAGGGCCACCGCTCCAGGGATAGCACCGCTCACAGTGAACTGGGCCCTCCCCCATTGATCAGTAATTGAGAAAGTGCCCTACAGCTGGATCTCATGGACGCATTTCCTCAGCCGAGGCTCCTTCCTCTCTGATGACTCTAGCTTGTGTCAGGTTGGAACCAGCCAAGACAGACTGTAGAAAGCCAGAAGACCCAAGCGTAGGCTGAGAGAGCAGAAGTGGCCACTCTGCTAGACCTGAGTCCACCGCTCTGTGTCTCCTTGCCTCACCCGTATTCCCTCCACAGGTGTCCAGCCTGGTGGCTATCAAAGGACCAGACTCCGGTGCCACCTCCTCTCTTCTTCACATCCAGTTCTCAGGTTGGCATTGAGGAGAAGCCCCATTTGAGGTTCTGTCAGGAAGGCTTGAGTCTCCACCAATCAGAAGCCCCTTACAGCCCAAGTCCTTCCTAAGTGTAAAGATCACCACACAGCAAAAGTTCAATGATTGTCCTGCGCTAACCCAACCAGCAGGAATAAAGCACAGGACAACCAGGTTCCTTCTCAAGACGGTTTACTCAGGAATACTTGATGCATGTAGTTACAGAATAGTGGAAAATGGTGGAAAGGCCCAGAACCCCACCAGAAGCAGCCAGATAAACCCTATCCTGGCCACTCACAGAATGCCACGTGGCTCCTGCTCATATGCCAGGTAATCTCGGGCATAGGATCAAATCACTGTCGACACAGCCTAATGCCATATTAGGAGTTATTTATGCCAGTAAGGCTGAGGCAGTCGGCGCCATCTTTAAGGAGCGGCAGCAAGGCTCCCCACAAATGATCACACCCCACTCCAGTATCTCTTCACTGCTGTTCAGTCTGGCCTCTCCTCAGGGCTTGCTTGTATCTGCCTAGCACTGGCACACACACACACACACACACACACACACACACACACACACACTCACATGCACACATGCACACATACTCACACACACATGCACTCGCACTCACACTCACATACTCACACACTTACACACTCACACACTCATACACATACTCACACAGGCACTCACACACACTTGCACACACATGTACACTTACACACTCAAATGCACACTTACACACTCACACACACACCTGAGCCCAGCCCCCTTCCCAGCTCCAATTCATCCCAAGCCCAGGGTCCCTCCACACATACCCCGAGATGGTTTGTATATGCTCAGCCTGGGGAATGGCACTATTAGGAGGTGTGGCCCTGTGGGAGTAGGTGTGTCACTGTGGGTGTGGGATTTAAGACACTCATCCTAGCTACCTGGAAGTCAGTCTTCTGCCAACAACCTTCAGATGAAGATGTAGAACTCTCAGCTCCTCCTGCACCATGCCTGCCTGGACACTGCCATGTTCCTCCCATGATAATGGACTGAATCTCTGAACCTGTAGGCCAGCCCCAATTAGATGTTGTCCTTATATTATAAGACTTGCCTTGGTTAAGACACCCTCTAACCTCAATGATGCCCTGACAGGGCAGATCCATCTGCTTATGAGCTCCTGGGTCTTTGCATCATTAAAGCCAAGGCCTGCTGGCAAAGACAGTAATGCATGCCCATGAACATCCCCAATCTTGTCAACTGATGATGTAAGAGGCCTGGCTTTCAGCTCCTAAAAGCTAATGGCTCCCAGACCACTGGCTTCTGGATTTGATGTATTTCATTCCAGCTGTCTTTCTATGTGTCACACAGGCTTTATCATGTGACACCCAAGAAGAGAAATGCACCTGAGAAAGGTCTGATCTCTCTCTCTCTCTCTCTCTCTCTCTCTCTCTCTCTTCCCATAGAGGTGTCATCAGCAGCATCCCTAGCGTAAGCAATGAGAACAGGTCCAGGCAGGCCCTGGTAGCAGGTATGAACACATGTCCACCCCTCAGAGAAAGTCTGGGGATGGCACCACACAACTGCTCCCCCTGAGGACTGCAGTCAGAGAAAATCATGGCCAGTACAGGGAGGACTGAGCAACCCAACTGCAACACCCGAGTCACCAGCTCACACTCAAAACCTACATGCTAAGAGGCACCTAGAATGTGTGTGCTCATGAAGAGCATGCAACACACACCCCTCCCTGGAATAACACTGACACCACACATAGGTGGCATTCTTACTAGTGGCTTTAGGGTATGTGCTGTCCTCTCTTTTTTATTTTTTGAGACAGGGTCTCATGTAGCCCAGGCTGGCCTCAAACTCACCAGGTAGCTAAGGATGATCCTCCTACCACTACCACCTGAGAGCTGAGATAGTAGATGTGGCCACCATATGCCACAGAGCGTGCCTTTCCAAGAGTGCAGACAGAAGACATGGCCAGCTATGAGAGACCACAAGCTGTTCCCATATTCAGGGGTCCCTGGGATCTGTGTAGCAAGAGCTGAGCCAAGAAACCCTCTAGCAACAGAGATGCTGAGATGCAGCTAGGAGACAGGAGCATTAGCAGGGAAGACAAGGAGTGGGATGGCCACACTAGCAAGCCCAGCATTTGAGAGACTAAGGCAGGAGGGCTGCGGATTTAAGGGCTGTCTCAAAAGGATGGAGGGAGGGAGAGAGAGAGAGGGAGAGAGAGAGATAGAGAGAGGAGAGAGAGAGAGGAGGGAGAGAGAGAGGAGGGAGAGAGAGAGAGAGGAGGGAGAAAGAGGGAGGGAGAGAGAGGGAGAGAGAGAGAGGAGAGAGAGAGGAGAGAGAGAGAGAGAGAGAGAGAGAGGAAGGAAGGAAGGAGGAAGGAAGGAGGAGAGACAGCCAGAGAGAAAAGAGACAGAAAGAAGGGAATGAGGAGGAAGGACAAATCCTAGGAGGACAGATTCTGCCCCCAGGTGACCCTACAAAGTTAAGTAAGCTAACCCTGGTTCTCAGCATCCAGTCTGCAAGCACAGGTGTCCCAGAGCTAAGGCTTCTATTTCTCAGACCTGTAAAACATTAGACCAAATCCATGATCGTGAGAGACACTAAGCCACTGGTGGAAGCTCACAGGACCAGGCTGACCCTCCAGAACCTTCTAGCCAAGCACAGCATCTGAAGAGTGGGGCTGTCAGGGTCAGGGACCTCGGTGTGACACCCAGGAAGCCTCCTTGCAAAAAGCCTTGGTCACCATGGATCAAGTCTCTGGGCACAGGATGAGTCTCTAGAGAGCACAGAATGAGGTTAAAGTATCTTTGTCCCTTTTCAAAGTGACAGATGTGCAAGCCTGGCTCTTTCTCTGTGTAAAATAGCTTCTGGGTGCAGGGGTGGCGTGAATGTTGTGGTAGTGTCCTTTTTACTGCTTCCCAATCGGATGTAAAGGCCTTCACAAGACAGTTCATTCCTGTACCATTTTCTGGGCCAAGAACACATTGCTGGCTGGTCTGTAAACGCTAGGGGAGAGTATCCAGTGCTATTATTCTGATAAATGGACACAATGACAAACTTCCCCCTCAGTTCTTATCTTTGTTACTCCTAAGTTGGTGCATGAACCAGCAGCTCATTCTTCAGTGACGGGCTGCCGAGTAGAGGACCAGGAAATGAGGAAGTAAAGATTGCAAAGTTTGGGATGAGGAAGTCTCGCACAAGCCGGTGGCTCATTCCAGGCGAGTTTATTATGTACAGCATCTTATAGACAGTTTGTAAGTGAAAAAGTAGGAAGCTATCTTACAGTGGGAAAAAAACAGGAAGCAAATCAAGTAGTATTGCACAGAAGAGGGAACACAGGATCTCTCAAGTGTGTCACACAGAGACCAAGGGCTCAGCCGCCTTGAGACTGACAACCATATCCCCTCAAGGGGTAAAAAAAGAAAGTAGAGTTCCCGGGATCTGAAACCCCAAGGCCCTGGTTCCAGGACATGCCAAGTGCCTCCCTGGCTTCAAAAAAGGGCATAAGCTCCTTCTCCACACATCAGGGCCTGAGAGAACGTCCTGGACCAGCCTGGGCCCTCTACAAATGGGGACATCTCTCAAGCCTCATCTGAGAAGCATCTCTCAGACAGAAGATGGTGATTAACATAGAGACCTACAGTTGGTCAAGGGACAGAGAGTTAGACCTCTTTCAGGGTTTGGGGCATAGTGGAACTGGGGGATGGGTGAGCACGGAGACAGAAAGACTAAGAGCCAGAGGGACCCACAGCAAAGCCTACACAGGAAGTGACCCTGGCTGTAACTATGTGCACAGGGCCTGGACCAGGTGAGGTCAACCAACATCCCAGCACGGATGTGGGAGGGGACCGTGGATCCCCGCCCATATCTAAGGAGCTACTGGCAATGGATGACTACAAAGAGAAAGCAGGTGAGATTTCTTCAGGGATGCAGCCCCCTGAGAGTCTGCCCATGGTGGAGTGGTTAGTCCTGCACCAATGCACACACAGGCGTGGACCCAGTGGGTTTGGGGGTGGGGGAAGTACGCATGGGATGCTGGCAGGGGAAAGTGGTGAGGGAGCGAGGGAGAGATTGAACAGTTAGGAACGGGAATGGATTTAATCGAAACATATATAATCAAAAAATGAAATGTTCATAGACAAGAAAGTGTTTTTGAAGGAATAGGGAGCAGGTACCCTGGAGGGGGCAGGAGAAGAGGCAGGTACTGTGGTACAGAGGAGAAACCTTTAGGGGGCAAGAGGGTGGGTGGGCATTGTGGGTCAGGGCCATGGGCTGTCAAGGGATTGGTAGAGGCCAAGGCTGTAGCACAGGCAAGAGACTTCACTTCACAATCGTCTCTCATAAACAGTCCTGCCCTGGCCCTGGCAAGGCACTCTGAGCTCAGAGCCCCTCTGCACCCCTCCAGAGCCTGCGCCTTTGGCAAAACAAGAGGGTAAACCCTGCAGCTGAGGCCACTCAGTCTCTGGGCTCTGCAGTCCCCTCCAGCTCCCCCAAGCCTGAGCTGGAGGACTGTCATGGCTACTATTTCCCCCCTCCATGTGGGATGTCTGGAAAGGGTATGCTTGCTTGGCAATGCTCGCACACTCAGGAATGCCAGTCTTGGCCTCCTCCGGGATTCCAGCACCTTCCAGAACTCCTGGATCAGCCAGGGGTTTGCTGTTACAGCACACACACACACACACACACACACACACACACACACACACACACAAATGGTGTCTTCAAAACAAGGCTTTCTGGTAGAAATGGCAGAGGAGAGAACAGGCAGCTCCCAGTGCTCTACAGGCTCTCTCAGAACCCCCATCCCTGAGCTCAGTAACAGCATTGGAAGCTCCAAGACCCTCCCACCCCTGAGGCCCAGTCAGGGCTTGAAGCAGACATCATCAATCAATTCAGGAGCTTCCATTTCCCCCACCAAGCCAGGCTTCCTAAAATAAGGAGTTGGCAGGGAGTCTCCTTAGGTCAGGTTAGGTTGGGGGAGATGGAGAGAAGATCCCACAGAAGCAGCCTGGACAGAAAGCAGGCCTTACAGCTGCTAGCAGCTGTGTGACTGTGGATAGGGAACACTGCTCTCTCTTGGCCCAGCAAGCCTGCTTTGAGTTGGTTGGGACTGGATGTCTCCAGTGGTGCCTTCCAGTCCCTAATGACTAGGTTACACTAGTCAGACATATTTAACTAGACATCATATATTATATATGACATCATTTTTTTTCTGGGAACTAGCCAGGGGACAGAGGAAGAGCTAAGGTGGACAGCCAGCCAGTGTCTCTGCCCCGCCCCCCAAGGTGACCCCTGAAGCTCTTTCATCAGAGCCCAGGAGCTGAGGCACACTGGGGCTGTGAGGGAAACCTATGAGCCCCAGGAGACCCCAGGAGGCCCCAGGAGGCATAGGACAAGACAGGGGAGGCAGCTGCAAGTGATCTCACCAGACCTCACCTCACCTCACCCTTCTCGTGCCATCCCCAAGCCCACCCCTGGGCATCTGGCACTGCCAGGAACAAGAGTCTTCTAACAGGTGGGGCTCCAGGACTTGTTCCTTTCTTCAGGGAAGGTATCACTGACTGTACATAGGTTCTACGCTGGGGTTTGGGGGGGGACAATGATGTGGCCTCAACATCACCAAGGTCATCATGGTCATCAAGGCTACCCTGGCTGTGACCCAGACTAGGCCCTAGGCTAGAGCCGTGTGCACAAGGAGCCCTGTAACGTCACACCAGCCACAGCCAGGGTTGTTGCAGCCACACACTTCCATGAGTCTGTGGGCAAGATTGTTTCTTTGTTATATATATATATATATATATATATATATATATATATATATATATATATATATATACATATATAATTATATATAAATATATACTATTATATATATTATATTATACATATATACACACACATATATGAATGAATGAATGAATGAATGAATGAATGAATGAATGTCCAGGTCCTGTGTAGTCACATTTGGGGATCTGGAACTAGGAAGCCACTTATCAGCTGTCAACCTTGGGATTCAGACTGCAGTTCTGACTCAGACCAGCTGTGTTCAGAGAACAAGCCAGGAGCCTTCTTCCTGAGGCTTTCCTCCAGCCATAAAGATGAGGAGTCAGCACTGCTTGGCGTCCAGGGTCCTCGGCCATTCTGTCCTTCCCAGCTCTGTGTAAGAGGACCCCTGAGTTTTCCCTCCTCCTTGCTAAGGGCAGCCAGAGACCAGGGCTTAAGAATGTCTTCTGTAGTGGGGCGTGGTGGCGCACACAGAGGCAGGCGGATTTCTGAGTTCGAGGCCAGCCTGGTCTACAAAGTGAGTTCCAGGACAGCCAGGGCTACACAGAGAAACCCTGTCTCGAAAAAACAAAAAAAAAAAAAAAACAAAAAAAAAGAATGTCTTCCGTAAGATGTCTGCATATGAATGCACTGTTCAGAGCTTAGGGTACAGGCATCTAGGAGAGAGTATGCTCAAAAGAATGATCACTACCGTCGGCACTATACTGAGGGTATAGTGACCTCTGAGACCCAGGGAAGGTGGCCGCTGGACAAGTCCCAGGAAAAGTTGTGGGCAAGTGTCAGGCCCTGGAAGGAATCCTCCCATGGGGAGCCAGCCTGTGGTTGGACTGCTTGCCTTTGAGCAGAGCTAGGCACCATCAACTTTTGTGGTCGAGTAGAGTCGGGTAGTATCTGGAGCCTGCTGGAACCCAAGGGCCGCAGACTTGGCAGCTCTTGACCGACCCTCTGCCAGGACGACGGCCTCACTCAAAGACTCCTTCAGCTCTTGGCCTGGAGAACTTTGTTGCCTTCAAGAACAAAAGCTGCCGTTGACTTCTGCCCTGCTGTCTGAGGACAGAAGCCTTACAGCTGCTGTGCACAGCACAGGCTTCGAGGCTGAGGCACCAACCAGCTGCCATCTGCCGAGAGGAAGGCAGGTCCCACACACACCCTCAATGCCAATGCGGCAGTTGTGTGAGGCCCAGGAGATGCTGGTATGGTGTGGAAATCTTATCTGTCAGGAAGGCTGGGACCTGGGTCAGAGTGGACTGGTTTCCCAGCCATGAAGGACTGGTCCTTGGGGCGAGAGTCTCCTGCAGGATGCTTTGGAGCGAGATGACTCGGAGATTAAAGTGCAAGCACTAGGACCTGAGTTCAGATCCCAGCTTTCTCACAAACACTGTGGTGCACCAGTGCATGCTGACAACCGCAGCGCTGGGGGTGGAGACAGGCCGATCCCCAGAACCAAATCATGCAACGATGTCCCCCTTCAGATTTCAGTTCATACCAGGCCTGGTGTCACCACTCACCTGTGAATCCAGCACTTGGAAGGGGGAGGCAGGAGGATCAGGGTTTGAGGCCAGCCTAATCTACGTGTGAGCCTGTCAATAAATAAATAAATAAATAAATAAATAAATAAATAAATAAATAAATAAATAGTCTGAGAGGCTGGAGAGATGAGAGGTTAGAGTCCTGTATAGCTCTTGCACATATCTTTTTTAAAGAGATTTATTTAAGTACACTGTAGTTCTCAGATGCACCAGAAGAGGGCGTCAGATCTCATTGAGTGGTTGTGAGCCACCATGTGGTTGCTGGGATTTGAACTTAGGACCTTTGGAAGAGTAGTCAGTGCTCCTACTCACTAAGCCATCTTATCAGCCCACCTTTTTTTTTTTAATACACCTTTAATCCCAGCACTCAGAAAGCAGAGGTTCAAAGCCAGCCTGGTCTACACAGTGAGTAAGACCCCAGGACAGCCAGCAAGGGTCATGTAGAGAGACCCTGTCTCAAGGATAGATAGATAGATAGATAGATAGATAGATAGATAGATAGATAGATAGATAATAGATAGATAGATAGATAGATAGATAGATAGATAGATGATAGATTCTAATTAACAACAATAAAACTAAATCAAACCTTTTTAATACTTGAGCAGAGGACAAGGATGTAGAAATGAGTCTCCTCTGGGGACACAGAGGACAAGATCCTCTTTACCAAAGGAAAACCATGGGTCACCCTTTAAATGTGTCTAGTTTGGGAACAGTGGTTAAGAGCACTGACTCCTCTTCCAGAGGATCCAGGTTCAGTTCCAGGCACCCACACAATGGCTCACAATCTTCTTTAACTCCAGGGCTTCTGGCCTCTGTGTGCACACACACACAGAACACATACATGGGGACAGAGCACAGGAGTCGTTTTGTAAGCGGCTCGGTTTAGAGTTTCACAAATAACATTTATTGGCTGCATTCACAACAGACTCGTGCGGACATTCATACCAGCCCCCCCCCCCTTCAACTAGCAGTCACGTGACGGTCAGTCCCTAGCCCGGATTGGACCTTGGGTGCAGATGTTATCTCGTGTGGAAGCAGCAAGTGTCACAGATCCTCCTGAGCTGAGGGCGTCCCTTGGGGACCATGATGGGGACTGACATTCTTGCAGAGGATCTTCACAGTAGCTGAAGACTTCAGTCCCAGAACAAATGACTAGAAAACCAATAGGAAGGCAGGCTCTGAGAGCTGTCCCCAGGGCTGAAAGAGAAAGCCCTAGATGTCCCCCAGGCTGAGTCTTGCCTGTCCCTGACATGGGCTTGCCTCCACAGCCAGGAGAGTTTGAGTGCCCCCCCCAGTCGCTGGGTCTCCCACTACACCCAGGAACTGGGGAAATGGACTGGGGTCAGGGCTGCATCTGTGATTCCCAGCTGAGACGCGGTGAGCCTCTGACGGTCAGTACTCAGTCTCGGGAAGGGAGGGAACACCTAGTTTTGTAGAGCTGTGGGGGTGGATGAGGCAAAAGCTATGCAGGGCACCAGGGCCAGCACAGGGTAATGGGGTTGCAAAGGGGGAGCTCTACAGCACCCTTACTTCTGGGAAGGGTCTGAGCTGGACTCCCTGCCAGCTTGTGTCCGCTAGCCCACAGGGGCAGCCAGGCCGTGATGTGAAGGCTCACGGGGCTCACCACGTCCCAGATGGACACAGGGCATGAGGCAGCACTGCTGAACCCCAGCCAGGCCTGTGAAGCCAGGGGCAGCTCTGGGAAGAGCCTTATGAGCGCTGTCATCATGGCGTCCGTCTAAGGTTCAGTAAGGGACAGAAGACAAGCCTAGGGCAGGGTGCTGGCGGCAGGGACCCTAAGGTTCCGAAGAGAGTGATGAGTCCAGACCTGCCCCTCCTCAACTCCAGCCCCACGCCAGTAGCTCACCGAATGGCCATGATGGCCCTCAGGACTGCCTGCAGCAGGCTCAGGAGATTGAAGCTGATGGGGAGGAGGAGGCCTAAGCGGCCAGCATGTGGCTCGTCCTCCTGAAGACCTGGCAATTTATCTTGATAAAGGGCCTGAAGCTGCTGCCACTTGAGGAGGAGATGCTGGTTCCCGCAGACCCGCCAACAGCCATACCATCTGCTTGAGTCCTGGGGGCAATCTAGAAGCAAGAGGGGCATTGTTCAGGAGAGGTTGGGACACCAGTTGGCCCCCAGAGGGTGATGATCAACAGTTCCTTTCCTCTCCTTTCCTTTCCTTTCCTTTCCTTTCCTTTCCTTTCCCTTTCCTTTCCCTTTCCTTTCCCTTTCCTTTCCCTTTCCTTTCCCTTTCCTTTCCCTTTCCTTTCCCTTTCCTTTCCCTTTCCCCCCTTCCCCCTTCCCCCTTCCTTTCCCTTTCCTTTCTCTCTCTCTCTCTTTCTTTTTGCAGTGGCAAATGGGGTTCAAGACAGGGTTTCTCTGTGTACACCCTGCCTGTCCTGGAACTTGCTCTGTAGACCAGGCTGGTCTTGAACACAGATCTGCCTGCCTCTGCCTCCTGAGTACTGGGACTAAAGGCGTGCACCACCAACACCAACCATCATCAGACAGTTTCTGAGTCTTTATTCTTCAAAATGGATAGCTGGGATTTGCAGCCTCATTTGTCTGTTTCTCTAGAAAAAAAAGAGGCCCATGGAGATAGAACCTAATTGGGCTACCACAGCTGAGTTGCAGGGACATCACTGATTTAAGCACCACTAAAAGGCTTCCTGATCATGGCTGGAGAAATGCCTCAGTGGTTAAGGGCACTGGCTGTCCTTTGAGAGGACCTGGATTTGACTCCTAGCGCGCGCATGCGTGCACACACACACACACACACACACCAGCAGCAGCAGCAGCAGCAGCAGCAGCAGCAGCAGCAGCAGCAGCAGCTAACAACCCTATGTACAGTTCCAGGGTCTACAGCTCTCCCTACTGGCTCCCACCGGCACTGCAAGCACACCGCAGACATGCTGCTGACACATGGTGCTTACCATGCTCCTACGGTGTATGCTCCTCCCCTTCCCCGTCCCCCCTCCCTGTGCAGATACAGTCTCCTGGTCTTTTGTTTTTCTGCCCTGGGAGCACCTGCACCCTAGAGTGTCACACTGTGGAACCTGAGTGTGTGGCGTTGCAGGCTAATTGGAGGCACATTAGTCCTCTATGCGATGTTGGAATATCGACTATCACGTGAGACTACCGTGTTGCTCAGGCTGACTCCGAGCGCCTTCTATAACAAATGCTCCCGCCTGCCACACACACACACAGTCCCCAATATGTGGGCATCCTGAGCCCCTTTGGTATCTCTCAGGCGAGCTTTGGTCAATGCAGGATCCTCCTGATACATTTTTTTTCCCACACTACAAATGTGCTATTGATAAAAATATAAGCCCTAATTTTATCAGTGCAAAAGACACTTAATGTTTAGCATGATAAATGATAAACACATTTTCCTTCCGGAAAATACCACTGACAAAGCACGGAGCAGAAAGGCGTGGAAACCTCTTTTTCGAGAAAAATGTAAGATCAAAAACATGTCTGGGGTTGTAGCCCAGCATGCAAAGGTCCTGTGATGCCAACACACACACACACATACACACAGAGTCTTCACATGGAAGCCCACTGGATTTAAAACCAGTTGGTGAAATTACTCTGAGCTGGAAGAGGGGACAGAGAAGAGGACAGGCTGTCCTCCTGATCCTGTCTCTTAAGTCTCCTAGCACAAAGAGGTGAGAGTCTTGTCACATGGTTTCTGTAAGTCACCTGGAACTGAGGACCTCGGTGAAGCACCTGCCGTCCCTACCACAGGGCGAGGCTGAGGAGGGGCATGGCTTGAGCCCGGGAGTTCACACACAGCTGGGGCAACACAGTAAGATCTCATCTTGAAAACGAGACAAATAAATCCAATAAAACCTCAACTGCAAAGCATGATTGGAGGGAGTGGAGAGACAGCTCAGAGGCTGCAAGAGGACCAGGGCTTGAACCTGCACTCCAGGTAACAGTGCTGCTTCTGTGGTTGGGAACTGGATTTTTTATGCATTCAAGAACATGTCAGTTGTTGGCTACCCGTTTCGCAAGCGCTTCTCATCCTTTCCTAGAATGCCTTTCCCAGAAAGCTATCCTCACCCCAGATCCTACACAAGGCATTTTCTGTACAGAGCTGGCATAGCACAGGACCTGATAACAGACCAGAGCCTGGAAGCATCTTTGAGACCAAGCCCAGGGCACTGGGTACAAAACCATAAATAACCTAGGAAGGAGACACCTGTCTCATCCAGTGATCTGAGCCATGGGGGATGTGAGTGTGAGTGTGTGTGTGTGTGTGTGTGTGTGTGTGTGTGTGTGTGTGCTGCCCAGAACGTATATGTGCACGACAAACACACATTGTCAGCCATGAGTACAGGAATGTATATGTGCCAGGTCCATGCATGGGCATCTCAACACACTGTGCTGCGAGCACGGGCACATGGTTATGATTCTGATGTACAATGCATGCGTGCACAGTACATGTGTGTGTGTGTGTGTGTGTGTGTGTGAGTGAGTGTGTTTGTGATTCAAGTGTCACATCACATTGGAAACACACACCAGTTCAAAGTGAATAGTGGTGGTGCACACTTTTAATCCCAGCACTCGGAGGCAGAGGCAGGCGGGTTTCTGAGTTCGAGGCCAGCCTGGTCTACAGAGTGAGTTCCAGGACAGCCAGGACTACACAGAGAAACCCTGTCTCGAAAAACCAAAAAAAAAAAAATTGAACACCTACAGACACCCCATACTACAAGTAGCAGAATCCACAGCCCAAATAAAACCACTTCTGGTGTCGTCAGCCCCGACTTGCCACTGCTAAGACTGGGGCTCTGTCTGGGTCATTTGTAAAGAGACGGCAGAGAGCTGGTGATGCCTGACAAGGGTAGGAGATGGCTGTGCCACCTGTGTGGCCTCATCCCACCCCCTTCCCAGGGCAGAATGAGGTGACACGTGGTATGGAGTTACCTGGAGTGTCTTTCACATTCTCCAGCCTCTTCAACACCTAAAAGATGACAAAGTGGGTCAGTATGTCACCTAAAAGATGAGAAAGTAGATCAGTAGGTCGTCTAGTGACCCATGGTGTGTCTGTTGGGATGTAATCAGGACTTGAGACCTCAGGGGAGGGGTGCTGTGGCTCCCAGTTCAGGGCTGAGTTCTTTGTGCTGGCGACAGCTTGCTTCTCAGGGATAGAGAACCCCAAGGTGGAAGCCAGGTGGAGAGGAAGAGGAGACCTCTAACTAGGCCCAAACACTGGGAAGGTCCACTAGTCTGCAGGAAGGCTGGGTGTGGGTAATCCCTGCCTTCTAGTCCCAAACTACCACTGTGGGGATGCGGGTGGTACCAGAGGAAGGAAACCAGAGCCACAGCCTGGACACCACTGCAGGACTCTGGACAGGTGCAAGAGGAATGGGCACAGAACATGTGACCTGGTTGGTTTTGTGTGTCAACTTGACATAGGCTGGAGTTATCACAGAGAAAGGAGCTTAAGTTGAGAAAAATGCCTCCATGAGATCCAGTAGTAAGGCATTTTCTCAATTAGTGATCAAGCGGGGAGGGCCCATTGTGGGGGGTGCCATCCCTGGGCTGGGAGTCTTGGGTTCTATAAGAAAGCAAGCCAGTAACATCCCTCCATGGTTTCTGCATCAGCTCCTGCTTCTTGACCTGCTTGAGTTCCAGTCCTGACTTCCTTCAGTGATGAACAGCAGTGTGGAAGTATAAGCTGAATAAACCCTTTCCTCCCCAACTTGTCTCTTGGTCATGGTGTTTGTACAGGAATAGAAACCCTGACTAGGACAGCATGAAAGGTAGAAAGAGAGAGGAAGGGACAGCAAGGAAGAAAAGACTTAGCACCCTGGGTACCAGATGCTCCTTACCCATCCTCACCCATCCTCACCCATCCTCACCCATCCTCAGAGAATGGGGCCCACACTTCCCAGCAGCCACAAGACACGACCTTCTGCCCTTGCCATGGCCATCCGGGAAGAGGTCCTTGGACTCCTTCCCCCTCACTCAGCCCTGTATCATGCCCTGATCCCCCTTTTTACCTTATTCTGTGACCTCAGCCCCTGGGGCACCCAGTAGGGCATGACAGCCCTGTCCCTGGGCATCGGAAGGCGGCCCCCAAAGCAGTGGCAGGAGCACCGGCATGACCTCATGGCTCTGGGGACATAACACCGCATCATCTTCGAGACCTACCAGTGGACAGTGGGAAAGGGTCAAGGGGGCACCAGGTATGATGGCATGTGCCTCTGGTTACAAGACTCAGAAGGCAGGTGGGTCTTCTCGAGTTCAAGGCCAGCCTGGTCTACATAGGGAGGCCCTGTCTTTAGGTGGGGGGAGGCTAGAGCCAAGATATCAGGGCACTCCCCTTGCACACACAAGGACCTGAGCTCCATCTGCAGCACCAGCCGGCGCAGGGGCCAGGAGGATGGCTCAGCAGGTAGGGGCACCTGCTGCCTCACCTGTACGCCTGTGTTCCAGCCCTGGGATGAACAGTGAAGAGAGAACTGAGTCCTATAAAGGTTCCTCTCACTTCCATACATGTGCACACACACACACACACACACACACACACACACACACACACACGCATGCGCGCACACACACACACCCCACAGGAAGGAAAGAAAGAGAGAGAGAGAGAGAGAGAGAGAGAGAGAGAGAAAGAAAGAAAGAAAGAAAGAAAGAAAGAAAGAAAGAAAGAAAGAAAGAAAGAGGGGCTGGTGAGATGGCTCAGCGGGTAAGAGCACCCAACTGCTCTTCTGAAGGTGATAAGTTCAAATCCCAGCATCCACATGGTGGCTCACAACCATCTGTAACGAGATCTGGCGCCCTCTTCTGGAGTGTCTGAAGACAGCTACAGTGTACTTACATATAATAAAATAAAATAAATCTTTAAAAAAAAAAAAAAAGACTAATACTTTGGGGCTGATGAGATGGCTCAGAGGGTAAGAGCACCCGACTGCTCTTCCGAAGGTGATAAGTTCAAATCCCAGCAACCACATGGCGGCTCACAACCATCCGTAACGAGAGCTGGCTCCCTCTTCTGGAGTGTCTGAGGACAGCTACAGTGTACTTACATATAATAAAATTAAAAAATAAAAAATAAAAAAAAGAAAGAAAGGAAGAAAGAAAGGAAGGAAGGAAGGAAGGAAGGAAGGAAGAAAGAAAGAAAGAAAGAAAGAAAGAAAGAAAGAAAGAAAGAAAGAAAGAAAGAAAGAAAGATTTCAAAACAGGCATGGTATTTGTGGTAGTTTGAAAGAGAATGGTCCTTCCAGGCTCCTCTGTTTGAATACTTGGTCTGTAGCTGCTGGGACTCTTTGAGCTCAATTAGGGGATATGTGGTTTTTCCTCTTTCTTTCTTTCTTTCTTTCTCTCTCTCTCTTTCTTTCTTTCTTTCTTTCTTTCTTTCTATTTTATGGGTTGGGTTTTTTTTTCTTTTTTTTTTTTGACACAGGGTCTTTCTATGTAGCCCTGGCTGGCCTCGATCTCACATGCAGAAGAACTTCCTTAGCACTTTGTCAATGGTAAATGAACTGTCTAGGAGCCTGTAGCAGGGGCTTGTAACTACTCTTGCATGGCTCTTTCTGAGTTCCTGTTGCCCAGAAGGAGGGTGACTTTGGCTGATCCATGGGTGTCAAGGCCACGTCACTCAGTGAGCTGCTCCCGGTGACCATGATCCCCACGGGAGAGAGGCAGGCACAAGGGATGTGGGAGAACACTCCAGACTAAACACACATCACGCAAGTGAATCTCAAAAGACCTCAGCAAGCCAAAGAAATGGTTCAGCAGGCCAGGGTGTACAACCACAAAACTTAATGACATGTGTTAGAATCCCTGGTTCTCACAGGATTAAGGGAGAGAACCAACCCCAAATGTAGTCTTCTGATCTCCACAATTATACCATGGTACCAATATGTATACATACACACATGCATGCACCAAAAAAAAAATGTGAAGAAGGAGGAGGAGAAAGAAGGAGGAGGAGGAGAGAAAGAAGGGGAGAAGGAGGAGGAGGAGGAGGAGGAGGAGGAGGAGGAGGAATAGGAGGGGAGAACATCTACTGTGCATGTCTGAGGACCTGAGTTTGGATCCACAACACCCTCACAAAGACAGGCATGGCTGTTCGTGACTGTAAGCCCAGCACTGGGCATGCTGGGCGTGGAGACAGGCGGCTCCCAGGAGCCAGCGGACAGCTTAGCCTGGCAGAAAGAGCAAGCTCTGGGTTCAGGGAGGGGCTAATTCAAGGCAATGGGGCAGAAGATGCCTGATACCCGCTCTGGCCTCCAAATCTACCTGTGTGGGTGTGTGTGCCTCCCAACACACACAAACAAGCATACAACACACACACTGAATGTGCACACACATATACACATTCACATACACTGCACACACACACTCACTGTACACACATGTGCACACACACACACATTGTACACACACATACACTGCACACACATTGTAAACACACATACATTGCACACACACACACACACACTTTAAAAGAAACAAAGGGGGTAGAGAGAAGGAGAGGACGAAGGTGGGCAGGGACTGTCACTCAGTGGAGGGCACTTGCCCAGTTTGTTCAATTCCCAGTGTCAAAATCAATCAATCAATCAATCAATCAATCAATCAATCAATCAAACCAAGACTGTATCCCAGAAACTTCAGTCACAGAATGCCTGTGACTTCAATGGGCTCTGGACCGGGACAGGTGTCCTGGCCCTAAGTGATGACTGCCAAGTCACTCACCTGCTTTCGTGGTCTCAGGGACAAAGGCACCCAGTAGGGCAGCAGTGCATCAGCCCGGGGCACAGGCAGGTGGCCCCCAAACTTGGTATAGCATTGGCAACACACGTACTCCTGGGGCACAGTGCGGAGGCCGGGGTACACCTGAGCAAGATACACAGAGCATAGCACTCAGTGGGGTACACCTGACCGAGACACAGATGGGACAGAACTAAGTGTGAAAGTCACTGTGACAGCAGGGGGGGGGGAGCAGCACCCTGGGGAAGGGACAGGTCTGTGACTCAGAAAGAGGCTGTGGCTACATGGCTGATGCCAGCGTGGGTATGCAAGCTAGCTTGTGGGGAATCCTGGCCACTCACTGTGAGCAAGTCTGTCTATGGAAGGCTGGAGCAACTGGAGGAGGGAGGGCATCTCCTCCCGGGCAAGCCTGTGGTTTTCTGCATGGCACGGACCACTTGTTGGGACCACGGCCCCCTCTAGGGGCAGAGGAAGGTGCTGATGACCAGGGCTAGTCACTGAAGGAGCTTCTGGATTCCCTGGGGCTTCTGGTCTCAGGAGGGACTAGTGGGGAAGATGTGAGACTGCACAGATGTATGGGGACATCTCCTGGGCAGAGCCCAGCCTGAGACTCTCCTCCCCCTCCTCTCCCCCATAGGAGGGACAAGAGGCTGAGGGAATTTCCTCACCGACTGACCCGTGATGCACACATCCTTTCCAAAGGTCTGAAACGAACCCTTCCTAGAAAAGACAAACACGGCCATGAAGGTTCTGAGTTCTGTGCAAACTGCGGGCTGGGTACCAGTGGCCCTTGGCACTACACTCAGTGTGGAGGGGTCGTCCTTCTGAGCCCAGAAGGTGTTTCAGGAAGACAGAAGGGCAGGCTCACACAGGTGATATCTTCCTAACTGGTGTGGGACCCTGAGTTCCCAAGCCAACCTGTTTCAATACACTCCAGCTAAAGCTGGGCTTGGCTCTCAGGAGGGTCCTAAAGCCTGAACCTCCCAGGGCTCCGCTGTGAGGTTTTGTTGGGTACACACAGGCTTACTGCAATAAGAGAAAAATCATGTCAAAACTGTCACAAAAACCCAGTAGACCTGATGACTTTGCCTCAAAGAGGACAGGATATGACATAAGAGAACAAAACAGGGGGTGCAGCAAAATAAAGGGGGACAGAGTGGCAGAGTGGAACAAAGAGGGACAGAAGACGGGGGTGGGGGGGGAGACACAGCAGGACAGTGTGCTCGGAGTGACAGTTAACTCTTCCTGGATCCCAGCCACACACTGCCAGGATATTGGCCATGAGAGTATTTGGCATGCTGACATCAAACACCAGGCAAAACTGAGTTTCCACGGCAGGTGTCAGCTTGCTTCATGTCAGAAATCGCTGCGGCCGGTTGGTTTTATACAATAATCCCAATCATTATTGTCTGCTTTGGTGTTTTATTGAAGCAGGATTTCACTGTGTAGGGTCTTTGAACTCAGTTCTCATGACTGATAACTGAAAATAAGACATGGGCTGATTGGCACAACATCACAGGGGCTGACCGGCTCAACATCTGGACTACCCACAGTAGTCCAACCTCGAGGTGAGGTCATGCTGATCTCCGAGACTGGTCACTACAGAGTCATAACCCTTGGAACCACCTGCTGGATTAGCAAGAGCAGTTGGTCTCCTTCTTTGCTGAAGGAGCTACCCTAATTCCCACAGGAGGTCTGGGTGGTCACCTGGTCTGTGAGAGAAACCTGCGCAAAGGAAAGAAAGAGGGCTGGGGTGAAACCATCCGTTCGTGCACACCTGGATACAGCCATGCCTGAAGGCCTGCTCCTGACATTTCCAAGGTTGGAAAGAGTAGGTCGCCACTGCGCTACCGCTGGACCGGGCAGCCTCTGGGCTCCGGGCACTCACAGGTGAGCTCCGAGGTCACCCTTGTGGACTCTGGGCTGACCTGATCTGTCATGATGCACTGTGTTGGGCATGTGCTCTACAGCCAGTAGGACCAGAGCCTCTAAGATCCTCACTAAGGTCAGAGGGTTGCGCTGCTTCCCAACAGCTTCCCGCTCGACCTGCTGATTGGCCCTTGATCAGCCAATCAGGAGCTGTTGTATTTGGGTGTGCACTGAGCTGACAGCTGATTGGCTACTTGCGGGTGGCTCATGGGAGCGGAGGACATCTGGCTCGAGCTCCCTATCCTCTCATCGCCTGGGTGGACATGGAGACCAGCCCGAAGACACTCACCATTTTCTGTGGATGGATCTGTGCACGCGTGGGGCTACCCGGTCCCGATCCCCTGTAAAGAGACAGAGGGAGGTAGGGCCGGACCAAAGGGGGTTCCCATGGACTAAATTCCTTCTTTGGGTCGCAGATACCACCAGGGATCCCCAAAGGCATGTTATCAAGTAGAGTAACAGCTTGGTGAGCCAGAACTTCACAGCCCGTCAGATACATTCACTCTGTGCGTCCCAGATACCATCAGAGACACACACCTCTACTCAAAGCCATTTGTTATCAAATACGGTGACAGCTTAGAGAACCTGAACTTCGTGTGTGCGCCCGTCAGACACTCATGAATTGTAACTTAAAAGAAATGTTGCCATCCAGGGCTTTGGTCAGACCGGACTTAGCATTTGGAACCCGTGAGATGGCTTAGCGGGAGAGTGCCCCTGCTGCCAAGCCTGACAACCTGAGTTCGATCCCAGGACCCACATGGTGGAAGGCGAGTACTCCCTTACATCTCACCTGCCTGTTCCGAAACAGCCCACAGCTGTTATGGGAGAAAATCCAGACATACTTCAGTCAGGGATTAAAATTCAGAATTTACATAGAACTGCAAAAGCTAAATACCGAGGGAACAAAGCTGCCAACTGGACTGGTGAAGGGAACAGAGGATGGGGGTGTGGATACCTGCCCCTACCTCCGCGCTGCCATGGCAACCACTCCACAGCACATCCCTAAAACCACCCCATAACTCTGGGGCCCACCCCTTGGCCAACCTTCGCATCTGTTTCCTGAGTTGCCTCCCTGTGACTACTTTGGATTCCTGTCTTGGGGGGGTCTGCCCCTAGAGGATCGCAATTGAAACAAGTTCTTCCCAGCACCCGCTGACAGTCAACACCCACCAAGGGGATCCTTCCCTTCCTCACAGTCCCTTGGCCTCGTGCCTCAGACCACAGTCCACAGCTGGCAACAGCTCAGAGACCTGGTGGGCTGGGGCAGGCACTGTGGCGGCGGCTGATGCAGCAGGGTGCCGCCTGGGTTGCTGCTAGTAAACAACAAGAAACAACTCAACAGAAAGAAACACCCGTGGATGCAGAGAAAGAAGGATGGCCACCGTATCCATGCTAGAAAGCACAGCAAGCCCACAGCTGAGGTGTTGAAGCTGCAGAAAAAAGGCGATCCCAGCTGTTCAGGAGGCTGAGGATAGAGACCATTTGAGAGCATGATGATTGTCAAGACTTCCAGGCCAACCTAGACTACTGAGAAACCCTGACTCAAACGCAAAAATAAAATAAGCCGGGCAGTGGTGGCAGCGCCTTTAATCCCAGTGCTCAGGAGGCAGAGGCAGGCAGATTTCTGAGTTCGAGGCCAGCCTGGTCTACAAAGTGAGTTTCAGGACAGCCAGGGCTATACAGAGAAACCCTGTCTCAAAAAAAAACAAAATAAATAGATAAATAAAATAAAATGAAATGAAATGAAATGAAATGAAAAAATAAGGGTCTAGAGAGATGGCTCAGCGGTTAAGAACACTGCCTGCTCTTCCAGAGGTCCTGAGTTCAATTCCCAGCAACCACGTGGTGGCTCACAACCATCTGTCATGGGATCCGATGCCCTCTTCTGGTGGGTGTGAAGATAGCGACAATGTACTCATATACATAAAATAAATCTTTTAAAAAATATATGGCCGGGTGCCTTTAATCCCAGCAGCCAGCCTGGTCTACAGGGTGGGTTCCAAGATGGACCAGGCTACACAGAGAAACCAAGTCTTGAACAGTCTCTCTCTCTCTCTCTCTCTCTCTCTCTCTCTCTCTCTGTGTGTGTGTGTGTGTGTGTGTGTGTGTGTGTATGAAATGAATATATTTCCTCCTCCTGTGGACACTTCCCAGGTCTGTCAGGCTGGACGTTGGAGGGTTCCAGGACAAGGTCACCCCAGCCCCTCCAACATGTCTCGTCTCCTGCCCTTGCTACAGGCTCTTAGCGTCTTGCCTTACTGTGGTATTGTGAGCGTCCTGGGGTCAACACTCTGTCAGCTCAGCCAGCTTGGCCATTACCTTTTCCTCCTGGGGTCGCTGGTATCATGGCCATCCCTTTGCTCCCTGTCTCCAGTGGTGACACGTCCCAGTTCTTTCAGTGGTTGTGCCTGGTCTTTCTTCACTCCATCCTCCAGTGTGCTGTGGGATACGGCGTTACCATCATCATCCTCACTGACATCAGAGCGGGAAAGGGAAGAGGCCCACACGGGTTCTAATAGCTCGCTACTCCCCAAATGCCTCTGTCAGCCTGCTCCCCATGGTCCTAGGGCTCCCTTTGAAGTGTGTGGGAGAGGGAGCTACCTACTTACCTGTGCACTGTCTGTGTCCCCCACAACCATGGTACTCTGTGGGAGCCAGCCTTCCAATGGAACTATGGAATGCTGGGAACAGAGGCTCCATGGTGATGACGGGGACAAGCCATCCCTCTCAGGCAGCCCTTGTCCCCTCCTGGTTCCAGATGGCAACATAGGCCCAGAAGCTGCAGGCATGGACAGAAACAAGGTCCCCGGGCTCCAGGTGCAGAAGGCTCAGTGGAAACTTTCTGAGTGCTTGTCTTCAAAAGGCCCACCTAGCCCAGGACTCCAGAGGATGATTCATTGAGCCCGGAGCAGCTGTCCAGACCTGGTGTCCAGAGTGATCCAGCAGTTCCACTCAGCAAGCTCCAAAGTTCAGCCACAGACTGGTGCCCGCACCCCCACCCCAGGCAGCAAGTGGCTGCATCATGGCCTCACTGGGGCACAGGCAACTGGAGTCAGACCCAACCCCCAGCTGTTCTCTCAGCTCTGCCCCATGTCTGACCCTCCCTAGCTCCTCATCCATACCTAGACACCCAGGAAACCCTATCTGCAGGCCTCACTACAGCTGTCTCAGTGACCTGGAGGCCATTCTTAGCAAGGCAACCCAAGTATATCCTCAGCCCCTTCGGGGGCTTCTGTGACACTCAGAGAGCCATAGTCCTTATCATGGTTCCCAGGGCAGTAGTTAACGTGGGCTCGTGTGTCCTTGTCTGAAGAGCCACACACGACAGACTCCATCCAACTCTACAGCTCAGCCTCCTTCCCCTACACGGTGCTCCTTGCTGCTCCACGGTGCTCCTTACTGCTCCACGGTGCCATGCACTCCCTCTATAAAGCCTCCTGTCCCCTCAGTCCAAAATGTTTTGCCTGTCACCAGCCATTCTCTGCAGAATGGAGAATGGCAGGGCTAGGCCTAGCTCCTGCCAGCCACTGGCCAATGTGGACTCGTCCCCAGTCTCCAGCCCAGGTGTTCCCCTCTCAGGTGGCTCCTTGTGTCCTTTCTCCTTCCCACACTTCTCCGCTGGCATCTTCTACAGGGACAGTGCAGAGACCTTGAACAAACATCCTGTCATACATGGCCACCATCCCAGTGTGCATACAGAAAGAGGCCACCCTGGCCATTAAGGGGTGGGCACCACTGTGGCCTGTAAGGATAGATGGCCAGGGACAATGAGGGGCTTCGAGGACACTCTCCTTCCTGTGCAGGAGGGAAAGCAAGATGGTGCAGCCACTGTCAGATCTAAGCAGGGTTGATTTTTGTTGCTGTTATTGTTGTTGTTAAAGTATTTATGTGTATGTGTGTTTGCCTGATTATATTAGTATGGCACATCCACATAGCACCCACAGTGCCAGAAGAAGGCACAGAAGCCCCTGGAACTGGAGTTAAGATGGTTGTGAGCTGTCATATGGATTCTGCATACAAAACCCAAGTCCTCTGCAAGAGCAAGTAGTTCTCATAACCAGCGAGTCATCTCTCCAGCCCTGGGCAGGTTCTGGAGGCTGTGACTCCCACAGTGCCTCGCTGTACTCTGAAGACCCTACCCACACAAACGATATGCCAGGGTATACAGAGCTATTCACAGGATGCCCAACTGCAAATAACCCAAGATCTCGTAGCAGAAGCTTGAGGTGTGCCCACCCCTAGAGTACTAGTCAGCCAGTCAGCCGTGCAGGAGTGTGATTGACAGGTGCTGCAGGACGCAGGGGGGGGGGGGGGGCGACACAGACAGTTACATAGACTCAGCAGGGAAATGACCGCCATGGGACAGATGGCTGTAAGTGAGAAGCCCAAGTCTGAAGGATAAAGCACAGACAGATAACAGTGTGTTAGATTCTCATAGGATGTGCAGATGTGGTGGTACCAGCTTGTAATTCCAAAACCTAAGAGTCTAATGTGACAGGAGCAGGAGCTTCAAGCCAGACTCATCTAGTTAGAAAGACTTGGTCTCTCTCTCTCTCTCTTTCTCTCTCTCGTGTGTGTGTGTGTGTGTGTGTGTGTGTGTGTGTGTGTGTATGATGTATGATGTGTAAGTATGATGTATATGATGTATAATATGTGTGATATGTGTGTGATATGTGTGTGTGATGTATGTGTGATGTGTTTGTGATGTATGTGTGATGTATTTGTGACATATGTGTGATGTTTTTGTGTGATATGCGTGTATGTGTGTGATACATGTATGAGTGCGTATGAGTATGTGATGTGTGTGATGTATGTGAGGGTATATTCCCTATGGAAACAGTTGAAAAAAGCCTTAAAGGGACATTAATGGAAGCAAGCCGAGAAATGGAATGAGCTCCCTACTGAAATGGAATGAGCTCCCTACTGTTTGCACAGACTGAACAGGCTGGAAGCGGAAAAGGAGTGAACTACAGATCAGTTTAGACAATCTGGAAAGGTCACATCATTCTGTCCCCACTGTGGGGCTTAAGTGTCCCTCAACTCAAAAAAAAATCCCACGCAGTCACTGGAGACAATACCTCCAGCATCTTGCCCAGCCTCTGCAAGGTCCTGGGTTCAATCCCCAGTACAGCCTGTAAATAAAACCATTTCTAGCTGGGCAAAAGTGGTTACACACAGCCGCACTCGAAAGGCAGTGGCAGGAGAGTAAAGAGTGTGGCTGGATTCACTGGCTCACACCTTTAATCCCAGCACTTGGAGGCAGAGGCATGCGGATTTCTGAGAATTCAAGGCCAGCCTGGTCTACAGAGCAAGTTCCAAGACAGTCAGGGTTGTTACACAGAAAAACCCTGTCTTTAAAAAAAAAAAAAAAAAAGCCAGGCGTGGTGGCGCACGCCTTTAATCCCAGCACTCGGGAGGCAGAGGCAGGCGGATTTCTGAGTTCGAGGCCAGCCTGGTCTACAGAGTGAGTTCCAGGACAGCCAGGGCTATACAGAGAAACCCTGTCTCAAAAAAAAAAAAAAAAAAAAAAAGGTAGGGGTGGGGGGACAGGTTTCATGAACATGCAGACAATCTTACTATCCAAAAATCAAATCTGCCTGGACAGACTCATCTTTTTCTAAATGTTTCTAGCACTATGGCCTTGGGCAAATGACCGGTCCGCTGGGTTTCTGCCTCCTCTTCTGCCCACATTGTTAAAGGGGGGTTTCCTCTACCAGGCTTTGGTAAGGATGGGGCTGCATGGGGGCCTCTCCCGTGGCCAGAGCTCCTTCCAGATAACTTTTAAGAGCCCACTACTTGGAGGATTGCAGACAAACACACTAGGTTACCAGACAGAAGGTGACAGCTAGGCCACATGTTGCACCTTCCTTTCCAGATCAAGGTGAAGCAGGACAAGGCAGAGGTCTTCCCCATTGGAAGAGGATGGAGAATACCCTCACTGCCTAGTGGTTTCCCCAGAGGACAGAGAACACAGCCTTGTGCCCCAGTGCCTTGTGCCCCAGTGGGCTTTGAAGTGTTCTCTTTGCTAAGGCATTGTGGGCTGCAGTGACCCTGAGCACCCACTAGAGGTCACACCAGAACCTCTTTAAAAGGAATGGTCAGATTGACAGATGGTGCCTTGAGAAAGAGCTAACTAGATACCCACATAGGAGGTAGACTACATCAGTGCCAGATGACAGATCATGACCCCTCCATGAGCCCCCATCTGTAATCTCAGCTCCCCCATGAGTAAACTCAGCTCCAGAAAGCATCTGCCCCTGCCCTCACAGCTGGCTGGCTGCTGTTTCCCACAGGATGAGAAAAGGCTCTAAAGGAAAGGGAAAATCTGGTGAAACCACCTGATTATTTGCTTTAAAGTATTTCGGGTCTGGAGCTAGACCTCAGAGGTAAGGCACCTGCCTGGTGTCACCCCCACCCCTGTGAAAATGAAACTGTCTCAGAGACCTGTGTCTATCAGTCCATCCACAGAGGCACCTTCCCATCTGGACCCATGTCTCATTTTGACAGGAGGTCACTGCACCTGTGATAGGTCAGAAGCAGTGGTGCCGCCCCGGGGAGGGCAGAAGCCCAGCGGTGGTGCCGCCCTGGGGAGGGCAGAAGCCCAGCGGTGGTGCCGCCCTGGGGAGGGCAGAAGCCCAGCGGTGGGCACGAAGCAGCTGCGGGTGTTAACTGCATGCTTTTTAAGGGGTGTGTGGGTGCGTGTGTGCGCGCGCGTGTTGTGTATGCCTGACTGTACACATCTGTGGATGACTATACACATCTGTGGATGACCGTACACATCTGTGGATGACTATACACATCTGTGCATGATTGTACACATCTGTGGAGTCCTGAGGTTGACACTGTGAGTCTTCCTCAATTGCTCTCCACTTTAAAAAAAATTTTTTTTTTCTTTTTGGTTTTTCGAGACAGGGTTTCTCTGTGTAGCCCTGGCTGTCCTGGAACTCACTCTGTAGACCAGGCTGGCCTCGAACTCAGAAATCCGCTTGCCTCTGCCTCCCGAGTGCTGGGATTAAAGGCGTGCGACACCACGCCCAGAAAAAAAAAAAAAAATTAAAGACTACTTTAAAAATGTGTGTGTCGCAACCAACATGTGGCCAGACAGACAGACAACACTTTCGCTGAGTGGGATCTTACCCTCCGCTGCACACGTGAGCTTCTGACACAGGAATTCTCCTGTCTTCACCTCCTATCAGATGGAATGCACGGATGAGACTGGCATCTGGTTGCTTTAATATGGACTCCAGGAACCAGAACCCAGGTCTCCTGGCTGCACAAGCGCCTGACCCACTGAGCTGCCTCCCCACGATACTCACTTCAGTGACTTTGTTGAGCCCACTCACTAGTCAGAGGGCCCCAGGGACCAACCCTCCTGTTCCCGCCTCCCAGTCCTGGCATTCCCGGCACTTGCTGAAGTTCTGAACTCAAGACTTCCGTGCTTGTAGAGCAAGAAGCTTAAGTGTGAATTGACCAAATATAGCTGTTTTGTTCTTACATTTTACATAAACATAATACTGCAGCTCTTCCAGTATCCCATAGTGCAACAGTGACTCAAACATTGGCTCTGCCTTCCCATGCCCTCAAGGTAGCTGGGCTGGGGCCCTCTGGGCTTTGCTGAGACTCCTGAGACAGACATCTGAGTTCTCAAAGCTGCCATCTTCGCTGTGGATGCCTGACTGAACCCATTTCTGTCCTAGAACGGCACAATTGTCCTCCACCACACTGCCATTGTCCCTCGGGGGCACTGGATGGGGACAAGGACAAAAGCTCACACTGTCCTGGGCTCTAACAAGTCACCTTGATCCTTCATCCTTATTTGGAAAACCCAAAGATTCTCTTTAGCTCATATAGGGGTTGGAGAAGTTAGTTCTACAGCTAAGAGCCCAGCTGCTCTTGCAAAAAGGATCCGGGTCCCAGTCCCCATGTGGCAGCTCAAAATTATCTGTAACTCCAGTGCCAGAGGACCTGATATCTTTACATCTTCTGAATTCTTCAGGCACTGGGCATATGTATATAATGCACACGTGCAAGCAAAACACACGCATAAAATGTTAGGTGAGTGTGTATGTGTGTGCTTGTGAGGTGCACAGTCCAGCCACCCCTCCTGAGGCTCCCATCTCCACCTGAAGAATACCAGGGAAACAAGTCGACAAGGCTTCAAAAACAGGTTTACTGAGAACCGAAAGGAGAACCATACACGTCCTAGGCGAGTGACACAGGTGACATCAGGCACCAGGCACACAGCAGCTACTGTTTCAGGGTCCTTCCTTGACCCTTAGGCAAAGCAGAGCTGACCTGAGAGCTTTTAAGAGCCACCCTCTGTCCAGAACCAGGGGGTGTGTGGGGGGTGCTCCAGACAAACCCCATTCTCCAAACAGGCTTGTTGAGCACAAGAAATGGGGTGAGAAGCACATTTGGGCACTTGGTGCTGGTCTCTGTGCAAACACAGAGGATCCCGCCACAGAGAAGCGCCTTTGTGCTGGTCTCTGTGCAAACACAGAGGATCCCGCCACAGAGAAGCGCCCGGCAGGTTCCTTCAGTGTCACGACCCATCATGAAACCCTTCTTGGAAAGTGGGTCATGTGGGCTGGAGGTTGTGAACACTAGTGCCCCACCACCATTCCATTTACAGCTTCTCCAGGGAGCTATTCCACGCTCCTCCAGAACCTCAGACTTGGTCTTCCACAGCCAATGGGAGACGGTGACCTGGGAGGTAGACCCAAGCCAGAGGGCTACCCAGGACACTTCTCTGGCAAGACATAAAGACAGGGAGCAGAGCAAGGGGCTCTGCACACCCAGATGTTCTGCCCAGCATCCCCATTACAGGTCAGATGCTCGATGTCCTCTGTGCCCCACAGTCTTGAGAAAAAGACAGCCTCACACTAGGCAATGTGTACTGTTCACAGCCAGCCTGGCAGAGAGCCGCTCAGGGCTAGGGGAGGCAGCCAGCAGCCGGGGAGGAGCCCCAGATGGCCAGGCCACAGCGTGCTCAGCTCCCGGTTCCTGGTGAAGGAAGGCTGTTAGCAGGTGAGTGCCTCACTGCATGATGTGAGGAAGGCCTGGCAGCAGCTGGCCAGAAGCCACTGTCAAGTACACACTCTATAGGTAGACATGCAGGGACAGGAAATGTGCAGAGCTGACAGCCCAGAGCAGAGGGGCCCAGAGTCTGAACTCGTGTCACAAGGAGCCAGACAACTGATGTCAAAGGGACACACGGTGAGTCAGGACCAAGGCATGGCGTCTAGAGCTCCCACCACGGACACAGTTGATGTCTGAGGTCTGAGTGATGGCGGTGATGTCCTGACACTGGCAGGCCTGAAGAAATCAGGACATAAACAGACACCAGCAACATCCTGAGTCGAGTCCCCGCTATCAACTTCCCGAGGCATGCGCCTGACCTTACCCATACCATCTCCACACACAGCAGGGCGGGCCAAGTGTGCAAACCCACAAGGCGCCTTCTCTTCAAAATCCATGGGCTGTGCAGCCAGCAGCAGCAGAATGAGAAGAGCTGCCAACGGTGCTGGCCCGGGGACAGAGAGATCACCTGCCCCAGCACAGTTCCAGGGCCTTGCTATTCTCTATATGAGGCCTCACTATATCCAACAATGATGTCAGTCCTCAACAGGCCTCGTCTGCAGCAATCAGGGCGTGCATTTAAGAAAGCCAGTGTGTGGTTGGCTAATATGGTGTGACCACCCCTACTTAACCGGAAGCGGCAGAAGACACTGAGGAAAACCCCAAACCTGAGCCTTCCCAGAGCAAGCCTTGGGTTCTGGGAATGCATACTTTTGCTTTTCTCCAGTGAAACCTGACGAGAGTGCCCAGCTACCTGGTCTCCACTGACTCTGCGACTTCCTATCAGATCCACCACTGTCCAAAGCCTCTCGGGACTAACAGAGGAGGTACCAAAAGGCTTGGGGACCAATTCTGCAAAAGACGCTAGAGGTCAGGACCCAGCCTGGCAGCTCACCGCAGGTTCTGTTACTGCTCCTGACAAAGCCAGCATCCTAAAGCCCTAAAGGCAGCTTGCAAGGGTCCTTCACCACACTGCCTCTTCTGAGTCTACAGGCCCATCCTCGTGTGGCTGCCATCTTCCTAAGGTCCCTCGCCAGCAGGATGAGTTCTCAGCACAAGGGCTTGCCAAAGCCCCAGGGGATGAACAGCCATGGGGGAAGGGCCGCCTAGAGGCATGCTAACACGGGAAGCTCAGGCAAACACTCCCAAAGGCCTCTGCCCTCGGGAGACAAATGCTGGGCACAGACAGGGTCCTCAGACACAGACACTAGCACAGGCCAGCACACAGATCTCTGAGCAGGTGAGCCCTCAATCAGCAATGCTCCCGGGCACATGGCCACAGAGAAGCGCGACTGTCCAGAGGACTGCCTTCACCTACAAAGGGCTTGACAGCACTTGCTGCTGACACCGTTGTCGGTGTCAACACTCGGAGAGGCATCTGCACAGCCATGAAATGAGAGCATGAGGGATGTGGTGTCAGCAGGTGGGCCCTCCAGATAAACATGTGCGGAGGACCAAGGGAGGGCATTTGGGTGCTGGGGACAAGCAGGTGGCTGGCCAGACAGCTCGGCTCAACTTCTAGAGTGGGTGTGGCCCAGAGGTCACCAGGGGCCAGAGTGGTGACTCCCTGGCAATCCTTGGTGGGTCCTAGCAACCAGGACAGAGGCCATGGTGGAATGCTCTGTCTGAGATCTTAGCATCTAAACAAGCCAGTGAGGAAATGGAAACCCATCGGAGTCCCTGAGCCTGACACTCAGCCACCCCAAGGCGGCCACCTCCCAGCAGTGACTGTTTAGGTCATCGGAAGGGAACAGGTGCAACAGAACCCTGCCCCCCACGACTCACAGTGGCTGTGTAATACATAACCCTTCCTAGGGGCAGATTTGCTTGCTCCAGAAAACCAGCAGGCATCCATTTAATTCTCCGTGCCACCGGCACTGGTCACTCAGCTCGATCCTGGCTCAACTCCGTTTATTTTCCCACCATGCTTAGCGTTCTCCTTCATAGCTACCAACAAGTCAAATGTACAAGAGTATGTTACACACTATACAAGAAGCATCCCAGGGCAAACGGGACCCCAGTGAGGAGGTGTGCGTTCATTTCTAAAGTGCATGCTTCCCCCACCCGGCCCCGGTGCAGCCTCTCCGCCCACGATGCGGAGGTCAGGAGGTGAGAGACTGGATGTTCCTGAGCATCTCATCAAAGGCCTGTGGCGACGGCGCGTCGGCGTTCTGGAAGGTAGCCTGGACTCGGCTGTACAAGCTGAAGGACTTCAGTTCCAGCCATAGAAATCCAAAGCGGTCCTCATCAAACAGGACGAAGACTCCGGGGGTGCGCTCAGGGCTAGTAAAGCCGTGGCCAGCGATGAGGCCTGTGCCATAGAAACTAGAGAGATGAGAGATGGGGGGGGAGAGAGAGAGAGAGCGCACACCATCAGAAGGGGCCTAGACAGCAGGAGCCCACACCACACAGGGAACACCCAGTGTACACCGCCACAATGCAGACAGCCATTTCCATGGCTCCCGCCACAACACAGCCAATTTACAGGTGGGTGGCACCCAAGGAGGGCCTGGCTAGGGTTAGGCTCCAGGTTCCTGATTGAATTCACTAAGCACACGGGAGCCCTGGACACAGGCCAGGGCCCTGAGCTACTTAGGTAGTCTGTGTACAAGAGACCAAGACTTGGGTGCTGGAGAGATGGCTCAGAGGTTAGGAGCACTGACTGCTCTTTCAGAGGCCCTGAGTTCAACTCCCAGCAACCGCATGGTAGCTCACAACCATCTGTAATGGGATCTGATGCCCTCTTCTGGGGTGTTTGAAGACAGCTACAGTGCACTCATATAAATAAAAATAAATCTTAAAAAAAAAGAGAGAGAGAGAGAGAGAGAGAGAGAGAGAGAGAGAGAGAGAGACCAAGACTTGCCTATTTGTAGCCCAGAAGATACTGTGACAACTGAGGTACATGGGCCAGGCAGGCCCACCAGGAACTCTCCCACACCCCTCCCTGTACCCAGGTATGGACCCTGCCTGAGGCTGCTCAGCAGAGCAGAGAGAACAGCACTCTAGACCCGAGGCTGCTCAGAGCTGCTCAGCTGGGGAAAAGCTCGTCCAATCAAAGGCCACAGTGGCTGGAGAGGGCCACAGACATTCCCTTACTCATCTATGCAGGACAGCCTGAATGACCAGGGTGGGCCCAACATAAGCTAAGGCCGTGGCCAAGGCTAAAAAGGCAAAGGTCGAGAGGGCCTGAGCTGGGACCTGTATGGTTGCAAGCCAGTGGCCCACCACATTCAGGGGTGGACAGGAGGCAGATGTCACCTCGCCCTCAGTAGCCCCATGAACGGAACTCACCTGTGAGATGCGCATGGGGACGCCACCCACAGGATGCCCAGGCAGGCACACTGCAGCACGGGAACTCTCTCCTGCTCCCCCTACTTGCCTAACCTGTGGGACATTTCCCTTGTCTCTCTCTCACCTGGCTAGCCAGGTATGTTATCTTTTAATCCACTGGCGAAGTTTTGCCATCTGTACCACCTGAAGTGGCCCATGTCCTGGAACTCTTGGAAATCCCACGGTAGGTCCTGGTAGGTCCTTCTAGGACGGTGCTGTGTTTGATCTGCAAGTGTGTGCCCCACCCTCCCCGCCCCCAGGCTCAGGTTCGAATGCTTCCCGGTACTGCTCTGAAAGACTGGAGCCCTCTGCAGGTGGGGCTGAGCTGCAGGAAGTTTACTGAGGACAGCCTCTTTCCTGGTTCACTTGTTAGCTGCTTCTCACACACTTATGGCGGAAACACAGGCCAGCCACCACCAGCACCACCACAAATGGCTCAAACCATGAGCCAAAAGCAGATCTTGAAGCGGTAAGATGGCCCAGTGGGTAAGGGCATCTGCTTTGAGACCCGCCACCCTGAATTCAAGCCCTGAAACCAGGTAAGCGTGCAGAGAGCTGACTCACAGCTATCTCCTGACCACCACATGCACCGTGGATCCCTCCACCCTCCAGGGAGTGCCCAGTTGAGAGCTGGGACCTCGGTCCTCACCATAGCCGGCAGGTGCGGGGATAATCCTCGTTCCTCGAGCTGACACCCACAGGAAGCACAAATGGCTGCCCCTGCCCGGACGAGGCCGAATGCTCAGCTGCCTCAGCTCCACCGCCAGGCTCTTTGCCGTCCTTAGCAGGTGGCCCATCAGGGGCCTTGGCTGAAGGCTCCCGGGGTGGTGCGGGGCCCTCACCAGCCTCCTGCTCCTGCCGCACCTGCTCCCGGACCTCCAGGACGATCCTGGAGAGCTCATTGAAGTTTCGGAGGTTCTCCACATCCGGCAGCTGGATGCGGCGCTGAAGATCAATCTCTACAGTCTGCTGCCCGGCAGGGATGTTGGGGTCGCCCTGTGGAAAGGGCAGTCGACAAGCGTCAGGAGGGCCGGGAGACCCACAGAAGCATCTGAGCCTGCTCAGGCTCTGCCTGGCTTTGCCTTAGCGGCTCACAAGGCAAGAGTCTGAAGGCCCCTCAACAAGAAGTCTCCTGGATGGGCCTGAGAGTGACTCGAGGTGGCCGGCAGGAGCGCAGGCACACGCAGGTGCTCCTGGGCCTAGAGACCCCCACTTGTTTAGTATGTGGGTCCTCATACTAAACAGGGTCTGGCTGATTACAGGCCAGAAGATCAGTTCCTGAGCCTGGCTGGAGGAAGCTCCCATCGCCTCCACAGTGCCAGTCTGTGCTGCTGGGCTGGAGGCTGTGCCACCACACAGCTGGGACCCCAATTCTGGATCCTACCAGAATTGTGTGTGGAGTTTCTCCCAGAGCAGAGGGACGTGAAGCCCCGACAGAGACCTAAGATCCTCCCCCCCAGAACTCAGTCACAGGAGAACATGGTAGCAAAGAGGCCTTGGCAAGGAGCGGCCACAGGTTTAGCCAGCTGGCCAGAGCTCAGAGGAGGGGCTTTATCTGAGGCTCAAGCCCAGCCCAGCCCCCAAACAGTAGCCACACCAACATGAACTGTGGGGAACCAGTGTGTCAGCCAGGCAACTGGTCCCTTTTCCAAGGTGCAGCTCATCAGAACCTGGCAAGTCTGGGATACAGGGCGGACACCCACTGAAGCCCGTGCCCGCCTTTGGAGCAAGGTGGACTCACGCCTGCCCACCAGGTGGGCGACTCACCGTGATCTTGGTGCCCCTGGCGCGTGAGCCGTGGAAGCTTAGCATCACGATCTCCAGCCCGTGGCTGCCATAGGTGCCCTTAAAGAGGCCGGGCTTGATGAGATCGTCAGGGTGGCTGGGTGGGAGGTAGATCCGTCGGTAGGTCAGGCAGTTGCTGCACAGGGGGTAGAAGAAGCAAGGGGTTCAGCATGGCTAGACAGGCATCCTCTATGCCTGAGCAGCCATTTGCCCTAGACCTTGGGCACAGCCCTCCTGGCACCCATGTACACCCTCAAGGCCTAGAAGGGCAAGCCCATGCCCACAGCACTGGGAGGGGGCGTGACCAAGCATGGAGCCAGAGGCTACGAAGAGGGGTACTGGGCCTCAGCACACACTGGCCACTTGATGGCTGCGCTGGGGATGACACAAGTCAACAGATACCACAGCAGGGGTAAGGGATGGGGCTGTGCTCACAGCACCCAGAGGAAGGGAGCTACACCCACAAAATGCAGAGTTTCAGAAAAGGGGGACTAAGTCCATAGTACCCACACAGAAAAGAAAGAACGGAGTGCACAGAATTCAAAAGGGGGAAAATACTGTGTTCACAGTACCCAGAGACTGGCTGGGGACAGCATGGTCCCACAGCTAGGCCACACTCTCCACAGAGACTGGCTGTCCTCACAGCTACAGTGAGGGGACTACTTTGCACTCCCAGCCCCGCAGACGCCCGGACTCACTCGTACTGACTGGTGTAGATAAACTTCATCAGAATCAGCTCCTGCATGTGCTCGTGGAAGATGTCTTCCAGCGTGCGGCCCCACTCCTCCCTCAGCCACGTCCGAAACTCCTTCAGAGAACAAGGGTGTGGGAGTCACCAAGATGGAAGCGGGGAGGCTGCCGTGTGGAGCTGAATGGACAAACACTCCCAAGCTGAGCGGGCTCCCAGGCAGGCGAGCAGGAGCTGTGAACACTGGGGTTTGGGTCTGAGGATGGCCCACCTGGGAAAAACCAGTCCTCACCTTTCCAGGACGCACAGCCTCAGACTCCTAAGAGGGCAAGGAGGTCACAGGGCTTCTGTCAGGCAAGGCCGGGGCTAGAACCCCTGCCTCAGGCAGCAGCGAGTGGGCCTGGCTGTGCCCATGGTGGGAGACAGTGACTCACACTGATCCAGTTCCACCCTGCATAGCCCAGGAGACCTCAGGCACCGGGAAGAGCTCAGGCACAGCAGGGCCCTGCCAACCCAGCCAGCAGGGCCACTGCCTATGGCTGCCAGTGTGGGGCAGACCTTGCCTGACAGATGGGTGGACTCTCCCTTCCCACGGCTTACAAAGCTTGCTGAGTCCACTCAACGTGTATTTATAGAGGGGGCCTTGGTGAACACGGCACGGTGAGGTGAGACACAGAAACTCATGTGCACTATGCTACTATGTCCTGAAAGTCCTGCTCACTCGGGACAGCCTCTGATCACTGAGGACAGGTTAGCCCCTGCTCAGGAACCCAGAGCCATTGTGGGGCCCAAAGGAAGCCAGAGAGAGCAGAACAGGAACGCAAAATCTTTCAACTCTCTGCTTCTAGCATCCCACAAAAAGTGCTGGCTGGAGAAAAGGCACGCAGGGCAAGTAGGTGTGCTGGCTGCAACCACCTGAGCACTCCACTAGAAAGACAAAGATCCTCTGCGACCTGACCCAGAGGTCCAACACACAAGCTCACTACACACCACCCCGAGAAGCCGGAGGGAGAGCCCACACTGGAACTCTACGGAAATGCAAAGAATCCAGACACAGGTGAAATAGGAAGACGCCACAAGCCCTCTACACCATCCAGCCACAGTAAGACAGCTGTCTACGACGTGAGGACCAGCAGGTGGGTCTCTGGAGCCACGAGACAGATGGGACCAAGATGTGTCCCACTGTCAGCAAGGATGAGTCTCCAACCAACAGAGCCACCCTTACTCACAACACATACAGGAAGCCGCAGACATGACCATGAAGCAAAACCTTTCCTACCCAATACTGAGGGGAGGGGTCGGGACGCTAACAGGAGACCACCGTGCCTCTGTTTATAGAGGGAAGGGAAGGCAGTCTGCAAACTGGAGGTAAGGCTTTATAATAAACCAGTGACCCACAAGAATTTTTTGTCATAAAATTAGGCTCCAGGGTTAGAGAGATGGCTCAGCGTTAAGAGCAGCACTGACTGCTCTTCTGGAGGTCCTGAGTTCAATTCCCAGCAACCACAAGGTAGCTCACAACCATCTGTAATGGGATCCAATGCCCTTTCCTGGTATCTTAAGAAATGTACACACGGGCTGGTGAGATGGCTCAGCGGGTAAGATCACCCGACTGCTCTTCCGAAGGTGATAAGTTCAAATCCCAGCATCCACATGGTGGCTCACAACCATCCGTAACGAGATCTGGCGCTCTCTTCTGGACCGTCTGAAGACAGCTACAGTGTACTTACATATAATAAATAAAAAATAAATCTTTAAAAAAAAAAAAAAGAAATGTACACACACACACACACACACACACAATTTTCAAAAAGATACAATTAGGCTCCACTTAAACCCCTCCTGCTCAGGGGTTAAGAGCATTGCTCTCTTCAGATGACCTGAGTTCCTGAGTTCAGCTCCCCGCACCCACACCGAGCTAGCAGCTCACAATGACCTAACTCCAGCTCTAGGGGATTGGCCTCTCCTGGACTCCTCTGACAAATATTCACACACACACACACACACACACACAAGTGTGTGGTTTTTCGAGACAGGGTTTCTCTATATAGCCCTGGCTGTCCTGGAACTCACTTTGTAGACTAGGCTGGCCTTGAACTCAGAAATCCGCCTGCCTCTACCTCCTGAGAGCTGGGATTAAAGGCGTGCGCCACCACACCCGGCTCACACAAACTTTTTTTTTTTTTAAAGATTTATTTTATTTATTATATGTGAGTACACTGTAGCTGTCTTCAGACACTCCAGAAGAGGGAGCCAGATCTCGTTACAGATGGTTGTGAGCCACCATGTGGTTGCTGGGATTTGAACTTATCACCTTCGGAAGAGCAGTCGGGTGCTCTTACCTGCTGAGCCATCTCACCAGCCCCCCCCCACACACACTTTTTTAAAAGGCAGAGACAGGCATATCTCCCTGTCCTGGAGGCCAGCCTGATCTATACAGTAAGCTCTGGGACAGCCAAGATGACAGTAAAACCTGCCCCAACCCTCAAAGTTAACCCTTTCATCACAGTGGCTGTTCTTGTGGAGGAACTCAAGAACATGTGTTTATTTTAAAAGGAACACATTTTTATTTCTAAGCCTCAAATAGGTAAGAGATGAAATAAAACCACCTGAGTGGGAGAAAGGAAGGCTTCAGCATCACACTCAGCTGACTGGAGCGAACGTCTCCCAGGCTGGCCTGGTGGGTCACTAGTAAGCCTCCAGCCCACAGCTCAGGGTCAAGGTCTGAAGCAGAGTCATCACCAGGGCGATTCCCAGCTTCACACACAAGGGCAGCATCAGGGCCTGGAAACCAGCTCAGGAGTGATGTTCATGCCTGACACTGGACAATCACCATCTTATGCTCCCAAAAGCCCCGGGAGACAGCCAGTGGTGATGTCAGGGCTGTACTTCCTGTCTCCTCGCCTCACTCCTCACCAGACACCCAGCTCCCCGTAAAGTACAGGCGCCTCACTCCAGCCAGGAGCACAGTGCATTTGTAATCAGGGAGAGAACCTCTCTTGAAAGCCAGCAAGCCAGGTAGAACCCCAGAACCCATCCCATCAGGTATCTCCAGAGACTGAGCCCATGACCTCTGTCTAAGGTCTTAACAGACAAGGGCACTATGAGGGGAAAAAATGAGAATTCCAACAGTCTCACAGGCATCAAGTGGAGACTGTAAAAGAAGAGTTAAATGGCACTGTAAGAACAGGGACTCCCTCCCCCAAGGGCAAGCAATGCTTACCAGAACACCCGTGTGGGTCTCCACAGACCCTGGGAACTGAGAACATGGTCTAGCCATCATAAACGGCTCCAGAAGACACCCACACTCAACGATTCCACATTCCTCTTAATGGTGGTGGGTCTTAGACGCTCACAGGTCAAACCTCAAAAGCAATATAAACTCACTCTGGCAAGTGGTCGGAGGCCCAGCACATGGGCATCCACTGTGCTGCCTTGCCCTAGAAGCCCAGGCCACCAGGCTCCTGAGTGAAGAAAGCCACTTCCTGAAGTGTGAGTGGGCAAGCCACCACCAGACAGTGCGGGAAAGCACAGTGAACGCTCTCAGCCTGGTCGGAGAACGTAACCTGTGGATGTTTCTGTAAGGTAGATCTCAGGCACACTGCACAGACGGGGCTGGGGGGGACAATGGGCCCTCACATACTCTACCTAACCCAACAGGAGGAGGCCAGGCCAGCACCCACAAGAAAAGACAACCAGCCACGCCAACGTCTCTCCACAGCCTCCCTCCCGGGCTTCAGGACTCACCTCCTGCCTCCCACCAGACATCCTGTGGTGATCTGTCTGATTACACTTGGTGGAGAACTCGTCCCTCTTCACAATCTTCAGTGTGACCATGGAGGGAAAAGGACGAGGAGGAGCGATGAGTCCCAGTGTCTGCCAGTCACCCTCCCCACCAAAGCCACGGAGACCCAAATGTGTCCAGTGTGGAGGTGCAAGCTGCAACCAGCTACCTGGGAAGCTGAGGCAGGAAACCCCAGGCTCTGCCTGAGTAAGAGGGTGAACCACAGGCCAGGCTGGGCAACCCAGTGAACTGTCTCTAAGAGGGCTAGGGTACGTGACTCGGCCTCAATGGGGATAGCTCCGGCATGCTTGTGGTGGAGCTGTGGGGACCTGGGTGGGGCACAGGCTTGAGATCTCAGAGCTGGGGAAGTTGAGATGGGTGGATCCCTAGGGCTCACCAGCCAGCCCAGCATGACTGGCCAGCCCCAGGTCACTGCAAGAAACCAGTGAGTAAAAACCCACAGACATCCTCACACAGGTGAATGTATGCACACAGACATCCTCACACAGGTGAATGCACGCACACAGGCATCCTCACACAGGTGTGTGTACACACACAGGCATCCTCACACTGGTGAGGGCATGCCCACATGCCCACCCAAATAATTTTTAAGGGACAAGGTTCCAGTGGGCTCTGGCAACCCCCATCTTCATACAGCCTCACACAGTGTGGGGAAGACCCTTCCCCCACCCTACTGAGCTGGACCACCCACAGCCTGCAGCCACAGGGTCAGGGTAAAACTGTGACAGGCTGCAGCTGAAGGTGTGCCCAGCAGGATGGCGCTGGGGCTGTGACAGCCAAAGGAAGACAGATAGCCCCTCACCGGTGGCATAGGCATGCCAAGTCACAGAGGACCCAGCTCTCCTCTACCTGGATGTGGCCGTTGTGGGGCCCTTTGTGGCCGTACATACACTCCACCGTGGCCGACTTCCTCTCCATCAGATGGATTCTAAATAGTGGCTTGAACCGCATAGGGTCGCCCACGTGGGGGTCATGAGGCGGCAGGTACATCCAGCCAATGATGAACAGTCCGTCCACCTGCAGCAGACACAGTGGTCACACCAGGCAAGGTGCTCTCTCTCAGCCACAGTGCACACCCAAGCCTGTGTCCTCAGGCACGAGCCTGCAGCTTCTGCATCCAGGAGCTGAGGGCCCTGCGGCTCTCAGACAGTCCAGGGGCACACACGGAAGACCAGAAAGCTGCTTACAATAAATCTTTGTTCACTCAGAAAGTAACATCTGGCCCTGAAAGGAAACCCTAGAGGAGGCTTCGCTGCCAGTCTCCAGTGTGGATACTTCCTTCCTGCACAAGAACTACCACGAGGCTCCCACTCACCACAACGTTCAGCAATCCTCCGTATGGCCCGATATCTGGCTGCCACAGCCCCAAAATGTGTCTGTAGCGATGAAGCACTGTTTGGAGAGGAGAGACACAGTTACCCAGCATGCTCCTGGGGCAGAGGAAACACCTCCACCAGGAGCCACTAGAGGTGACAGTCCAGCCTGTGCCCATGACCATGACCACTGCTTCTGTTCACAGGGTGATAGATGAGTGAATCAGGGTGCTCCCAAAGGCCGTGGAGACACAGACGGCTACTGAGCACAGCTCACACTCAGGGTAACCAGACAGGACCACAAAGGGATAGGGACCAGAGGTCTTGGCCTGGGATTCAGGGAAAGGGATAGCCCAGCCTTTGGACACTGCTGAAGAACTGCCATCACCAGTCCCAGGTCCAGCCCAAGACTATCACAGGGGTTCTAAGGACAAGGTGTGGGTCACCGGCTCAGGCGCAGGCTCGTGGCCTTTTAGATACAGTGAAGTGGCCGTGACTGATGCTCACTTCTGAACCACTGACAAGCAGCCCAGGGACACACACAGAACTCCCAGGGAAGGGCCAGGTGCTGGGCACACTAATGTACACACCTCACTCTGAATGCACCAACCACCAGCCACACCCTCAGCAGCTCCAGTAAGTGTGACGCCACCAGCCATTTCCAAAGAACTATAAGGACGAATAGGCTGCAGATACACCAACATCAGGGACCACAGCTTCCTAAGGTGGCCTCGTCACCTGTCTTTGAACTCACAAGCACAGCGTGCAGCATATGAGTCTGGAGGACAGAGTAATGGGGGCACACGCCTTGGAGTGGCTGCTGTGCCACCCTGCAGCGTAAGGAGGAGAGAGCCTACTAGAGAGATGGCTCAGCGATTAAGAGCACTGACTGCTCTTCCAAAGGTCCTGAGTTCAAATCCCAGCAACCACATGGTAGCTAACTACCATTCATAATGAGATCTGATGCCCTCTTCTGGAGTGTCTGAAGACAGCTATGGTATATTTACATATAATAAATAAAATAAATCCTTTAAAAAAAAAGGAAGAGGAAGTAAGAAGAAAAATGTAATGTTCTGCCATTGCTTGTGGTTGAAAAATAATATATATATATATATATATATATATATATATATATATATATATATATATATATATTTTATTTTATTTTATTTTTTTAAAGCTGGTTAGCTGGGCAGTAGTGGCACACACCTTTAATCCCAGCACTTGGGAGGCAGAGGGGGGTGGATTTCTGAGTTCAAGGCCAGCCTGGTCTACAGAGTGAGTTCCAGGACAGCCAGGGCTACACAGAGAAACCCTGTCTGGGGGGTTGGGGGGGAGAGCTGGTGAAATCACCCATTTCGGAATCATCTGAGAAAAACAACTGCCTTCACAAACATTAGTGACCGTGTACTGTGGGACGACTACTCCATTTGGCCGGGGGCTGAGTTACATACACACAAACCCTGGGAAGCAGCCAGCCTGCTCCCTGGGGCTCACAGCAGCCAGAGAGCTGGATACCCAGAGAAGAAAGCACCCACAGTCACTCTAAGTGACCCACACAAGGACGGACAGACAACAGCTCCATCCAAAGACAGGAGTCCCTGAATACTCTAATACACTGGCACTGCACAGGTCTGTGGCACCTTGAGTCGGCCTGGGACAGTCATATCCTCAGGACACATCTCACGTTCTTCTCAGCCCATCCACCCCAGGAGCCTGTCCAAGGGCCTTCATGCACAAGTCCCACCTCGGGCAGCAGCCCCTGGGGGTGACGAGAGAGAACCCTGCTCCCAAAGCCTGTGGCAAGGTGTCACAGCAGGCTGGTGATACCTGCCTGAAAGCCAAAGGTGAAAGGGCAAGAGGTCAGGCGCTGGGCCTTGTTTTTTTCTTCTCTGGCACACCATGGGCTACCAGGGGCTCGCCACCAGGGATGCCTCTACCAAGTGCTGTGTGACTCAAATGTGCTCAAACCTTGGCTAGACAGCCACCCCCACCCTGCCACCCTGCTGCCAATGACAAGCCGCAGGGCCACCAAACGGGAGGCTGAAATCCAGGCACTCAGCAGCACCTCCCAGAAATGAGGAGGACTCCATAGTCTTCACAGACCACTAGGAGAGCTGGGCATCCAGTCAGTTCCAGAAGGATCTCATGTGGCCCTGCATGGGGCCGGCTGTCTTCATGGCTTCCCAGAGCCATGCCCCTCCTCCCCACTCCCCTGACCCCCGTGGGGCTGGCAGGACCTGCGGCTCACTCTCTGCTCAGCAGGGAGGGCTGCTGGGCCCAGGACACAGTGTTCTAGAAACCCCATCCAACACTGTGTGGGAAGTGTCTGCACTTTGCACACCGCCAGCCCTCCCATGTCCCGTGCCCCGCCATGCCCAGGTCTTCCCATACCCTGGCCATGACCTTGGCAGTCAGTCCATCTCTGTGCCAGCCAATGAAAGCAAAGGTGCATGTTAGCAGCGATTCAAAGTGCCCACACACCGCCCAGGAGCACGCCAGACAAAGGCAACATGTCACAAAGCTGGGACTGCCCCCTCGGGGAGCCGGAACCTGGTGTCCAGACCCTGGAGGCACTCGGGGAAATAAGTCACAAGCTTGCCATTGCTTTTGTTAGACAGGAAAAGGTCATTCACAGCCTGTTTGTTTGGGGGGTTGTTGGAAATAGAACTCGCCTCCTGCTTACTAGACGGCCAAAGCAGGCTTTGAACCCAATTCTCCTGCCTCCACCAAGAGTGGGAACAACAGGCAAGACCTCTCCAGCTCTGGTCTTTCTTTTTTTTGTTGTTTTTAAGATTTTATTTATTTATTATATGTAAGTACACTGTAGCTGTCTTCAGACACTCCAGAAGAGTTATCGTTATGGATGGTTGTCAGCCACCATGTGGTTGCTGGGATTTGAACTCAGCACCTTCAGAAGAGCAGTCGGGTGCTCTTACCCACTGAGCCATCTCACCAGCCCTCTGGTCTTTCTTGACAGCTGAAATCCTTTCTCCCATCCTCAGAGCATCAAAAAAAAGTGTCCTGCAACCAGTCAGAGGGGGAAAGCAGGTGGTTTTAAATATCCATTATAATTGTATTTATTTGTGTGCGCACACACACTTGCCACAGCCGGAACCTGGAGGCCAGACAACTGGAGTCAGTTCAGGTAACCAGGCAACAGGGCAAGCATGTTTATCCACCCCTTGTCTGACATGGGGGTTGGGGAGGGGAGGGATGGGACAGTACACAGGAATTTTCTGTGCACTCACACAAGTAACTAACAAATGTAGAGATTGGTTTACATTTCTTCTGGGACCTTTTTGGGCAGGAGGGATGTTATTTTGTTTTTGACAGCAGTCCCATTCTATACCTCAAGCTATCCTAGAACTCACAGCAATCCTCCTGCCTCAGCCTCTTGAGTGCTGGGCTGACAGGCACGTGGCACTGAGCCCAGTTACATGTTACTTTAGAATGGAGGAGCCTTAGAGGCCTTTGCTCTATGCTCTACCTGACTTTTTCTGCAATTGCATTAAAAAATATTAGTGAGCTGTTCCTGCCCAAGCCACAACTGTGCTGTGGAGAAAGAAAAAACATCTTTTGTATCATATGTATGCAGCACCTGTCATATTCTTGAGTCTGAGTCTCATTTCTGGGAGCAAGGGACTGGGAGGCAGAACCAGACCTAACTTCTCCAGGCAGGGCTGCCCAGGACCCTAGAAGCTACTGTGGAAACCCAGTCCATACACAGAGATCCTAGGCCACCACTCAGTGCGACCCAGCACACTGCACAGAGGAAAGGAGAAAAAGCCAGGGAACAGCATCTCCCAGGGCGGGAAGCAAGTGAGTCCGTCCACCCGGCCGCCTGCCCGCGATCGCCCATGCAGCTGCAGCAGCAGCAGCAGCAGCCATAGCAAGGGCGTAAGGTACGTACGGCAGGTGTACACATCTCTGTACTCCATGTGCTCATAATCAGGGAGAATTTTCATGAAGCGTCCTGACTTCACGCGAGGGTTTATACCTGAACGGACACAGCAGGAAAGGCTGAGGGTCCCCTCACATGTGAGTGGCTGCCGTGTGATGTGACCTGGTATGCTCTTCCTCCTGCTACTCCTACTTCTGGGGGTCAGGTAGCACCAGACTGGCCTGCAGAGCATGCTACGGGGCAGCTCTCCCCGTTTACTGCGACTCGCTGCAGCCATAAACTCGTGGCTCCTGTGCCTCCCTCACTAGGATCCAGAAGTGGGAGAGCAGTATGGCTGACAGGCCCCTAGAGGGTTCAGAGGCACAGCCTCACACTCTCATGACCTCATGATGTGGATGATTGATTCTAAGACGACTGGCCAGTGCAGCCACCTGTTCAGGGGCTCAGGCTGACTCCCCTCAGCCATCAGTCCCAGGTTTAGGAGTGTTTGCAGACTTTCAGAATCTCAGCTCCCATACTCAGGGAGGCGCTAAGACGCAGGCAGAGGCTGGCCCTGCAGGCAGCTGCAGCACATTCCCAGAGCCAGACAGCAGAACTCTGCTGTCCTCGCCTGCCTGTCTGCCTCCACCACATGACAACATCTCCAGACCCTGTACCTGGGAGGGTTCTCCCACAGGACAGAGGAGCACAGCTCTGAAGAACACCATCCCTGCGTGCTCTGTGGGCTGTCACAAGACACTGACCCCTGGTCAGCGCCCACAGCTGTGTCCCTGTGTGGATGAGGCTGCTGGCGCTCATCACTACCGAGGGACAAGCTATGCTGCTGGCTTGTAATGAGGGTCAGGCAGCCCCGCAGTCACCTGACCGCAGTGTGGGACATATGAACCCCACAGACTCTGAAGAGAGTCTAATGGGGGTCAGGGATGCTGAGTTTAGAGAGACTCTGGGAAGTGAAGGAGCTGATGGGAAACAGTACCAGGGTTGATGCACTCACAGAAGAGGGAACCGGAGCTGATGGGAAGCGTGGAGCAGAGGCAGCCACTCTGAAGCTGAGGGGGCTGACGGAGAAAGCCGCTCCACTTATCCATTCCTGCAGGCCCAACTCAACTCCACAAGGCCAGAGTGTTCCTACCCAGCCCACTCTCAGCTTGACTCTGCAACAGGGGCAAGCTGCCGCTGGGCACAGTGGACAACTGTTCACTGAGACAGAATCACAAGGCTGCCAGCAGGATATAAACGTTTGGGGTAACAAATGTGCCTGCATTCACCCTGACCTGGTCAGTGTACGTTGTGTACATGTACTGAGGTCACTGTATCCACAGATACACACAATTGTCGTGTATGTTACAACAGAATATATGGGGTGGGATCTGAGTCTCAGACAATGAGAGCATTTGCCAAGCACTGAATCCCGGGCAGCACCAAAGTAAAATATAAATTAAATAACTAGAAATGCAGGCCCTGGATGCCTTTAACCGTCATGGACTTGAAAGGACCGTGTCCAGGACAGCAGCAAGCATCACCCCCACCGACAGTCATGGCCACTGCCACTTACGGAGCCGTGGTTCAAAGGCAAAGGTGCAGAAGACAGAGGACTGACTCACGCTTTGCATAGACGTCCCGGCAAGACACGCCTGTGATCTCCAGCTTCCGCAGGTTCTCACAAACGCCATACTCTGCAACAAGAAACATGCTAGATGTAAAAGCAAGAACTCTAGCAAAGCTGCAGAGATGCTGACTGACAGGCAGGGGACTCGGCTGACACTTCCTCCCTGGTAGGAATCTGCCTTCCCTGTGTGACCTCTCTGCTTGCTCACAGCCGAAGTCCCTGCTGCCCTGCAGTGAAGGTCTGCTGTCTGCTCTGCTATGGTCCCAGAGATAGCTAAAGCGGACACTCCCAGCGTCACACCATGTGCAGGGTCAGGCTAGACTTTGTAGCACAACCTCATCAGATGTTCAGAGCGGCGACCTCCCTAGTCAGGACTCCAGCCTTGTCACACGATGGGACACAAGTTTAACTGTCTAAAACGGGCATGGTGCAGCCGGTGAGGGGGGTCTCTAAAGCCCTACCCTCAGCACTTCAGCTCTGATGACCCCCAGAGACTGGTCTTTTCCCCTCAGTAGATGCCCCTAGCCCCGGATCTGGATGGGAAGGACCCTGCCAGTACTTGTGGGCTGTCAGAAGCAGGCATCCAGGAGGCTCTCCGGGCAGCTCCGCTGGGGGCAGGGGCTCCCACAAGCTTCCTCCCTCCACCCCAGGCCCCAGAGAGCAGGATCCCACTCAGCATCCTCTCAGCTGTGTCTGGCTGTCGGACCCCAGGGGGGAGATCCGGGCAAGGCTGCAGCGCTGCAGGGTGTGTGTGTGTGTGTGTGTGTGTGTGTGTGTGAATGGATGTCACTGATGAATAAACTTGGTGACTGAGTCACACAGGGGTCACAGCGTGGCTCCAAGGCCACACACCTTGGCACGTGCTGCTGGTGAGCTCATCGCTCCAGCACACCACAGGGATTGGACCAGCTGTCTATAAGGCCCCACCCACTCATCAATTCTGACTGGAGCAAAGGATGCTTATCAACAAACATACAGGAGAGGCAGGAAGTGGAGAGGCCGTGGGTCAGCAGGGCCAGGATGTGGGCATCTCAGCCGTGTGTCTCTGGCTCACCTTCCAGAAAGCCACCATACACCCCACAGCCCAATTACAACTTCAGATGTGCCGAGCCAGCCGAGCCAGCACATCTTGCAATTGATTGCTGCAGCTGAGTGACTCCTATAAAGTCAGCAGAGGAGGGAGGGACTGAGACAAAGGCCCTGACGGCCCAGACCCAGGAACCTTGAACTTAACAGCCTTGGAGGTGTCCTTGCCAACCGTGCCAGGAAGAACCAGAAGCTGCCCTGGGTCTCACTGCACAGCAGGTGCACACAGTAGGGGTGGCACCGGTTCTTCATGCTGTCTAACCTGAGCCCCTTACGCTGTTTCCACTCAGGTTCTCAGGGATACAACTTATATGTGTGGCCTGCCTTCCAAAGCCAGAGAGCTACCCTATACGGGGTAACCATAGCTGGGGGGGGACATTAGATGCTCACCTGATTAGCACAGAGACACACTTGATGAGGCCTCTGACCTTTGTAAAGAAACACAGATTTGATCCAAGCACCAGGCTAACCTCAGAGAGGAAATCTGATCACTAACATGATTGAAGTTTGCAAATTAAACATAGGAAATTGTAACCGTGGGCTGGGGGTGGAGTTCTATGGTAGAATGTGTGCCTCCTATGGATGAGGCCCTGTGGTCCACTGGGGACTGGGGTGACCCTCAAACAGGCTACCCAGTGATTTCAGTTGTCACAAGACTTCCACACGATGGTGGCTGTGCCCTGTGGCTAAGGTGAGCGGCAGCGCAGGCAGTGTGCTCTGTGGTGCCTGAACAGAACCTGTCCAGTGGCAGGCAGCAGGACTGTCCTGTAGGATTGTGAAGCTCTCTGCAATACTTGAGTGTCCCTGGGAAAACGACGCTAAAAACCTTTCTGCCAATCACCACTGAGCCAGAGCCCCAGGACACCTAACACTGTGACATATGGTTTACTTTGTCCTTTAGTTCTGTGAGATAGTCTTGCTCTGTAGTAGACCAGGGTAGCCCCACTTAGATCCTGCTCTCTGCTTTTTATTGGTGCTTTCTTTACTCTCAAAATAGTATAATTTATGCTAGGGATGTAGCTTGATATAACCAAGGCCCAGGGTTAGATGTCCAGCAAGGAACAAAGCAGGTATTGCGGCTATCCCAGCACTTAGAAGACAGGGGTAAGAGGATCAGAAGTTCAAGGTCATCCTGAGCTGCACAGTGAGTCAGGGGCCAGCCTGGGCTAAAGAGTGAATTCTGAGCCAGCCTGGGCCACAGTGTAAGAAGATGTCTCAAAAATAAAACGGATCAAACTAGAACTGGAGAGCAGCCATCCTAATTTGGCAAAAGCTGTTAGGGTAAACATAACTACCCTTGCATCCCTCCAAGCTATGGTATCCAGACCGGTAGGCTGGGGGTCCTGACTCAGAGTGCAGAGCTGAATCAGAGCAGCATCCAGTAGGATGCCCGGTCAACATGGGCACATCTAGACAAGAGGGCAGCAGCCTGATGAATGCTCCCAACACCTGGGGCTGCCCATCGCAGTGTTGCCTGGGTGACGAGATCCTGCAAATTCTGAAGTTCTGAACATGAACAGCTGTCTCCCAGCAACTCAGACTCGGACTGGGCCGAGTGTGGTCAGGCCCAGGTGAAGGCAACAGAGTTCCCCATCCACCTTCAGAGAGCCCAGCGGGCCGGGACCGCTTTCCTCATCCTGCACCACCTGACACGCTTTCCACACGGTGCTCCCATCACTGAGGAGCAGTGACTCAGTCTGCTTCTTCTACAGCCTAACCCCGTCAGAACCGAGAGCTGCAAGTGTGTGCCGCCGCAGTACCAGCGAAGGCAGTGAGCCACTGTGGGTTTTTCCTTACCACCACCAGAAAAGAGCCAAGTCACAAAAGCAGAGTCACTCTGACCCCAGCACTCCTCCTGCCCACAGAGGGCTAAGAGCAATCAATCCCACATCCGGTGGTGCAACCTTCCCACAAGTCATCAAAAGAAGCTGCCCTTAGCTTAGCTCCTGCACCAGACCCTGGACAGTGGCTAGGTGGTACCGTTCTCCACTTCCAGGAACGCTAAGGAGTGCTCACAGTCACTGCGAGTCAGGCTCAGTCCTAAGGACAGTCCTGGATTGGGTTTTGTTTTGTTTGCACGGCGCTAGGGACGAAACACTGAGCCATCCCAGCCCGGTGCACAGCGCTCCTTAAGCTTCTTTATTTAGGGCTGCAGATGGGCAGTTTCTCGTCCCTAACATACTGACGTGGTACAAGTGATTCTCTTTGAGAAGCACCTACCCCTCCAAAGGTAGCACAGGGAGAGACAAACCCTGGGAGGGTGTGTGGGGCGTATGGGCGGAGAGCAGGCTGTCTACAAACCTGCAGTGTCCCAGGCCACAGAAAATTCAAGACTCCCCGTGGCCCACCATGTCTGCGGCCAAGCTCAGGCCCGAGGAACTGGCAGCAGGGTCTCCGGAGGTGCCAAGCTCCTTGTTCATGTGCCCTTTACATCAGCCAAACACAAAGAATGAATCCTGGTACAGACATGCAGAGAAACTTCTCTGACCCCACACTACGTGGGCGATCTTTGAGGACCGGACACTAAACCCACGACCCACAAACACCATGAGATTCCGCTTCTGTAGGAAATGGTGCAGCACTTTCATAGACGCGAGCAAAATGAGGAGGAGTTGCAGGGCAACACTGAACCCCAACACTGCCTGTGATGGTTTGTATATGCTCAGCCCAGGGAGTGGCACTATTAGAGGGTGCGGCCCTGTAGGGGTAGGTGTGTCACCATGGGTGTGGGCTTAAGACCCCCATCCTAGTTGCCTGGAAGCCAGTCTTCTCCGAGCAGCCTTCAGATGAAGATATAGAACTCTCAGCTCCTCCTGCACCATGCCTTCCTGGATGCTGCCATGTTCCTGCCTTGATGATAATGGACTGAACCTCTGAACCTGTAAGCCAGCCCCATTTAGATCCAGTCTTTTATAAGACTTGCCTTGGTCATGGAATCTGTTCGTAGCAGTGAAATCCTAACTGAGGTACTCCCTCAGTTTGCAGGGACAGCTCTGGAGAGGGCAAGCCAACAGATGTACTTCAAGGATGAGCCTGCTATCCCTGGACACCCAAGGGAAACTGGATTTTAGAGATGAGCGTTTGTGGGCCTTTTGAAAGCATGGCCTTACAATAAGCAAAGCCTGAACTCAGGCTTGTGGTCCTCCTACCTCGGTCTCCTGAGTGTGGTGGCACACACCTTTGATTCCAGCACTGGGAAGGTAGGGGGGCAAGCGGATCTCTGTGAGTTCAAGGCCAGCCTGGTCTACAGTCAATCCACTGGGTTCCATCCATCAGGAGTCTACTGCAGGGCCGCAGGCCCAGACACAGACTTCTACCCAGTAAGGCCAGCCTGCAACGCTGCTCCCTGCAGACGGTCTGTCTCATCTTGCAGTCACTGGAGACTTAGTGTCACTGTCCCCAAATGTCTCTCTCCCTTGATGTGTGTCCCAGAAGTCCCTCACAGACAGCAGAGTTGGCTCTGGGCACGGACAAGGGGCCAGCAAGAGAAACTGGACTCCCACAAGGCCCTCAGAGGCGGATTCCTCGTCCAGTCACAGGACGGCCATGAGCTCAGTGTTGACAGATGAACTTGCCAGCGACAGGGTGGACACTCAGGTCACACCCCTCCATGCATGGCTTCAGCCACATGCTGGACTCAGCCACTGCAGTGGCTGTAGAAAACACCTAACCCCTAACCCCCTCTTTTGGATTTATTTTAATGTGTATGAAGTGTTCTGCCTACACATATATCCATGCACCATGTGTGTGCATGGTGCCCAATGAGGCCGGAAAAGCATGTCGGACCACCCCCGCCCCCAAGACTGGAGCTACAGAAGGTGGTGAGCCACCATGTGGGTGCTGGGAATCAGGCCTGGGTTCTCTGCAAGAACAACAACCACTGCTCTTAGCTGCTAAGCCAGCTCTCGTATCTTTTTAAAAAACAATTATTTGTTTTTATTCACGTTTATGAGATCTTTGCTTGCGTGTACGCACGTGTATTGTTAGCATGCGGTAAAACGTGGAGGCCGGAAGAGGACACTGATCCCCTAGAACTGGGGTTACGGTTGGTTGTGCAGACCATGTGGGTGCAATGAACTGAATGAACCCAAATCCCTACAAGTGTTCTAACCATTGAGCCATCTTCTCCATCCTGGACACTCAATCTTTTTTTTTTTTTTTTTTTTTTTGGTTTTTCAAGACAGGGTTTCTCTATATAGCCCTGGCTGTCCTGAAGCTCACTCTGTAGACCAGGCTGGCCTTGAACTCAGAAATCCGCCTGCCTCTGCCTCCTGAGTGCTGGGATTAAAGGCGTGCGCCACCACACCCGGCTGACACTCAATCTTAAAATAAAGCAAACCCAGAATACCATTCCTACAGAACATCACGCCTGCACACCCAAACATTCAGGGGCTAACAGACAGACCAGCCAAATGCACACACAGTCAGCATGACCTCTCAAGTAACCAGCAAAAGGCAAGCAATCTTCATCTCCAGGAGACAGTCTCGGGAAGCCCAGTCTACCCTCACGAGAAGCATGGGTCACCCCAAAACACCTGCAGAGCGGGGGCCATGGTGGGCAGAGCCCCCATTCACCTGCAGTCTGAAACTGTGAGGAGGTTTTCCTGGATCCTTCAGAGGTCTGGGACATGGGACACCAGTGCCAGGCTTATGAGTCCTGGCTAGCCTTTCCCTCACCACTGGGGACAGCTGGACAGCTGCCAGAGGACAGTGACTCACAGAGGCCAGGCCCAGGAGTCTCTGAAGGGAGAGGGGGGTGTGTGGGCTTCAGACTGTCTCTTCTGCATGGCAGTGTTTACACTCAGCCCAGAAGGAAGACACACCCAGTCCTTCAGATGCCCTGTGGCTATCTCAGAGAGCCAATCACCCAGCCCCACCCACTCCCTGTGGCAAGGCCAGCCTTCCCTTAGGCCTGCAGAGACAGACTGAGGCCCAGCCTGTTCTCCTATGGTGAAGCAGCCTTAAAAAAACAAACAAAAAAGCCGGTTCATGCCTTTAATCCCAGCACTCAGGAGGCAGAGGCAGGCGGATTTCTGAGTTCAAGGCCAGCCTGGTCTACAGAGTGAGTTCCAGGACAGCCAGGACTATACAGAGAAACCGTGTCTCGAAAAACCAAAAAAAAAAAAAAAAACAAACAAACAAACAAACAAACAAAAATTGCTCCTGCCTCTGCAGCCAAGTGAAAGGCCACACAGGTTGTGGTTGGACATTAAATATCCCTAAACAGTGTCTCCCAAGCTCAGCCACTTAACAAAGCAACAGCTTTGTTCAACCTGACAGTCAAGCTGTAGAGGAACTAGTGTTACTGCAGTCAGGGCACTGCCTACGGGGTCCCACAGGGTGGGATCCAGGGAGTGAACCCAGGGCATCGGTTTGGTGGCAGGTGCTGTGTTGACAGAGCCATCTTACCAGCCCCTGTATGAACAAACAGACGCCTCGGCTCGGCAGCCCTGCACTGCTGTGAGGAGCACACTCCACCACGGGGCATCAGAACAGGCCGGCAGCACATCTGGGTAGAGGCTTAACCACAGAGTCTGTCAAGAAAGGGCAGGTATTTGAGATTCCTGCCCTTGCTGCTCTGGAGACTAGGATATGTTTACAAATACAGTTGGTCCTTGGCCAAGGAGGCAATGCATCAAAAAAAAAAAAAAAAAAAAAAAAAAGTTTATGCCCAGGTGGCTGGGTGCTAGCTGTCCCTCTCCTCTGGGGACAACATTACCACCCATGGCACAAACCCCAGAGGCAAGGCAGAACTGGCTGAACAGGAGGCAGTCTTTGACCTGCCAGAGAAAGACGTCCATAAAAGATCCAAAGGATCCTATCATTGCTCCCTAAGCTGCCCCAAGTCACTCTCCATCCAGACCAGCAGCGCAGAGGGACCAAGGCAGTGACCGCTCATGTCTCCTCAGGGCCGGCCCTGAGGCATAGAATAGTCTAAATGCTGGTGACACCATCCCAGGGTCCTAGTAACTTCACAGTCTGAGACCACCCTACCCGGTAGAAAGAATAGGTTTGCTTTTTTGTTTGTTTTCATTTTCAGTGGTAACGGGAGTGGAATCCAGGGACTCACTCCCACTGGGCCAGCGCCTATACTCTCAGCTACACGCAGACTCTTTTCCCTTTTTATTGAGACAAGAGCTAACCCTGAACTCATTCTATAGTCCAAGCCAGCCTTTAATTTCTCATCTCTCTGCCTCAGCTTCCTGTCCTCCAAGGCCCACTTACAAACTTTAAGCACATGTTTGGTCCACACCTTGATGGTCAGTCTTGGCCTAAGTCTCAGCAAGAATAAATCCCAGCAATAAATCCATAACCACTTACCCCAGCCTCACCTACTCCCCTGGGACACACCACAAACTGAGCCTATCCCACATCACAGCTCTGCCAGGAAACCACAGAGGCTGGGAGGATCCAGGCCCACTCATAGGGAGGGGCTGTGGATTGTTTTTTTCACATAAATCTATTTGATTTGGGAATCCAAGAAGATGCTCAGGGGCTCAGAGAAATAAGCGCAAGACTGTCTCACACACAGCAAATCCCCAACTCCCCCAGGAAGTTAGGCACAAAGAGACTGCCTCGGGGACCCACCAATCCCAGGCCGACAGCCAACCTGTCCCTGGCCCCAGTGGTCAGCTACACCCAGACTCTTTTCCCTTTTTATTGAGACAAGAGCTAACCCTGAACTCATTCTATAGCCCAAGCCAGCCTTTAATTTCTCATCCCTCTGCCTCAGCTTCCTGAAGCTGGATTACGAGCCTGGCCGCACGCGCGCGCACCCCCCCACACACACGCACCCCCCCACACACACACAGACACGCACACCTTTTTAAATGCTAGGTGTGGTGGCTCACACCTGCAACACCAAGACTTTGCAGCCTTTTGGTTCCTGAGCCTTCAAAGATGGAATTCTGGTGTAGGTGAGACGACTTTCTCTCTGTCAAGAGCTGCAGCTAAGAGGCTCTCCCAGGCTGGCCCCACCACTTTCCACACCGGCAACGGGACTCTATACATTTCTGCTCACAACTCTCTTGGGAGTGTGTCCCAAGCTCCAGTTCAGTTAGTATGGCCGGAGCACCCCTCTGAAATCTCTAGCTTCACAGAAGTCTGTGATCCTGGTCTTAGCAATGACTTACCCAGACCCCTACAATTCCCCCCAAGATCAGCACAGGCCCAGCAGGCCAATGGAGAGCGCTCTGGAGTGCGCCCGAGTGTCACAGGTGCACACACTAACCATCAGATGAACACCAGTCAGCCCCGAAGGTCAGAGAAAGCTCTGCTGCACAGACCAACAACCTGAGCTCCATCCTCTGAACCTGTGTGTTGAGAACCTGAGGACCCATTAGCAGTTCATCTAAGACCACTGGAAAGCACAGGTGTTTACATTACAATTCCTAACAGCAGCAAAATTACAGTTATGAGGTAGCAACAAAGCAACTGTATGGCTGGGGTCGCCACAGCCTGAGGACTGTGTCAAAGGGTCGCAGCATTAGGAAGGCTGAGGACCACAGCCAGAGAAGAAGCAGATGTCCTCTAGCCTCCAAAGACATGCATATGCCTCTCTCTCTCTCTCTCTCTCTAACACACACACACAGCACACACACAATAATAATAAACAGAGTAATTTGTAAAAAGAAAGAACAGTGCTCAGACAGAAACTGAAAACAAACTTCACCTATCCTGTGCGACTAAAGGTTACTACTGAAGATTCTCACACAAGAAAATAAGACAAAAGACAAACAGGACGTTACACATGGGCCAACAGACATACCAAACTGCCATGTTCAGGACTGAAGGCTTTGCATACTTCTTATAAAAGCCCCTACCCAAGTCACAAAGGCTCCCCACTCAGATGTAGGGTAATATTACCCCAACTTCCCACAGTGGGTAAGTGGAGACAAGCCAGAACTCTGATGTCAACCGTGAAATTACACCAAGAACCCTGCTTCAGAGAGGACCGGTGGCAACCGCTTCCTCACTCAGCCTGCCATCCCACAATCCCAAATGGAGAAGTACAGGCTCACGAAGATGAACCACCCGAGAGGTGTCCAGTAGATGTAAATCCCCTGGATTTCTACAAAATGCACAAAGCAGTCTCCAGCATGCTGTGGCCAGAAGACAGAAAAGAACGAAACTCACAGTCAGAGCACTAGCCTGTGTGACATGCAGGCAGTGGGAATCCCTGATGTTCCCTTCACGGAACAGCAAGGCTCCAGGACACACACACACACAGCAACAAGCCACTCAGGCTGAGTACCGTGATGTATGTACATGAACGTAAGGCCTTCAAATGGGACTGTGACCGCTTTGCCTCCTCATTCTTCCTGCACCGGGAGGGTGGGCTCTAGGTTTGGTTTGGGGGTGGGATGGGTATTTTTAAAAGCAGGGTCTCGAGCTGCAGCCCAGGCCTGCTAGCTGTCTGGTTTTCTCACTCTGCAGCAGGCCTGGTTTGGAACTCCGCACCATGCTCCTGCCTCGGCCGAGTGCTCGAGATAGGGGATGCACTCGCTCACCCTCGCGGCAGCGCCGTCTCCAGATGGTGTCCGTGTGCAGGATGCGGCGGAACCTGCTGCAGACCTGAGCCAGGCTGGGCAGGTCGGTGCCGGGCAGCGACGCGAAGATCTCCACGAGCAGCTCGGGCGGGAGCTCCAGCAGCGAGCAACGCGCCGGCCCCGCCTCGATGCGCTCCTCCTCGGGGTCCGTGTCCGCCTCGCTGTCCGCCGCCGCAGTCTCGGCCGGGCCGCGGCGCTGCTGGCGGCGGCGGCACCCACGCGCGGGGCCCACGCCGCAGAGCCGAGCACACACCGCCATGCCCGTCACCACCACGGACGCGCGCACGCGGACGCGCACGCACAGCGCTCTGCGCAGGCGGCGAGGGAGCGGTAGTCAGGCTGGCTGGCTCCTCAAGCTCCACCCCAAGCGTGACCACGCCCTCTGATCCCCACCCCCACACTCCCGCTGAGGTTGGCCCCGCCCCTAGACGCGCCCACCCCTCCAAGCCCCACTCAGATGCTTCGCCCCGCCCCTGAACAGTAAGCCCCGCCCTGTATGCGGTCACGCCTTCTCTTAGACCCACGCCCTTGTATGGAGCCACACCCTATTTCCAGGCCCCGCCCCCAGAGCGTTTGGCTGAAAACTTAGGACGCCCAGCTGCTCACTAAAAGAGGGTCGCAGGGTTGAGCTCCGGAAAGCCCCGCCCTTAGCATGACAACACCCCTCCCACAAGTCCCACCTCTGACCCCTTTTGCAGGGAAGAACGAAGTAGTTTTGCCTTAAGCAAGAAAACAGTGCAGGATGCCCCGTGTGAGGATCGAACTCACGACCTTCAGATTATGAGACTGACGCGCTACCTACTGCGCTAACGAGGCTCCTTAGCGACGAGCTCGCTGCCAGGGCCTTTGCACAGGTGGTGGCCTCGCCATGAACAAAATCTGGCAAAGGAAACTATAAACCAAAGCTACCGTCGCCTAGCAACACTACATCTAAACTAACTTGCCACGGTTGCTGCCTTGATTGCGAAGAAAAGGTCTGGTGCTCAGTGAGGTGGGAATTCCTGGTCCCCAAACCTGCTCTCCAGCTCACTTTGCCCCGCGCAGCACAAGGCGTCTAGAAACTTCCCTCTCAGGAAAGGAGTAGTCTGGGGTATATCCTCCGCAGCTCTGACCTTCATGATCCTATATAACAATATCGCCTATTTTTTATTATTAAAATTAACCGTTTGTGTGGCAGTCTCTAATCCCAACTTGGGGCTAGGAGATCGAGGCAGGAGGATCAGAATTACAAGGTCACTCTTGGCTACTTAGGGACTTTAGAGCCAGCCTGGGATACATGAGACCCTGTGCCTCCTAGCAGTCCGCTCAGTAAATTATCCCAACAAGCAGATGTCACCTACTGCATTCGTTGATTGATTGATTGATTGATTGATTGACAGTAGCATCAAGCAAAGGCTCCACTTGGTGGCCTGTAATCCTAGACTTTAGGGAGATGAGTCAGGAGGGTGGGAACTTTTCAGGACAACCTGAGCTATGCGGCAAGATTTCATGTAAAAAAAAAATAGACTTAAATTACCTAATAATATTAACGTTGTGTAAAAGTGCAGCTGAGCACAGGCTGCCTCTTGTCCCCGTGTGTTAATGCCCACTGGGAGGGTAAGCTCTTTGTGGGCATGTGGCTGGGACCCTAGACTGTCTGTTCCAAGATGAACCCCTCTAGTCTATCATCCATCAGCCTTCCCTGAACAACAGTGAGAGGGTGTGTGTGTGTGTGTGTGTGTGTGTGTGTGTGTGTGTTTATAGATGCTGTAAACAAAATGCCAGCGAGTTCCTCATTGCTCATTCGCTAGAAGCTAGTCCCTGACCTCCTGACCTCTCTGACTGCCCAGGTCACATTTCTCACATTCTAGCCCTGGCTTCTGTCTCACCTCCATTCTGGTACATTTCCTCACTAGACTGGGGGTGGAGGGGTGGGGAGGGGGAGGGAGCAGGGGTGTGCCATGGAGAACACAGCTCCCAATCTGTGGGGACCTCACACACTTCTCTCAAGCATCAAAACCACCCCTTCTAAGAATCGTCCCATGTTGTCCCTCCGGGGACTATGCCAGAGCAAAGGTTATGGTTTATTATAAACACCGTTCGGATGTGGCAAGCAGCAGGGCGGGGGGGTTACTCTCTGAGTGAGCCTGTGAAATAAAAACAAGATGTCATGCTGAAGAATGAGGAACCTGAGGCCGAGAGGGAACTGGAAGGTACTGGTGGTTGCATCAGCCACCTTTGCAGCTGGCAGAGGAGGCTGGGCACTACGGCACTGGGCACGCTTCCATTCCAAAGTGTGACACTTGCTCTGTTTACATCTTGGTCTATTGCAAATCAAAAACAAAGCCAGCCTCCATGACCTGACAGCATGCTCCGGTAATCCTAGCCTCATGGAGGAGAGAAGGTTAACATTATAGGCTTAACTAAGTTGGAAAGACTGAAAAGCAAACACTGCGAGAGCCCCCAGGCTTGTCTGGGCCCTATCCCAGCCTCCATTTCCCTTCCTTTTCCCAAACATTGAACTCAGAAATCCGTCTGTTTTTGGTTTTCAATCTGCCACGTGTTTGTTTTTCAAGACAGGGTTTCAGTGTAGCCCTGGCTGTCCTAGAACTGACTCTATAGACCAGGCTGGCCTCCACCTGCCTCTGCCTCCCGAGTGCTGGGATTAAAGGCGTGCACCAGCACTGCCCAGGAAAGAGTATTCTTAAATAGTCTTCTCTTGTAAAATGTGCCATTTTAGCAAGATAGTTGACACCTTTAATCCCAGCACTCAGGAGGCCAGGGCAGGCAGATCTCTGTGAGTTCAAGGTCAGCCTGGTCTACAGAGTGAGTTGTAGGGCAACCAGGGCTACACAGAAAAATCTGCCTCAGAAACAAACAAAACAACAATAACACATAGTAGGTCATAAGGCTAACTGCTGTTTCTGCTTTTGGGTTTTTTTTGTTTGTTTGTTTGTTTGTTTTGTTTTGGTTTTGGTTTTTCGAGACAGGGTTTTTCTGTATAGCCCTGGCTGTCCTGGAACTCACTCTGTAGACCAGGCTGGCCTCGAACTCAGAAATCCACCTGCCTCTGCCTCCTGAGTGCTGGGATTAAAGGCGTGCGCCACCACACCTGGCCCTGTTTCTGCTTTTGTAATCAAACTTGTTTCCTCTGCTCAAAGGACGGCTAGGTCAACTACAAGACACATATGTTAGACCTTGAATTCAATTCCCCCCCAACATCAAACTTTAAAGATGTTGATCTATTGATAAAGATGTTGATCTGTTGATAAAGATCTGTAGTTCAGGCCTGTGCAGTGGCCACACCTTTAGTTCCAGCTCCCTAGGGAAAGGCAAGTGGATCTCTTTTTGGTCGATGTCAACCTGATCTACATAGTGACCAGTTCCAGCCAGATGTACCTACTGAAACCCTGCATCTTAGTCAGGGTTTCTTTTGCTTTGGAGAAATGCCAAGGTCAAAAAGTTGAGGAGGAAAGGGTTTATTCAGCTTACATTTCCAGATCTAGTTCTTTTTTTTTTTTTTTTTTTTTTTCTGGTTTTTCGAGACAGGGTTTCTCTGTATTGCCCTGGCTGTCCTGGAACTCACTTTGTAGACCAGGCTGGCCTTGAACTCAGAAATCTGCCTGCCTCTGCCTCCCTAGTGCTGGGATTAAAGGTGTGCACCACCACGCCTGGCTCAGATCTAGTTCCTTATTGGAGGAAGTCAGGACAGGAACAACGTAGGCTCTTGGAGGCAGGAGCTGACGCAGAGGCCATTTGGGGATGATGCTTTTGGGCTTGCTTCCCATGGTTTGTTCAGCCTGCTTTTTTTTTTTTTAAGACTTATTTTATTTATTATATGTAAGTACACTGTAGCTGTCTTCAGACACTCCAGAAGAGGGCGCCAGATCTTGTTACGGATGGTTGTGAGCCACCATGTGGATGCTGGGATTTGAATTTATCACCTTCGGAAGAGCAGTCAAGTGCTCTTACCCGCTGAGCCATCTCACCAGCCCCCAGCCTGCTTTTTTACAGAACCCAGAACCGCCATCAGAGGAATGGCACCACCCACCATGGCTGTGCCCTCCCTCCTTGATCACTAATTGAGAAAACACCTTATAGATGGATCTCATGGAAGCATTTTCTCAACCGAGGTTCCTTCCTCTCTGATGACTCTAACTTGTATAGAGTTGACACAAAACCAGCCAGAACAGCCTGAAGAGAGGGGGGAGGGGCGGGGAGGGGAGGGGAGAGGAGGGAGAGAGAGAGAGAGAGAGAGAGAGAGAGAGAGAGAGAGAGAGAGAGAGGAAGAAAGGAGGAGAACTTACAAAGACTATATAAAATATATACATATGTAAAAGAAGTGAAGTTAGCTGGGAGTAAAACAAAGGAGGTAGAATGTTCTGGAAAGAAGAGGCAAGTACTTAGTAAGCTAGGACTGGGCAGTGGCATTCACCAAGTTAAGGACAGCAAAGACCTGCCTGCCAGGAAGCAGGGACTGAGCAGGCAGAGAGGCAGGCTCAGGCCAGATTGGAATCTGAGCAGAAGATGAAACAGGAGATGGAGTCAGGACCACGGAGAGTGATGCAATCCTGACAGTGGTGTTCTGGGAAGCCAGCTCAGGCTTCCGAGGCAGCGTGGGATGCAGATGAATATGCACAAACACACTCTGTTTTGGTCGAGCATTTGATATGCACAAGTGAAGATGAAGTAGTACATAAAATGTATACATCTCTGTTGCACAGATTCTTCTACACGTAACCAAGTTCAGATAAAAATTGGGGCATTTGAAAGAAATTGTGGCCTCTGCACAGGGATATTGGAAATGGACACTGCATGCTATGGAAATCAGTATCTGGCTCCCTCAAAAAAATCTAAAAGCAGAACTCTCTGTAGCTAAGACACTCGTGGATGCAGACCAGAGGACTTCTGAGTCGACATGCCACAGAGACACTTGCACACCATGTTCACTATGGCTCTGTTCACAACAGCCCCAACATGGAAACTGAGGACCGGCTGCAGAAAATGCACACGTACACACGGAGTCCTATTTAGCTACAAAGAGTAATGAATTTATGGCCTCTGCAGAAAACTGATGGAACCGGAGGAAATTCTATTAAGTGACACAGCCAGACTCAGAAAGATGAATACGGCGTATTTTCTCTCACATGGGGACCCTAGGTTTAAATGTGTGTGTGTGTGTGTGTGTGTGTGTGTGTTTTCTAGGACATAAAAGCAGAGAGGAACTCCAGAAGAGGAAGGAGACCCCCTAAGGAGAGTGCTGGGATTAAAGGCGTGCGCCACCACACCCGGCTATCACTATGTTTTTACTTATTCCAAAGGTCTCACAGTGTAGACCACGTTGGTCTCGAACTTGCTTCTTTCCTGCACTCGGAAAGCAGAGGCAGGCGAAAAAAACAAACAAACAAAAACAAACAAACAAAAAAACATAGTGAAGAGAAGTGTCTATTCGCCCACTTGTGCCAGATGCACAAGTGGTGTGGTACGAAGTGGGGAAAGGCCCTGCACCAGGCTCCGGGATGCAACCGAGGCGCAGCCACGTTGCTAGCCTGAAGGGCCCCGCGGAGTGTATGGACCGGACGGCGCCGAAGCCCTAACCGGGTGGCACCGAGGTGACCCCATTCCCCCAAGGCCGCCGTCCCTGCGGGACAAGACGCCCTGCTCCACTCGACGATCTTGAGCAATTCTTGTTTACTTGTTCAGAAGAGCAGGTGACGCGGCGATTGACTGCACCGCTGGCCAATAGTCTCCCAGACAACAAAGCCGACGTGTGGCTTTCTCCAATCAAAAAGAGGTGTGAGCGGGGCGAGTCGTGCGCAGGCCCAGCAGCCCTGAGCACGCTCGGGGCCCCGCGTTCTCCATGTTGAGTGTGGCGCTCGGATCTGCTCTAAGGCCGGAAAGGCCCGCCCGGCTTCCGTTGTTCTGACTTCCGGCTCCCCGCGTTTCTGAATGGTACCCGCCCCTCCGCTGGCACCGACCATAGGTTTCTAGTTGTCGCTGATCTACATGTATGAACTGGCACTGGGGTGGGAACTTGTAAAGCGCCACTGCCCGGGCTAAAGAATGAGCAATTTGGTTGATATGCTTGTTTTTATTATTACTTTTCGTTTGTTTGTTTGTTTTGGGTTTTTTTTTTTTTTTTTTTTTTGGTTTTTCGAGACAGGGTTTCTCTGTATAGCTCTGGCTGTCCTGGAACTCACTTTGTAGACCAGGCTGGCCTCGAACTCAGAAATCCGCCTGCCTCTGCCTCCCGAGTGCTGGGATTAAAGGCTTGCCCCACCATGTCCGGCTTGGGGTGGCTTTCAAAGGTGTAGACAAAAGAGCAACTCTGCCCATCACTCGCGAGGCTCTGGAATGAAAAGACAGAAGCCTGGGATTCTGGGGTTGTTAGGGGGAAGACAAGTCTCATCCTTCTCCTTGCCCACTTCCACAAACATTGCCTTTCCTGCATTTTGTACAGTTCAGCAATACAAACAAAAAGTTTCTCTCTCTCCTCTCCCCCCCTCCTCTCTGTCCCCTCTGTCTCTCTTTGGTTTGACCAGACAGGATTTCCCTGACTGTCCTGGAACTTGGTAGACCAGACTGGACTTGAAATCATAAATCCACCTCTACCTGTGTCTCCCAAGTGCTGGGCTTAAAGCCAAATCCCGGCCAAAACAAACAAAAATTCTTACACAGTAGCAGTTGATAAAGTGTCAGCAAAGTAAGGTTTATTATCACAAACACCTGGAAAGGTAAGTAGCTCCTTTGATTGTTGTTATAGAATATAGCTACAACTTGAAAAAAAGCTACAACTTTCTAGTTCCTTTAGGGATCAAACCCCGAGTCTTGCACAGACCGAGACCACCATACCACCAGGGCCTCGTCTCCTGGAGCCCTGAAGAATTTAATTCTCTTTGTTTTCTGTTGTGAGGTCAGGCAACAGTTCTTCCGTGCAGGAGGTGTGTTTTATTGACAGGAGAAAGGCTGAAGAAGCATCAAAACTGAGCAAACCACCACGCTAAGTCAGCAGCGTTACACAGGTCATTCCAAAGTCACTTTCCTTCCAAACTGGGGATGAATAATAGAAAACTGACTGACATCAGACTATCTTAGAGCCTTCTGTGCTAGCTGAAGAGTCTGCTGGGGGTCGTGGTTCTACAAACCGTGGTTCTGTCTGTTAGTTTGTTTTTTTTGGGGGGGGGGGTTTGTTTGAAACTTGTTACATAGAGTCTCACTATAAAACTCTGACGGTCCTGGAATTTATATATAGACTAGATCTGCCTCCTTCTGCATCCCAGGTGCTGGGTTAAGGGCGTGGGCCACTACACCCAGTTTGTAGCAGGGTTGTTGGTTTTTTTTTTTTGTAGCAGTTTTAATTTATGCACAGACTATACACTTCAGAGTGACTCCATTCTTTTTTTTTTTTTTTTTTTTTTGAGACAGGGTTTCTTTGTATAGCCCTGGCTGTCCTAGGACTCACTCTGTAAACCAGGCTGGCCTCCAACTCAGAGATCTGCCTGCCTCTGCCTCCCGAGTGCTGGGATTAAAGGCATGAGCCACCCAGCTGGCTCGAACTTTTTTTTCCTCGTTCCGGTCAACCCTGCTCGTTCTGGTCTTGCCCCCTCACTCCAGTTGGCCCTGCTCGCTACGGCCGACCCCGCTCGCTCCGGCTGGCCCCCGTTCTGCCCCACTTGCTCCCACTCGCTCCCACTTGCTCCCACTTGTTCTCTCTAGTCCAAGGATCCATTTATTATTATTATTATTATTCATAAGTAAGCTGTAGCTGACTTCAGATGCACCAGAGGAGAGCGTCAGATCTCTTTACAGGTGGTTGCTGGGATTTGAATTCATCACCTTCGGAAGAGCAGTCGGGTGGGTGCTCTTACCTGCTGAGCCATCTCTCCAGCCCCTGGCTCAAACTTTTAATTCCAGTGTTCAGGGGGCAGGGCTGGTCTACTGAGAGAGTTCAAGGACAGTCAGGGATTCACAGAGAGACCCTGTCTCAAAGGGAGGGGCTTGGGAGTTATCAGGTAGCTGAGGGTGACCTAGGACTTTTATTGTTTTGTTGGCTTTTTTTTTTTTTAAAGATTTTTACTTCGTGTGTATGAGTGTTTGCCTGTATGTTTACTTACGTATACCATGTGTGTGCCTGTGCGTGAGGAGACCAGAAGAGGATGTCAGATCCCCCAGAGCTGGAGTCACAGCTGAGCTGCTATGTGGGTCTGAGAACCAAATCCAGGTCCTCAACTAGAGTAGCCAGTGTTCTTACCCACTGGACCATCCCACCAGTTCCACGCATGTTACCCCTCCCCTTCTGTGAGATAGGTTCTCACAATGTAGGAATTTGTTGTGTAGAACAGGCTACTTCAGACTCACAGAGGCCAGACTGCATCTCCCTTCTGGGCACTGAGATAAAGGCCTAGGCACCACATCCCACTTGGCCTTGACCTTTTGATAATCCTGCTTCAGTCTCCAGTGTGCTAGGATGGCGTGCCTTGTGACACCAGATCTGGCTTCCATTTTGACTTTTAGCCTGGTCTCTTGTACCTCAGACCAGAAGCTTTATACAAAACAACAGCCCTCAGGCAAATAACAATGCAAAGCAAGCAAACAAAACGTAAACAGCCAGCCCCTGCCAGACTCGGTGGCACAGGCCTTTAATCCCAGCACTTGGGAGGCAAAGGATTTCTGAGTTCAAGGCCAGCCTGGTCTACAAAGTGAATTCCAGGACAGCCAGGGCTATACAGAGAAACTCTGTCTCGAAAAACCAAAAAAAAAACCAAAAAACAAAAAACCCACGAAACTTCACTCAGTGATGTGGTTTCAACTTCTCCCGTTCACATAGATGTAGAAGAAGATCCCTTGGACAAACAGCACTTGAATAAGGTTATTTCCATTTAAAGGAAGAGGTCTGGGCTGGGCAGTAGGGACATTACAGTGTCAGGTGGTAGATCTACAGGGACACAAGGCTGGCTCAGATGTGGCATCACTGGGGTCAGGGGGGGGGATGGAGTGGCTGCTCCACACTGTTGGTTAGAACTCTAGACCTGTCTGTCACCTGTTCCTACAAACTGAAGATAGGAGGCAGCTTGAGGCCCAGAGAAAGTGCTAAACCATGGCTGACTGACCATTGGCCTGGCCTGATGAGACTGAAACCTGTCCTAGCCTGTAATCAGCTATAACTGTCCAGCGGGCAGGCCCAGGCTCTGCAGGAGTCAAAGTGAGGACATGCCCATAGTAAAGCCACCCAGAGGTCACCTGAGGTAGAAGGATCTGTCCGTGAAGGGACGGCTGAGATAAAGGTCTCCGGACAGAACTGTGCTCTGCGGCTTTGCAAGGTGGATCCCGTCTGGATCAGGTCTCTGCTGGAGTTCCTGGACACAGTCTGATTGCTCACCAACCAAAAAACATGAGAGGTGGTGGGAAGGAAATGAGCACATACATGGGCTAGCACCCTGGGAAGTCTAGGTGAGCCCTGTCCCTCAAATTCAATGCTCAGCAAGCTCAGACACATAAAAGGGTTTTTACGGAAAGGGAAAGTGGACAGGCTGGACAGCAGGTGGGGTCATTGTCTTTTCTTTTGCTGGAACACGTCATTGATCTTGCCCTCCAGTGACAAGTCTAGTTCCTCAGACCTTGCTTCTCTGCGACTTCGACTTGGGGGTAAATACTTGTGTTCGTGGCAGCACAAGACTCGCAGGGGAGGCCCCACAAGACCAGATCCAACCATAAGTCTCCATAATCGTAAAGATTTAGCAGGCAAAACCACAAGTCAGTTTTTGTTGTTGTTGTTTTGGTTTTTCAAGGCAGAGTTTCTCTGCGTAGCTCTGGCTGTCCTGGAACTCACTTTGTAGACCAGGCTGGCCTCGAACTCAGAAATCCGCCTGTCTCTGCCTCCCAAGTGCTGGGATTAAAGNGGGGGGGGGGGGAATTCTGTCCCCGGGGTAGCTCGGGCGCGCAGCGTCGCCTTGGCCGTCGGTCGCCGGTGGGCTCGGTGTCCGCTGCGGGACTGGAGGCCCGACCCTGGTGGAGTACGGTACCGCAGGCTCTGCGCGCTTGGCTGTGTCCTTCGTGGGCCCCAGGTCCGGGCGCCCCTCAAGCCCCTGGGCAGACCCAGCCGCTTCTGCACCCGCAGTCGTCTTGGGGATGTGTGCGTGTTGGGGAGAGGTGGCCTTTGTCTCACAACGTAAACTTAACAGCTGTTTTGTTTGCTTGTAGTGATCTTAAGTTATTCTGGAACACTCCTCAAGAAAGGAGTGTGGGTGGGGGAAAATGAGGCGTGAACAAACATTAGCTCGGACGCGGGTCCCCAGAGTGGCCGGAGGTAATCTCTCCGAAGCTCCATCTGGCTTGCGATTGTTTTTCTCTAGATTGTCTCCCGTCACTCCCTAACCCAGCTATTCTGAAGAAAGCGCGGGCATCCTATGGCTGCGGCTTTCCTTTGCTTTTGACTTTATTGGTCCTAAACTGGTGGGCACTGACAGTTGAGAGGTTCCCCACACAGATGTTCGGAGCGGCCCCTTTGAGGAGGCCAGGACCGGCCTTGCTCCTTTCCAGTGAGTTTGGAGGGGATTTAGGTTGGAGCTCTGGAGTTTCCACTATCCAGACTGAGGGGATGTTTACTGGGGTGGGCTCACCCCAAACCGACCCTTTGTAGCTGAAGCACCTGGGTGGGGCCTAGGACGGTGAAGCTCAGGGTCCGCCTAGTGGCAGAGTCCCATTAGCTTTCTGTCATAAATTCTTACACTTCCAGTAAGTAGCTATCACCCCCAGTGCTGTAAGGAAGGAGACTGGCAGCCTGGAGGCCCGTGTAGGCTTGCAGATTCTTAGAAGGACGCACCCAATTTCCCAAGTTTAGAACTGATCACGTGATTTCAGGCTTCTCAAGTGGTTCCTCGGAGTTTTTCTGGGGTGAGCCAGTGTTTGCTTCTCACCCTCACCCCCACCCCAAGAACAGTCCTAAACTCCAGGGACCTGGGTGTATCTGCAGGAAAGCTTATTTGCTTAGCCTAAATAAATAGCCCCAGGAAGAGCAAGATTCCCACCCACCCGGCAGCGATGCCAGGTGTGGTAATACACGCCTTTAGTCCCAGCCTTGGAGATCAGGCAGTGAGACCCTCCCTCTCAAACAACACACCTAGGTGGCTTCAGGAATTTAAACTGTCACTCAGGGCTGGGGGTGGCATTTGTCCTTCCAGAGCACTAGTGAAGACATCTTTACATCTTTAGACTTGAGCTCTCAGTCTGCTCTCAGGACTCCTGGTTTCCAGAGGTTGAAGGAAAGGAGCCTAGGTTTAGGCCTTGCTGGGCCACTTGAGGAGGTGCCTGCCATGTTGTGTGCCATGTTTTTATTTGGTCATTAGTCATCTTCTGTACAAGCCTGGGGGTGGGGGTGCTTGTTGGAAGAGGAGATGCTGAAGCTGTCTCTGGGCTTGGCCCAGCGTGTGCAGAGAGACTAGATGAATAGTCATTACAGTTAGAGAGCCAGTCTTCAGTACAGGCTGTTGGCCTCTGCACAGCTGTCTGCTTAAAAAGTGTCTCAGCTCGCGCAGGCGGCCACCTAGTTGCCTGGCCCTGTAGCCAGCCAGAGCTAAGCAGATCCTCTAGGCCTTCAGTTTGGGCCCTTGTTTGCTTTAGTAAAGTCAACTATTCCTGTCTTTCCCTTTATAGTTGTGGTGGAGCCCTGCAAGTCTCCTCTTACCAGTGTTAACCGTTTCTGCCCTTAGAGCTCTGGCCCTGCTCCCATCTCACTGAAGGCGAGGTTAAGGGTTTCTGCTGTCAGTGACTGGTTGGTTGATTTAAACAGGATCTCATTGTGTGGCCCGGGCTGGCCTTGAACTCACAGAGATCTTTCTGTCTGCCCCCAGAGTGCTGGGATTGAAGGTGTGCCATTGTGCCTGGCTGTTCATTTGTTTCTTGAGACAGGGTTTCTCTATGTAGCCCTGATCAGGCTATCCTCCAACTCAGATAGGGCTCCGCCTGCAGTGCTGGGATTAAATAAAGGCATGTGCCACCACAGCCTGGCAAGTTTTGTTCTGTAGCTCAAACTGGCCCAGAGGCTGCCAAGCTGGGATTTAGGTGCTGTGTGTTTAACTTTCTCATTTCCATTTTATCTGTATGGCTCGTTTGCCTACATACATGTCTGCACCATATACATGCCCTGTGCCCATGGATGCCAGGAAAGGGAGTTACAGATGACTGAGCTGCTGTGGGTGGTGGGAGCTGAGCCTGGGTCCTCCTGGGGAGAAGCTGCTCTGAACAACTGAGCCATCTCTGAAGGCCGGAAGCATAGAGTGCCAGGTGTGTAAGTGGCTGTTTGTTAGAATGAAATCAGTGCGGTGACTAAATCCCGGGGTAGTCGGCAGGCCTGCAATGGAGGGTTCCTCTGGGAAAGGGCAGGGAGCCCTGTGTATAGATGGCCCCATCCCATCTGTGGGGTGATGAAGAAATGGGGCAGAGGGCTCAGTCAGTGCTTCAGAGTAGAGAAAGGCGCAGGGCAAGGCTATCTCCAGTGGCATGACCAGCTGCTTGCACCCTGCAGTGCAGAGCTATAAGACTGGCCAAAGACCTCCCAGCACAACAAGGAGTTCCAGGCCAGGCTGTGGTACAGGACTATCAAAAAAAGCAAGCAATGGAAAGGAGACATTTTCAGAAAAGTATTCAGAGGTAGACTTTATGGTTTTGTTCTGTTTTGTTTTTTGACTGGGGGTGGGGTGTGTTTTGAGAGAGCATCTCAACTAGCCCAGGTGCACAGCTTTAATTTCAGTACTGGGCTGGGAAAGACTCAGACAAGAGGGTCTGAGCTGAGCCCAGCCTGAGATACATGTACCATCTCAGGAAATAAAACCTCCCTTTCCTTAACTGGACATGCTCAGCAAAAACTGCATTAATACTTGGTTTACTGGGGTTGAAAAATTAACAAAACTTAACAGTGATGATAGAAATTATCAGGGAAGAGGTCTAGAGACACCCCTGCCCCATAAGTTATACAGGTACCCTGTTCTGTGTGGCTATCCATCTGGGTTTGCAGCCCCTTTGCAATGAGGGCTTTACCCCTTGGGCCATGTTGGTGGGCTCTACTGACTGCCTCCACACGGGACAGTCCCAGCAGACTCTGGCAGCATGGCCCCTGATGTCACTGTCTCTTTTTCTTGCAGAACAAAGAGTGGAAGATGTCCGGCTCATCCGGGAGCAGCATCCCACCAAGATCCCAGTAGGTTCTCCTGCAGCTGTGATATTTCTGGGCAAGAGGGGACCCCCTAACCCCTTAGGAGCCCCCAGGAGCCCTGGGATTACCAGGCTGTGGAGCCCATAACCACAGGCCTCCTGATCTGAGCAGAGGGGAAAGGGGCAGGCGGCCAGACCCTTGTGCCTTCTCTGTGTGGTGCTGGGGAGTGACTGAACTGCACTCCAGCCCTCACTAAGGAAATAAGGATGACTCCTGTGCTAGTCAGTGGTGGCATGGCTGCTTTATAGAGTCAGAGTCAGCATCCTGTCTATCCTGTGCCCAGTTCTAGACCTCACACAAACGTATGCAGAGTGAGGCACTGTTTAACATGGCTGTTCTCCAGCTCGCCCCCAGGTTCTGGGGGATTCTGGTATCAAGCCTCTTTCCCAGTGTCCTGCATGCATGTCCCTGTGCAGCTTTCTCCACAGCCCTTGTACCATCCTGAAAGAGGCCTTTTATTAAGGGAAGGGGCTGAGACTCTTCCTGCAGGGTTGGGGGTGTGGGCATGCTGTTCTGAGCTGGCTGGACAGTTCCAAGTCCATCCTCACCTGGGGGTGGGGCTTCCTGGAGTGTGCTTCCTGGGCCGAGCTGGGAGTAGCTTTTCCTGGACTGAAACCGTCCTTCATTTTGGAGTGCTTGCCCGACCTACTTGTAGGAAGCACAGCTGCCTGAGCCTGCCAGAATTTGCACACGGCTTCCTGTGAGCTGTGGTCTCAGCACAGCCAGTGGCTCCTACAGTAGCTAAGGGATCTTTGCAGAAATTAAACTACAAGAGCCGCGAGAACTGAGCTCACTGAACAGGGTGGCCACAGTGGTGGCTTCCAGTCCTTCCTGGCTAAAAACCTTGAGGACAGGGGCCTCTTTCAGACCAGCCAATCTGTCTTCTTAAACTAGAGAATAAAGCAGAAGTTAGGGAGTGGATTAAGTGTCACTGTGGGCTTCCCAACAAGGGGCTGGTACCTGCTTACAGCCCGTCTCAGGACAGTGAGGTAGGAAAAGTGGCAGGGGCGTCCCCCGGTGTCCCCATGCTCTGGTGTTGTGCAGGAGTACCTAGGACTTGCTATACTCCTGCTCTGCTCTGCTCTGCTCTGCTCTGCTCTCCTCATGGAGTCTGCCTCGCAGCCCCAGTGTGTGGCACCCATGGCTGGCATTCCCCGTAGGTACTTCCTTCTTACTTGCAACCACGTGTGGAGGCAAGCACTTTCCCTTATAAGTAGCATGTGATAGTGTCCCCTCTCTGCCATGCTGTGACCAGGCACCTGGAAACCATGGTATACTGAGGGTCTCAGGCCCATCAGTGCTAGCAACTTTTTGGTTTGGTTTGATTTTGAGGCTGGCCCCATCCAGGTTAGTCTTGAATTCAAAGCAGTTCACTTCCTGAGCCTCCAGATACTGAGATTGTAAATATGTGCCCTTATATCCATACCTAACATACCTTAACATTTATTTTGGTTAAGATTTGTTTATTGATGTAGGGTTTGATTATGTAGCTATGTTTGACTATGGCTGTCCTGGAAGTCACTTTGTAGACCAGGATGGCCTCAAACTCAGATCTGCCTTCCAAGTGCTGGGATTAAAGGTATGCACCACCATACCAGGCTGCTTTAATATGTATGTATGTATGTATGTTTGTTTGTATATGTATGTGTGTGTATATTTTGATGCTTTTTAAAAGACATTTATTGATTTTTATATATATGAGTACATTGTAGCCATCTTCAGACATACCAGAAGACATCACATCCCATTACAGATGGTTGTGAGTCACCATGTGGTGCTGGGAACTGAACTCTGAGCCTCTGAAAGAACAGTCAGTGCTCTTAACTGCTGAGCCATCTCTCTAGCACCCAGGCTGCTTTTAACATTTCTTCATTATTTTGGGGGCCAGAGAGGCTCAGCGGCTTAGAGCTATTGTTACTCTCACAGGACCTGGGTTTGATTCCCAGCACCCACATGGCAGCTCACAACCATCTGGTCCAAAAAACTTGTGCTGAATATGTTGCTGGGTGTGAGGCTCCTGTTTATAATTCTAGCATAGGAGGCTGATAACAGGTGGACAGCCTGGAGTTAGGGACACCCTCAGCCACAATGTGAAACAGTAGCTGGGTGTGGCGTGCATCTCTAATCCTATCACAGTTCAGACAACAGTGGTGCCTGGTGGCCTTGCCACAGTTTTGCCAGGGACAGTGGAAGAGCTGAGACTGAGCACTGGTCGTGGGAGTGCTATGGGCAAAAGGAAGGCTGTGGTAGGCCAGTGCATGATGTGCTGGGCTCAGCATGGGGAGCAGTGTGTGCGCTGCTGAGTGACCTCTCTCTGCAGGTGATTATAGAGCGATACAAGGGGGAGAAGCAGCTGCCCGTCCTGGACAAGACCAAGTTCCTTGTACCTGACCACGTGAACATGAGTGAGCTCATCAAGATAATTAGGTATCTGGCCACCTCTTTCCCCGTTTTCCTTGAGTGATGCTTCTCCTTTAACCATCTCGGTGCCAGCCTCAGGTCCTTCCTGCTGCTTTCATGCCCTGTAAGTCAGTGTCCGCCCTCAGCTTCATCACCTCAGGTCAGCTGGGAACGTGCTCACACTGGAGGGACCAAAGGGTTGTCATGCCTACTGGGTGATGACTCTATAGTTTGCTAGGCATGGTGGGTTGCTGCTGGGCCCAGTGTGAGCTTCTCCTTGCCTAGCAAACACAGCGGGAGTTTAAGAGGGTGTGAACTCACAGCTGCAGCAACTGGAATGCTGTGGATGTCAGTCCCTGACCCCAGCCGTCACTGCGGGCTGTGGGCATGCTTGGTTTTGCTGGTCTGTGGGCTTTTGGGGGCCCTAAGTTCTGCACACAATATGCAGACCTCAGTGAGTCTCGCTCTCTTCTCTCCGCAGACGACGCTTGCAGCTCAATGCTAACCAAGCCTTCTTCCTCCTGGTGAATGGGCACAGCATGGTGAGTGTGTCCACGCCCATCTCTGAAGTGTATGAGAGTGAGAGAGATGAAGACGGCTTCCTGTACATGGTTTATGCCTCGCAGGAGACATTCGGGACAGCATTGGCTGTGTAAGACTACGACAACAACGCCTAATGGTTGTTAAGCCCTTACCAAGGCAAAAAGGGATGTTACCAGCGGACGCTGGACAGCTCACCTCCCACAGATGAGAACGTAGGCACCCACATAGGGTATTAGGAACTGTTCATCAGCCAGAAACTGAGCTCCATGCAAGTGCACTCAGCTTGGAAACTCATCTAAACTAGGCTATTTTGTGTTCAAACTTTAGAAGTTTAAAAATAAAATACTTTTTGCATCCTAAGTTGCCAATAAAAAGATCAAGTTATTTTGACATTTTTCTCCCTAGTAGGGACTTAAAACCGAAGAGCAGTGTCAGGGACATCTCTTCCTGGGACCTGCTGCCTTCTCTAAAAGGGCTTCCACTCAGGAGAGAAGTCCCTCTAAACAGTCCCTCTAACGGCCCAGGTTGCCTAGCAAAGGTCCCCAGAGGGCTCTGGCTTTGCCCTAAACAGGTCTGGTGTTATAGTATAGCTCTAAGCCGGGTTCTGGTTGGCTTGTCCAGGGCTTGCTGATCCAGCTTCTTGAGAGACTGCAGAGCTAAGTGTTTCTCTCCTGGTTTGAATTTTGGCCCATGCCTGCTTCAGGGAGAGCAAGCAGGTGTGCAGTGCTGGCCTTAGGATGTGCTTGTCAAGTGGTAGACTGGAGGTCCAATGCACTCGCTCTGGACTTGGCTCACAGCTCTTTGTCGGTGTGTAACTGTCTTTGTAAGGGCAGTTCTGACAGCTGTTGGGATTTCCCCATTTCATGTCAGTACACACATGTCAGCTTTGAGGACAACAGCAATAGGAGACATGCTCTTGACATGCCACTTCAGCTAAAGCTAGCCTCTGCTTCCTGCATGTGGCCCGCTGTGACACCAGGCCATTCCTGGTCACTCACTCCTGGTCTGAGGATCCCAGAGCTGCCTGCTGTCATGGACTGAAGCCAGCATAGCCACCTCCCACCTAGCGCCCCACAGGCACCCGCCTTCCTTGCATGCAGCTGTCTTTGCTAACCCTCGATGTTATTTCACACTGTAAATTCTCACTGCTTTGTCTTGTGTAGGTTGTGTACGTCATTATGTCCCTGGTTTTTATAACTATGGTGCGATCAGTAAGGATTCCTGTAATACTGCTTTAAAAATGCTGCTCAGAGGGCGGCCTCCATTATAGGACACCTGTACACTCTGATGCACTAAGTCAATAAAGGCACAACTGAACCTGTCCTGAGTGCTGTCTCATTATCATCAGGCTGCTCTTGCTGGAGAGGGGAGGGGGAGGAGGGGAGAGGTAACCTCCTTCCCTTGGTCAACACCTTGCCACCAGCTCCTGCTTTTAAATTCTCTAGACAGCTGACTGACCTGCCAGCTATCAGGTGCCCGCTGGTGCTGTGGGAACACACACACACACACACACACCAAAAGATTTACTCATGTGGACAGCTGCTGGCACTTGGGAGGACATTGTAACCAACTTCAGCTTAGAGCAGACAGCAGGCTCTGCAAAGCTGCTGCAGCCCCTCCCAGGACAGCCGCCTTTGGGGTCCGGCAGTGCTGTCAGCAGGTCCCCATCCTGGAAGGGCAGGGCAGGCGATATCCTAGAGTCTATGCAAGGATGTTTAAAGCTGGGAACCTTGACAGAGCCACGAATGACAAAAGATCTGAGAATGGTGAACATGGTTTTTTTTTTTAATTTTTATTTTCCGTACATTAAATTTACTCATAAAAACAGTCTAAAAATGTACAATTTGTCCTTTTTAACAAAGTATAATAAAACATAAAAACCCCAAAAACAGAATACTTGACATTTACAATTCAAAATCAAATTAGCAGAATATTAAATATTTACAAAACTATATCTTTTAAAAATATTTATAAAGTTACATGCAATTTTGTAGAATTGACAAAAGAATGGCTCAAAAATGGGAGAATTGTCCTTCATTCCTAAAAAGAAAATATGCCCGATAGAATCTATGAAGGTTTCAGTCTTGGTACCAACACCTCTGTGTGCGTGGGAACTGACCTGTGCTGAAGGCTGGGTTACTGCCCCCTTGTGGCAGAGCAGTGCGCCGGCCCTGGGCCTGCCAGTACAGTATGTGGTTTCTGAAATATTGCCAAGTGTTGACTACAGGTGCCTACATTCTCAGTGAAACCCTGGGAAGGGTCAGCAATCCCATCCCTGGACTGATGGTTTCTTGACCACCTGATTTGCTCTATAGGAGTCACCTGCACTTTGGAGAGGATGGCTGTCCCTGCTCAAGTTCCCCAAGACTGTCCTTGGGGGTGAGGTTCAACAGACAGCCCAAGTCCCTGCAACCTTTTAAGACTTCGGCAAGTAATGTCATCCATTAGCTGGATGTAAAACTAGCACATCAGACCAAATGCCAGGGACAGAGAGGTGGGTGAGACCCAATCCCATCGGGCTGTCCTCACGGGACTGTCATGGCACACGTGTATGGCGTGTGGTACAAGCCAGGCTGACCTGCAGAAACAACTAGATGCCTCATGAGTTCCGCACGGAAACTGCTGAGTGCTGTACTGAGAGGCCAGCTGCTGTCATCTTTGGAGATGATCGGGCCTGCCATTGGTTTCCTGACACCCAACCATAGCTCAAGAGCAGCCCTCTCCACTGTGAGCGCTCGCTCCTGTCCCTCGGTGCCTGCCCGGCAGCAGTTAGAGGAGTTCTCAGCAGTAAAACACTTTCCAATTTTCACTATTGACCATGAAATAAAAACTACAAAGGAAAGTAGAAAAAGGAGTATTTTGCTACAACAACAAAAAGATCACAGAACTGTTTGTTCCAGCGCTGTTTGTTCCAGCGTTGTGCCCTCCTTCCTGTCTGAATGCCCCTCTGCACCCTGAGATGTTAACACAGGATTGGAATCTGACGATGGAGTCCTGGGCCGGCCCACCTGGGCACCACTGCCATCTGAGCAGTTTGAGAGAAATGACGGGAAGGAGCTGGTCTGTCAGGTGTGTGACAATGACGTCTGCTGAGGAAGTGCCTGCTGGTCAGGCTGACTCCAGGCTCTCGGGCGGGGGAGCCCCACCTGCCAACATCCACCTGTGCTTCTAGACTGCCATGGTCCTTTCAGCCTCGCTGGCCGATCGGCTTCACAGAAATGCCACAGCACACAGCTCTTCCAAAGGCAGCCAGCGGCTTCCAGACACAGACTTCTGCTGCCTGGACAGCCGAGATGGTGCTGGAGCTCGCTCCCCTCGGCTGACCGCCACAAGGTAACGTGAGCGTTGCCACAGCAGACTGCTGTCTTTCAGGTCAACAGCTGTAAGACACTTCCATTCCCTATACTGACCACAAAACAGAAAACTTAAGTATGATTTTTTTTTCTTTTGCTATGAGACAGTTTTCAACAACTTCTGTGTTGAAATAGGATTTATTTAAAATATTTCTTTGTTTAAAAAAACCAAAAAATTTAAAAGTTTGGCTTTCAGCACATACCCAGGCCACTGTGATGGCCTTCAGAAATATTAAAATCGTAAACATCAGTGAACACTCTAAGTCTTCCTTATTAACACAATACGACCAATCCCAGTCTGGTGCTCTTTAAGGCAAAGTTGTGTCAGTTCTTGTATTGACATTTGTAGTGTTTCTGAGTGAGAGATCAACAGAGCATCCCCTAATGTCTCAGCACATCGCCTCAGAACAGATGTGATACTGTGTGCCATGGACAGAACAGCGGTCTACCGAGCCTGCATTGCATAGAATCCACAACACTCAAGCCTTCCGTGGGTCTCCACAGACAGAAAGCCCATCTTAGAATATGAAGCCTTATATCACAATGCCTCCAGTTCTAGGGTATTTTGTGATTTACACTAATTCTGTATGAGGGTGATTGTCCTGTCTGAAGAATGTTTAAGGACTATGATTTTTCTTCTCCATGAATAGGAGGCTGGAAAATCCTTGGCAGGATGTTACCATCGATTTTCTAATACCGAAGGCTTTAGCATTATAATGATATTTGAGCATAAAATTCCCTTTAACCTCAGAGTGAGGTCGAAGTCCCTTCTGCCTCCGCTGTGGTGGGTGGAAGGTTCACACCATGCTGAGGAGTGAGGACCCACCCCACCCCCACCCCCACCCCGGTCTGGACTGCAGCTGGTGAGCAGCTGGTGAGCGGTATCGAGGAGTCTTGCATCTCTCTGCTGAAGTTTTCCAGGCAATTTTAACGGAATTAACAATCAACACACAGCCTAATACAAAAGAAGCCGACAGTTTCCAGTCTTTTGTTCATGAATCACAGGTCTGTATTACTGCTGGATGTCTGTGTCAAGTGTGAATCCATCAGCAGTGAGCTCTGGGGCTGGGGTCCTGGGGAAGCCATTTGAGACACAACAGCTTGCCAGCTTCCTGAAGAATGAGGCCCGTCAGTCACAGCCAACTCACAAAGCCGAGTCATCCCCCAGTCTTCAAGAGTTGGTTCTTGTTTGGAGAGAGCAGGCTCAAAGCCTCCAACGGGAGGGTGGTCTCAAGCCTCGGTTGGTAATGGATTCCCTGGGACTTGGACCCTTAGAAATGAAGTTGTCAAGAGTGAGCTATATCTTATTTACTAATATAGTGTAAATTTGTTTACAGAAAAAAAATATTAAAAACCTGGAACTGCTCCAAGTGTCTACAAAACACCCTGCGATCGATTGATTTCGGGGTGTACTTGGCGAAGCAGCCTGCTGGTGCCAACTCCAATGCCCACCGATGGGAGTCCTCTACATTGTCGGGTCCCAGCAGAGTCTGCCTTCCAGACTGCAGAGGCCTTTGTCAGGTAGTGCAATCCTTAAGAAGCCAGACAGGAGGCTCCTACTTTAGGAAACAGCAAAATCCAGCTGGCGCTTCCTAGCCCAGAAAGGGAGGGGTCCTGGATCCGACTGGAGGACTTGAGAGAACTCCGACCTGCAGTCTTGACTCAGGTCGTGCATAGCTGCCCTGGAATTACGTGAGCCTAGAAGGACCACCGATCTTCAGGAGACAAGTCTTCACACTGCAGCAATGGTATGACGGCCACGATATGCCATAGTGATGTCCGCTAGGCAATCCTTGGACCAAGCTCCAAGACTAGGAATTTGGCAATGAAATCGAGTTTGACATACTTGTACACTAGATTCTCTCTCCAGTATAGTGAAGTAAAGCACCTTTGGGTTAAAAATATTAAGCTCCACAGCCACTCGACTTCAGCTCTCTGGTTTTCCTTAGGTCTCCATGGCTCCACAGCAACTTGACTTCAGTTCTCTATGTGATTTTTCATGGCTTAATAAAATGTTCTGTTGCCAAAAAAAAAAAAAAAGGATCAGTCCGTGGAGTCCAGACTTTCTGCTGGAGGGGCGTATTTCAACCTAAAAGTTCCTGGAGAGAACGAGAGAGAGAAAGAGAGAGAGAGAAAGAGAGAGAGAAGAGGGTGAAGCCTGAGTCAATCACAGAAGCGCACACACCGCCCACCTGCTCTGAGAGGCCACTCGGGACTGACCACGCCCACGCCCACGCACAGCCGCAGGCCACAGGTACGAGACCTGGGGGAAGTGACTGACAGAGCACTGAGCACCTCTCAGTGCCTTGAATCTTTCTCTGGGCATGGACCTCATACTCAAGCTGGCAACACACAGGGGCAGGGAGGGCCTGGACCGAGCAGATAGAGGCAGGCCGGCCCTGGGAGGAGATGCAGCAACCTGCACCACAACTGCATTCTCGGGCCACAGGTACTGACTGGGCTTCAAAAGCTCTGCAGAAGCTGGGCGTGGTGGCGCACGCCTTTAATCCCAGCACTCAGAAGGCAGAGGCAGGCGGATTTCTGAGTTCGAGGCCAGCCTGGTCTACAGAGTGAGTTCCAGGACAGCCAGGGACAGCCAGGGCTACACAGAGAAACCCTGTCTCAAAAATAAATAAATAAATAAATAAACAAACAAACAAAACCTGTGTGAATAAAAATCACTTTAAAAAACAAAACAAAGCAAGTTTCCTGTTTTCTTCTCTCAGGAGCCACAAGCCCCAGAGCAAGGAGGACAAGGAGGACATGGCTCCCCCTGGCCTGTTTACCTTGCCGGTTGAAGTCCATGGACGGCTGCTTGCAGTCCTGGGCACGGTGGCCAGTGGCCCCACAGTTGTAACAGGACAGATTTCCACTCTTTTTGTGACTGGAGCCGTTGGTGCTGCCCACCAGGCCTGGTTGGTACACCCCCGCAGTCCCAGCCATGAAGTTCTGCATGGGTGGCACTGCAAACGTGGACTGCCCACCTAGGACGGGGTCTGGAGTCACACTGCCATTGTAGGGTGTGTGTACCACAGGGAAGGCAGAGCCACCACCATACTGCTGGGTACTGACATAGCCATTGCCGCACATGGGACTGAAGGGCAGGAAAGGGAAGGTGAGCACGGACGGCCCCGAGAACGGGTGCTGGAAGTAGTTGGCGTAGCTGACCGTCAGGCCGTTGGAGCCACAGCTGCCGCTGCACCCACAGGACGTGCAGACAATGCAGCCAGGTGGAGGTGGCGCAGGCTGGGGGGGTGCGGGGGGCTGCTGATGGTGGTGGTGATGGTGGTGGCTCTGGCTTGAGGCAGGAATGTTTCCTGGGGAGCTGCTGCCAGCACCGCCACTGTAGAAGCTGCTTTCGGGGACAGAAGAGAGGGCGGGGCTGGAGCTGGGGGCTGGGCAACTGGGTAGAGTGGCCATGCTCGCAAAAGAAGTGGAGGGGTGGCTGCTGGGGGAGGCAGTGTTGCTATTGGCGCAGAAGCTGCCCTGCAGTGGGCCCACAGGCACACTGCTCACCGCAGAGAAGGCAACTTTGGTGTTGGCTGTGTACAGAGCAGTCCGGGGGTTCATTATTGCAGGGGGCACGCTGATCTGCCCGTTGTTGGGACAAGAAGTCTGCCCGGCGATGGCAGCATCTGTGGGCACAGAGGAAGCCAACAACAGCTTGATGGGCGGCCGGGCCACATGCAGGACGGTGCTCGGTGTCCCTGGTGTCCCTGGTGTCCCTGTGGTGGCCGAGCTGCTCTCTCCAGTCAAGGCTGGCTGCTGTGCTGTCTTCAGCACCCTGTCCAGTGTGGCTGCATGCACAACTTTGGCCCGGGGACCAAAAGAGACGGTAGGTGACACCGAGTTGTTCTCTACAAGGCCCGAGAGGCCCTGCCCTGGCGGGTGGGGTGCTGCAGAGGGCAGCGGGTCCAGCACAGAGCCACCAAAGCTCTTGTCCACCTTCGTGCCACTTCTAGGACCAGGCCCCTTGTTCCTTTCCTCCAGAGACAGAAGGGAGTGGACAGACGATGAGAGGAGCTTCACGTCTGTGCTGCCCCTGTCTGACTTGTGCATGGAGTTCAGCATGCGGACAGGCGCCAGGTGTGAGGCTGCAGGCATGAGCTGTGGGGGCAGAGGGTGGTGAGCGGCGGGGCTGGAGCCGGTCTCCGTCTGCACAGGCAGAACCTGGGCTGTGGGTCTCGCAGAGCTGGACGGAAAGTGAGCCAGTAGCATCACGGGCTTCTCCTTCTCAGTCCCCTCGACATGGATGTCCACACCTGAGGATGGGAAAGACTGTTAGCAGGGTACTGCAGGCTCAGTGGGTGGGGCAGGCCACAGGCCACAGCACAGGGATCTTACGTCTGTCGCTCTCCTCTGCGCTGTCCGAGCTCTCCTCTCGAACCTGCACACCCATGGGGCTGGAGGAGGAGCTGGAGTACTCAGAGGAGCTGCCCTCTCGGGGCAGCTGGTGAGCCGGCGGCTCCACCTCCACCCGCAGTTCTGTGGAGAAGGCAGGCAGAGGTCAGCACCGTGTGAACACTAGGAAGCAGGGCCTAGCCAAAGTCAGACCAACCTCCAAGAATCTGAAAACTGCACCAAGCATTCAAAGTCGTATTGTTAGGTGACACGTCAAAGAGGGTACTTTCTTTTATGTCTGTGCTAGGGTACTGGATCCCCTGGAACTGGAGTTAAAGGCAGTTGTGAGCTGCCATATGGGTGCTGGGAAGTGAACTCAGGTCCCCTGGAAGAGCAGCCAGTGCTCTTAACCACTAAGCCACCTCTCCAGACCCACAGCACTGTCTGGTGCACATTGGTTCCTTCCCAGTCTGCACTGTGCTACTCATCTTGAGGACGAGCAAGAGCAGAGCTCAGTGCTTCCTGAAGGATGGCCAAGCTCACGCGGGACGGGCACCCATGGGGCAGGATGGCCAAGCTCACTCGGGGCGGAGCAGGCACCTGCACAGCACAGCCTTTCATCTCTCTGGACCGTATCTTGCTCTCCCCACCAACCCCCTCAGCGAAGCATAAGTTCAGGATCTAACATTGCTGCCCAAATAATCTTAGGCCAGGCACTAGTGTCTGGCGCCCAAGGTCTTCTATATAATCACTTGCCTGTACTAGACACTATTGAGTCAGAAATTATCTTTTAAAACCTGTTAATATAAGAGTGATCAGGAAGTCTAAATTCTTCTTTTTTTGGGGGGGGGGGTTCGAGACAGGTTTTCTCTGTATAGCCCTGGCTGTCCTCGAACTCAGAAATCCACCTGCCTCTGCCTCCCGAGTGCTGGGATTAAAGATGTGCGCCACCACTCCCGGCTATCTAAATTCTTCTAAAGTCAAAACCCCACCATATCACAGCTGTATACCCGCCACACATCTGGACACAAGGCCTCACACACCTGAAGCGTGGCCGCTACGCCCAGGCTGCACAGGCCCCACATGGCTGGTGGGGGTGACTCGAGCCACTCCGCTGCTGGTGACCAAGGACGGGGCTGAGGAGTTGAGGCACCGTCTCTCTGACTTCTCCCTGTGAATGACAAGCACAGTGCCTGAGTCTCCCAGAGAGTTTCAGAGGCCAGAGCTACCCTTGTGGTGCTGAATGTCACCCGAGAACTGGGTAAGAAATAAAGTAACCCAGACACTGGCATTTAAAAACCTGCAGGTTCTAACACTGCTTGGCACATGAGAAATTAAAATGAATACAATTCACTCCGTGTTGATTTGGTGTTTTGAGACATAGTCTCACTATGTAGCCTAAACTACCTCAAACTCAACCCCTCAAGCTCCGGCCTAAATACTAGGAGTGCACTATAGCCACACCCAGCAAAGCACACAGCAGAGAATTCCTTCCTTCCTTTTTTTCTTCTTTCTTTTTTGTTTTTTCGAGACAGGGTTTCTCTGTATAGTCCAGGCTGTCCTGAAACTCATTCTGTAGACCAGGCTGGCCTCAAACAGGAGGTCTGCCTCCTGAGTGCTGGGATTGAAGGTGTGCACCCCGTCCCCCAGCATACATCAAGGGACAGCATGCTTACTTCTCGAGCTCCAGCTGAGTCTTGAGCTTCTTCTTTGCTCCCATGGTGAGGGACTCAAATTTATTCAGGTCTTCTTCAGTGAGGCTCAGGAACTTGCCGAGGAGAAACAAGACAGTTACTGAGATGACCACCAGGACACTGAGGCTGATGGGATCTCAGAGGGGAACAGATTAAAGGGATAGCAAGCACACAAAAGTGAGGACATGACACCCACGGCTCTCGGGAGCTATGGCCTCTCTCTGTACCTCACAAGGAGAGCTGACAGGCACCCTGCAGGGATGCAGTTCTAACCACTAGACATTTACAGCTGAAGGCTGCCCCTGCCCCTGGAGATGCTCTTGGTGTCCAGCAGCCTCTGCACGCTGGAACAGAGGACAGTTACTTGGCTTAAAACCTGTAAGATTTTTTTTTTCCCAGCAAATCATCTTCAGCAATTTGGTGAGGACCCAAGAAATCTAGAAAGGCGGCATTCTCCAGATGAAATGGTGAACTCACAGGCCCGATCCCCACAACTGGCCAGATGAAATGGTGAACTCACAGGCCTGATCCCCAGAACAACTAGCCAGACACTTGGCTTGCCACATCACAGCCAGCTGCGGGACTCAGTCCCCTCACCATAATGCCGAGTACAAAGTGCAAACCCATTATGACAATGGTAGGCGAAAAAATCTCTTGTTACTATTTATGGCCCTGAGCGGTGGCATCGCAAGCACTTCCCACTGTCTACAAAACGCCACCTCCAGGTTTAAGAAACAAGCGGAGTTTGAGACGGCAGAGCTGTTAAGAGTCATCCAGTCCAGCAGGGGGAGGAGACTTCAAATACCTTGTGCAGGAATCCTTTGGCTTAGGCATTGAGGCTTAGAAAATGGCAACACACATTCCTAGTCAAAGCTGTCCACTAAAACATGGCTCTCTGAGCAGGCCAGTTCTTCCATGACCTCAGATCTGACCATTAAATGCATGAAGTGGCTGTCTGAGCCCCACTTGCTTGCGTCCCTGTAAGCTGGCCACACTGAGACATGAGGTGTTTTGGAGGTGCTTTAAAGAGGAGCAAATGGTGTCTGAATGAGCTTTGGCCTATCGCACCTTGAGGGATGGAGCCATTTCAAGTCATAGAGTTCCTGGTTTGTCAATACCTGAAACATCTAGAAAAGCTATTTAAAGCTATATAAAGCTATTAAAAGCTATATAAAGTCTTGCTTTGACTGTAGGCTGGGAATGAAATACTGGTCCCCTCTGGCACCCACCCAAGCTCTTCCATGTTATGGCGTCTAAAAGCCTTAGTTGGCCCCTCTAGGAATAAGAACAGGGCACAGGCTACTAGGGAAACACCAAGCCCCTTGTGTGACCCTGAGTAGCCAACATACCTTCTCCATGGTGAGCTGTTTAAAGACGGGGTAATACTTGTGCAAGCGCAGCTTCCTAAGCCAGTCTAAAATCCCATTCTGCTCCTGGGGCTGAGGGGCCTGCAGACTAGAGGGCATCAGGATGGTAGGCGAGTTGTCCACTTGGGTCCGGTATGCCAGCGCTGAACCTGTGCCCCCTGTGTGGGAGCAGTGGGGCAGGGAGGCAGATGTGCTGGCCGAGTGCTGCAGATGGTGCTGGGTGCTGCTCTGAGAGGATGGGATGCCGGCCACACCACACACAGGCCTGCAAGGACAGGGGACAGTGAGTGGCAGCAGGAGCTTAAAGGTATGCCGTGCTGGCATCTGGTGCTCAGCTCACAGCACACCTAGGGCCCTGCGCTACAACTACCACTAGTGTCCCTCCCCACAGCACAGTGCCCACAGGGACATTCCTGTGCCTGTGTGCTGTGTGTGTTCATGTGCACCAGAGATTCAACTGAGCTACCTGGTTCTCTTACTTTGAAGGAACAAAATGGTACCTGTAGATCATGAGTTCAAACAAGCTACCCAGCAGTGAGAAGACCATAAACCGGGCTCCTTCCACCCAGTCCCTCTCCTGGCACTATCAGAGCTGTAAGCCAAGCAGCTCCAAGAGCAGCTGCCCACACACAGGAGTGCTGCTGTGCACGCTGGCTAATGAGTGCCACTAACCTTCCAGACACACCCATCATGGCACCCACTTTAGGAAGGGAGGGGTTGCCAGGACCTACAAAGTAGAAGAAAAGGATCACAGAAACTTACAGACAATGATAATGTAACTTTGTTTATTTTTTTAACCATTTCACAAACTTACTTGGACTTTGGAGCTGTTGGGAGGGAGATGAAGTACTGAAGAACTTCCTAACGTGATCGTGCTTCAGCGTATGAGAAGGTGCTGAAGCCAGGAACCTGCGGAGTAACATAGCAGCTTGATGCCCATGAAATAAACCAAACCAACTGACACTGGGAGAGTCTGAAAACTTCCTCCCTGAGCCTGACACTTCTGGCTTTCACTCCATTTGTCCAGTTCCTCTCAAGTCCTTTTGCAGTGAAAGACTCGAGCTCTTCAAGAGCTGTGACACAAGCACTGGACCCCTAGAGTCCCCGAGTCTGCTGGAACCAAGTCACAACATGAAACATTGTTGTCAGAGCCCAGACAGGACCGTGGCTTCTCACACACTAGAGAAGCAGCCAAGGCCATGGCAGGGGCTCGGGTAGTAGGATGTTCATCCAGCATGCACAAAACCCTGGGTTCCATCCCTAACACCACATAGACTGTGTGTGGTGAGCACAGCACCGGGGACCCCAGCTCTAGGGAGGGTTCCAAATGCAAGGCTCAAAACAAAACAAACCAAAAAACCTAACAAAACAGACCCAGTGAGTGTGAACACGCCATGTAACACTGCACGAGGCACGGTGATGACGCAGGGAGCCTGCCTATCTGCACTCTGACACAGAAAAGCTTTTAACCGCTCAGCACGGCTGACGGCTTACATCTCAGGGTGCAAGGCTCCACAACAGGTACAGCATTTGATTCCTTCACCTCGTCCTCACCTTACTCTAAGGTTGTCCACGTCCTTCAAACCCTCACAACAGATAGTGCTGGAGACAAGGGACAAGCCCACACCAGAACAGCCACAGCCACCTGGCCAAGAGCCTTATTTACCTTAGGCCTGCTTCCAAATCAACGTGGTTACGCTCCACGTAAAAGGAATCTGGGCCAGCCAAGCAAGGCATGAGTTTGTCCAAGTTCTCTTCAGGGCAAAGCTGGGGTAACTGAAAGACACGACAAGGAAGGTGAGTGTCTGCAGCGTCTGAGGAGTCCACGGTGTACGCAGCAGCGGCCTGCCTCCACAACACCTGCAGTACGACAGTTCGGACCTTTCCAGCTCCTGTGGTTCTGCATGCATACAGGACACCCGTCCCACCACAGGCAAGCCAAGCCCCACAATCTGCTCGACTTTCTCTGAGTCTAACTGAGTCCAACATAATGTGAGCCACAGGGCCAGGTCTTGACCACAACCTAAACAAGAACTAGGCCTTCAAGAGATGTGCAGACTCTTCGATGCCATGCCATGGTCAGCACAGATGGGGCAAGATGGGTGTATTCTACACAGGACCACTATACAGAGGCAGAGCCACCAAGAGTGGCACAAGTACCTGGGAACAGATCTAAAGACTTTTAGGGTACAGACTGACTACTCCTTGCCCAGTGTATATAAAAAAGGCCCCAGTTTTCCAGGCAGGCAGTGCTCTGGAAGAGAAGAGTAAACATCTTCTGGCCTGGGAGCAAGGACATGAAACCCTCATGGGTGTAGGACTTAACTCACCAGGAAGGGATGGGGTTCTGACGAAGTCTAGTCTCCAAAACCCAGGCATGACAGCCCTGTGTCTAGGACCAGGAGCAGGACAGGAGAGTGGAGAACCCTACTCTTACCCTTACCAAAAGTCTAGCACCAGGCAATGGGCACTGGCAACCATCTGAGAGAGTGCACAAATCGGAAGGCATCCTCCACCTTGGTGCACGGGCACTGTGAGAGCTGCGTACCAAGCAAGGCTCTGAAAAGCCCTCCAATGCTCTGGGCAGCAGGAGACAGCAGCCCATCAAAGGTGTCCCAGAGCCAGCTGTGCCTGCCTAGACTGATCCAAGGACCTCACTGTTGGCCCGGGGGGAGATGAGTTCCCACTATAGACATATTTCCTCAAGAGTTTACAGCCCTCCAAAGATAATGCCTAAGATTCGATAAACACCTCAAAGACATGAGAAAATATAGGTCAGGAAGCCAACTGCCAGTGTCACGAGGAGACATAATGGTGGCTCATGCTTGTGATCCCAGAGCCTCTCTGCACTGTCATGGCTAGCAGAAGGACAAGACACCAATGATGTCACTGCTAGAGAGGCCTTGATCACCTTACCTTTGAAATAAATTCAGTCACTTCTGAGGAAGACTTAGTTACTGATGTTATTGAAGAATCAGACCATAAGACCTTAAAAACAAATAAACAAGTCTTATAAATCGGATGCCACACACTCAGAGTCTAACTGTCCAGGGCTCATTGCTAGTAACTGCTGCCTGGGAAAGGGGTTCACTCACACTCATACTCAAGTGCATTCACGCACCACTAAGTCACTAGACCACGGGGTCACTCCTAAGGATGCTGCCTGCCATCTGGGCGCTAGGCATGTTTTTTTTCTCTTCATAGTGCATGTGATACTGGACACAGCATCAAGTCACAGAAATCAGCCTCTGCATCTGGAAGCAGTTGTTTGTGCCACACGGGTGTTGTGGCTTCCTAAGAACCTTAGCCCTAGGCTGGCTTGGGCCCTCAGCCTCTGGGAGGTGATCAGGGTTTGATGGCAGAGAAGCTGCACATGCCTGTGAGCTTGGCACTGCTGTAAGCCATAGCTCTGCAGCCAGCACAGTCTTCAGCACTGGCTGAGCTCTCTTGTCTCTCTTTTGACTGCAACATACCTAAGGCTCACAGCAGTGCTATGTAGCCTGAATGAAGCTACTTCTGCCAGTGTGTGTGTGTGTGTGTGTGTGTGTGTGTGTGTGTGTGTGTGTGTGTTTACTTGGGGGAGGGGAGGGGTCTGTGTAAAAAACCAGTATTCACTTAGAAAGGCAGGCACAGAGCCGGGCGTGGTGGCCCACGCCTTTAATCCCAGCACTCGGGAGGCAGAGGCAGGCGGATTTCTGAGTTCGAGGCCAGCCTGGTCTACAGAGTGAGTTCCAGGACAGCCCGAGCTATACAGAGAAACCCTGTCTCGAAAAACCAAAAAAAAAAAAAAAAAAAAAGAAAGAAAGGCAGGCACAGAAGGCTTGAGGAGTAGGCTGACTGGGAGATAAAAAACACAAATTCTGCCTAAAAGCCATAAGTCACTGCCCAAAAGAGATACATCACATTTAGCCTGGTATCCAATTCCTTCCCTGTATTCCTGAGACCTCCACACCTGACCTAAGAGAGCCACAGCAAACGGAGAGGCCCAGTGACTTCACAGGTGGGGCAACTCCAGTCTGAGCTAGCTGCTGCCAGAAGCATGGCTTCCATCCTGACTTGTGTGTACTAAGTAGGCAGACGCCTCAGTGAGACTTGTCCTCTAACAATCCCTAAGGGTGGCCCATATGCACCTTGACATCCAGATTTGAGATAAAACTTGAGTCACCTAAAGCCTTAAGTAGAGACGGCTGGAAGCCTGCTTCTAGCACGAGTCTTTCCTTCCACATCCATCCCACAGGGTGCATCGAACCCAAGGAAAGCACGAAGCCCACAGGCAAGCAAGGGCAATAGGACAGCCATGCTGAAAGCAGCACTCCAACCCTGCCACAGCACGGCTGTGCCTGTGCGTGTTCTGGGGTCCTCTGCCATGACACGGCTGTGCCTGTGCGTGTTCTGGGGTCCTCTGCCATGACACGGCTGTGCCTGTGTGTGTTCTGGGGTCCCCTGCCACAACACAGCTGTGCCTGTATGTGTTCCGGGGTCCTCTGCCATGACACGGATGTGCCTGTGTGTGTTCTCTGGTCCTCACTGCAGCCAAGAACACAGACTCAGAGAGTCCCAAGCCAGTCCCAGAGGCCCACTGGGATTAACTCCTAAGGCTAAAGCAAGAGGGTGGCATGTTCAATGCCAGCCTGGGACACACACTTTATCAACAGAAAGTCAAAACAAAAAAACCACAAGTGTTCACTTGTGACTTATAGTTGATGGTCAGATGTTTTGTCACCTGTGAACCACTCACTCCTCAGGACACTTGAGCATATCACCTCAGGCCCTCAGTAGACTCTATCCTTTCCACAGAAGCTCGGGCAAGCCCCTTCACCATGGAGTCCTTTGCATTTTATAGAGTTGTATGTAACTGCCGTGCACACTATACACCAGTCTGGAAGAGAGTCTGAGTCACCGTGTCTCTCTGCACCGCACTGGGTGATGTCCCACCTGTGGCAGGCCCTCGCATCCTGAAGCATTGAACAATGCTGTGCAGCACATATGTAAGCAAGGGTCTATAGCAGGCATGGACTCAAACGTCTCGCTGAGGAAGCTCTCTGCCTTTGGGAAGTTGTCAGTTGCCTAGTGTGCCTAAGCCTCGCGCATGCACACAGAACTCCAGCCTTCCTTATGTCAGCTCTTTCCACACTGAGAGCTCTTCCCCAGCTCTTTAACCCCGTGCACCAGCGCTCAGGCTGATGACACACCTTTCCACACATGTACACTGCCAGCCATGCCAATCTTTTGCCCATTTTTTTCCTTTTTCTTTTATCTTTCTCTCTCATTTCCCTCCACCGCAATCTCTCTCTCTCTCTCTCTCTCTCTCTCTCTCTCTCTCTCTCTCTCTCTTTCTCTGTGTTTCTCTCTCTTTCTCTTTCTTTTTTTTTTTTTTAAATTTGAGACAATGTGCAACTATGTAGGCCAGGCTGGCTTTGAACTCATATAGATCCACTGCCTCGGCCGCCCAGTGCTGGGATTAAAGGCGTGTGTTACCAAGTCTGGTCCTATTGTTGACCAAATGTTGTCAGTACTGAGCTCTGAGAGTTTTTTATAGGCTCTGGATGGACAGCAGCTTTAAGGTAGATGACAGTCCTCCCTACGAGCTGCCCCTTGTACAGAGCACATTTTAGCATTGGGCTCAGAAGCCTTTCACTAGCTTGTTTCCCAAAGCCTTCTCTGCTTTCTTCTGGAAACTGTATAGTGTCTGACTCCCAGTTAAGTCTGGAAACTTTACAGTGTCTGACTCCCAGTTAAGTCTAGAAACTTCTGAGTTAACACCTGTGAGCTGGATCTAGGGCAGAAGCCTGTCTTCCTTGAGCCTCTGTCCTCAATGGAGCCAAGCACTTCCGTCCTCTGGGGCAGAAAGCATCTCTGTGGTCTTGCGCTGCTGCTCAGTCACCAGATGAGCACCAAGCAAGCCACACTTCACCTCGGGGACCTCTGCTCCGTCCTCAGCACAAAGCAGCACCTACTCCCATCCTCTCTGCTAAGGGCTACTTCTTCCAGAAGAGATCAGGCAGCCACACTACCAACATCTGCCTCTATCTACATGGAAAAGCTGTAGGCAGCACTGGGTACCATGCCACCAAAGCTCAGATTCCCTTGCCACAGTAGCTGCACTGAGGGGCAGGGGAATTCAAACCTACTGTGACAGACTTGCATATGTCTGCAACACAGCAGTCTCCCGCACACAGCACCTCCTAAACCCACGTCTGCAGCACAGCAGGCTCCCGCACACAGCACCTCCTAAACCCACGTCTGCAGCACAGCAGGCTCCCGCACACAGCACCTCCTAAACCCACGTCTGCCGCACAGCAGGCTCCCGCACACAGCACCTCCTAAACCCACGTCTGGCTCGCACCCAGTGCTCCGCCCTCAGCAGGAGTCTCCGGGCGCTTACCATTACTTCGGGGGCAGTCTCATGATCCACCCAAGTCTGAAGGCAGGGTCTGAGAAATGTCTAACCTGTCATGTCAGGTAAGTGACACAATCATGAACACAAGCCAGCAATACAGTCCTAGCTTCCTATGCAGCTAAGTAAGACCAAAAAAAACCGGAATTCTTGTCAACAAAATCTAAGTGGAAACTCTTCCAGTTGCTCCTGAGCACATTCCTCTTCTCTAGGTTGCATCCTGTCCCCCAGAAAGGATGAAAGTATACCCCAGCTGGGATAAAGAGCTCCAGCTGCCATCTTGGGCCACAAGGCCAACAACTACAGACCCTGCAGCCATGCACAAGGTAAACTGGAGTTAGCTAGGACCGAGCTCTGACGGAGGCCGGGGACTGCCTCCCTGAACACTGTTAACTGGAAACAAAAGGAGCTTTTGGGCTGTCCCAGGCAGGCTCTGTTGTGGCAGGCTTCTCAGCACACAAACAGTTCTATTTCCACGGTGCATTTCCAGTTTGCAGCACATTCCCCTATATAGAGACCAAGTGGCCATGCAACCAGCATGTATGTGTGTCTCATCAAGGGACACACATCTAGGGACTTACTGCCCGTGAGTGCCCAGTGCCACAGCCTGATTTCATTTTCTCTGCACCCAGAGTGAAGGCAACCATGTCTCTCCTCCCCCAGGGAAGAAGGCCAGCTCAGCCACTGTCCCAGTTACATGTGACCAGGATGAAATTCATGGGCCCTAGTTAGCTTCTCTCTGAGAAGGTGGGTATCTCCTAACACTCTAGCCCACCCTAGAGACACCTGCCCCAGCCAGGCTCCAAGCCCACCTAGCACCATTGCTGTGCAGGAAGCAAAGCCTTCACTGTGGTACAGAAGTGACTTGGGATACCTCCGAGGAGAGGGGAAATACAGCATCTTACCTCAAAGGAACACTCAACACTTCTGTCATTTTTCGTGTGTGACAACCCCTTCAGGTCTATCTTTTCAACACTCACTGTAAAAACAAACACAGAATTATAAGAAGGAAGTAAGACTTTGGGATATTGATAATCGCTGGGCATGTAATAAGTAGCTATTCCACACACGGCTGCCAGAACCAGGACCCGAAGGAAGAGTGCCTGCATCAGTCTTACAAGACCAAGGGACACCAACCAAACCCCAAGAAAGTGTAGGGGCTTGAGTGGGACCACACGTTTTCGAGTCCTTGTGCTGTCCTTTAAGACGGTCATGAATTGGGTCCAATTGCTGGGAAGAGCATGACCGTGTCCTCCCATGGTAAACGTCTGTATGAGAAGCCGGGTCTCTCTATGGACCCACCCACCATTACTCAACTCTGCTGCAAGGGCACACACATGGCAGTTCTGTATGGCAAGGTCTTCCCTGACAGTGTGACATGATTACAAGCTGGGGACAGACAATGCCTTAAAACATCAAAAGGAGACTTTCGGTCACCACAGAGCTCTCAAGTGTCTCTCTACTTCCTGTTTCACATCTTTTTCTGCAGAAATGACACTAGTAACTATAAACACAGTTTCCAGGTAAGTCCAAACACAGGCTCACAATCAAGCTCTCCACCTGGGCACACTCCTCCTCCTCCTCCTCCAGACAACACTGCTGCTGCTGGATCCTACCAGGGACTCAGCCTCTTCTTCCAGGCAATCACTTTCCACAGGCATGACACTCACACAGGCCACTGTGTTAGGCAACTAGGGAAGAGCACAGCTACCTCCACACACTGCAGTAATCTGACACACTGTGAGACCTAGCAATGCATGGTGAGATACTCAGCAAGCTTTACATTCCCTGCAGGTGCAGTCTTCAGGTCAGCAGAGCCACAGCCTGCCATGATGCCAGTCTGGTAAGATGCTGAGGGACAACCCACAAGTTTCATCGACAAAAGATCTAGAGGGGGATAAAACCTCGGCAATGCCACAGCCGAGGCTGCACTGGGAGCGCTCCTGTCTGGGCTGCACCACGGCAGAGCACTCAGCCCCAGCACAGGTCAGCTGCAGGGAAAATGCAGCCAGCCAGGGACCCACAGGGAAAAGAGATGCGCCACTGTCCTGATGGCCAGCACGGTGCCCTGGCTATTCCAGCCCCTCCTTCAGCTAGAGGCCAGCAGGAAGCAACCCTCGGCACAGACTCAGTAACAACATTCTAGACCGCCTCCTTCTCTAAGCAACTGTAGGGCCAGTGCCTGCCCTACCCAGGGGATCGATGTGAACCCAGTGTTCCCAGACCAAAGAGCATCAGGGTGCATGAGAAAGGAAAAGGATAAGCCCATTTGGACCAAAGGAAGTGACTCAGAGCTGGACAGGAAAATGGACAAAATAGATAAATATCATTTAGCTGTCTGAATATAAAAGCATTCTGGAGTCAGGCCAAGGATTCACAGCCAGTCCACTGTCCATGAAATATGTTTTAAAGCTAAGTCCAGCTCTCACTGCCCTACTGTTGGCAGCCTCAGCTCCCAGCTAACTGTAGACTCTTCCTCTAGGCTCCTGATGCCCAGAGCAGGGAGAGGCTTAGCAGGTAAAGCCACCTCCCACCAAGCCTGAGAGCCTGATTCAATCCCCAGGACCCATGTGATAGAACGGAACCAACTCACTCGAGTTTCTCTGACCTCCACAGATGTGCCATGTCACAGCACACACACTAAAGCCCCAGAGCTCCCAGGGACTAAACCACCAACCAAAGAGTACACATGGGGAGACCCATGGCTCCAGCCGCATATGTAGCAGAGGATGGCCTTGTCGGTCATCAACGGGAGGACAGGGCCTTGGTCCTGTGAAGGCTCAATGCCCCAGTGTGAGGGAATGCCAGGACAGGGAAGAGGGAGTGGGTGGGTTGGAGAGCAGGAGGGGGTGGTGTGGGATGTGGGGCTTTAGGAGGGGAAACAAGGAAAGGGGATAACATTGGAAATGTAAATAAAGAAAATATCTAATAAAAAATTAAAAAAAGGAATGCTTTAAATAGCATGTTTCAGTGTTCTCTCCAACATGAAGTCACTAGGTGCCATGACTATAGGAAGCAGAGGGCCTGCCTCAGTGGCAGAGTGCATGCCTGGCATGCATATGTATTAAGTGCCAGAGTTCTGCCCCAATACCAAAGCTGAAGGCCGTGCAGGAGGCCAGAGGCAACACCACGCACTGACAAAGTCACCACTCCCAGGAGGCTGCTGGGTTTTCAGGACTCTCACACCGACTGCACCTTACACCTGCAGCTGGCCTGGGTTGCACGCATGGTTGCTGCCCCTCTCCTCCTGTGGACAAGAGAGCCAGAGACATACGTTCCCACAACAGCACTTCAGCTTTTAGGGCACTGAAAAAGCAGCACCCAAGAACCCTGCCCACTTCTCTGAACATCACCCAGGGCTGCAGGGCAGGGCACAGAGGGTAAAAAGGACACCCCTGAGCACTGGCTCCCACTGCTCTGCCTTCCCTGTATCTCCCCAGGACACGCTGCACCACACTTAACCTCTCAGCTCTGCACTAAACCGTATGATCTAGGGAAATGAAGCTGACAGCAGGTACTCAAAGATTATGTGAGGAGCTGGCACCGTGCCATCTGGAGTCTACCTAGCCCTAGTATGAACAAGTCACAGCTGACGCATACCAAGGTCTGCGGGCAGGACACTGCAGCTGTCCACAAGCACCTTGAGACCTCGTGTCGGATGAGATCAGGGTCAGGGAAAAGGTCAGATGCCATGTGAAGGAATCCTGACTTCACTTCTGTGTTCTAGGTGGCTCCCGACTCTGCAGATGGCCTGATGGTGGTATGTACGAGGCTCACTGCTCACAGTGTGGCAGTTACTGGGCCCCCGCAAGCCTCATGTGTTCACCTCAGGAGGGGAACCCTAGCCCCAGCTTCAGGCGCTACAACACAGTGGACCAGCACACACAGCACTGGGCACGGGGTGCTGCCAGGTGTGAGCTAGGACAGCAGTTCTAGAGGACAAAGCCAGAGGAACAGAATGGAGGCAGAGCCCAGAACACTGGGATGAAGATACAGAAACAGGAACTAATTCCCACAGGTCCAGGTCTGACAGGGTCACAGGGCTGGGACCATCCTGTGAGAGACAAGCTGCCTGACATTTATTTCCTTCCTTCCTTCCTTCCTTCCTTCCTTCCTTCCTTCCTTCCTTCCTCCCTCCCTCCCTCCCTCCCCCCCCCCTCTCTCTCTCTCTCTCTCTCTCTTTATTTCTTTCTTTCTTTTCATATTTTTTTACTTTATCACATGTGTGCCAGATGCCCATGGAGGTCAGAAGAAGGGTTACAGAATCAAACTCTAGTCCTGAGTGGTGCTTTGAATGAGAATGTCCCCCATGGTCTGGAGCACTTATTTAAACACTTGGTCCCCAGTTGATGGTACTGTTTGTAGAGGTTTAGAATATGTGATCTTGTTGGAAGAAGTATGGCACTAGGTGTGAGCTTTAAGAGTTTTAAAGACTTGTACCGCCTTCCCTTTGCTCTCCCTACTGTGTATGTGTGAGCTCTCTCTCAGCCTGCATGCTGCTCTGCTCCGTCCGCCAGGCCTGCATGCCGCTCTGCTCTGTCTGCCATGCCTGCATGCCGCTCTACCCTAACACTCTCAGCTCTTAACTCTCTAGAACCTTAACCCACAGAAACTCTTCCTTCTAGGAGTTGCTCTGGTCATGCAGCAGGAAAGTAAGGGGGAGCTGAATGACTATCAGTTAAGAACACTTGCTGCCCTTTCAGAGAAACTGGGTTCAGTTCCCAGCACCCACATGGCAGTTCACAATAGTCTGTAACTCCAGTTCCAGAAAGGAAGGATCTGATGCCCTCTTCTGGCCTCTGTTGTCACCAGACACCATGTGTGAACATATATCCATGCCAACAAATACCCATATAATAAAATAATCTTTACAAAATGAAAAGAAAGACCAGAAGCATCTCTAGGAATGTGAGCTCACTATAAGGTATTTGTTCTTCCTAGAGTTCCCACGCCCTGGCTGGTCCCTCCCTATGAGCCACCATGAGGTTTGACTTGGTCTGCTCACCTTCCTGGGTCCTAACTTAGAAATGAGGAAATACTTCTTTTTCTTTTCCTGTTCCTACAGATGGGCCTATTTTCCAACCAATGCTTTAGGGTTCTGTGCCCGTTCTACGGTTCCCTCTGTGTGGCTGCCTCTGCCATATGCTTGTCCTCACATTAGCTGATCTGCTCCATTCTCTAGGCAGCTCTGAGATTCAGACTTTAGTAAACTGTCTTCAAGCTTCCATTTGTGTTCCTTCTTAAATTAATGTGATTAATGAGACCAAGAACACTAGGAGGGACCCACATTTCCCTGGTATTGTATGGTGGCTCTGCTGGGACCCATTTCCAGCCCCTCATCATCCAGGCACCTGCTTTCTGTCTCATTGTTGATGCTAACAGAATTTGCCTTCACAAATCTTTTTTTTAAAAAAAGATTTATTTATTGTTATATGTAAGTACACTGTAGCTGTCTTCAGACACACCAGAAGAGGGCATCAGATCTCATTACAGATGGTTGTGAGCCACCATGTGGTTGCTGGGATTTGAACTCAGGACCTTCGGAAGAACAGTTGGTGATCTTAACCGCTGAGCCATCTCGCCAGCCCGCCTTCACAAATCTTCTTTCCTACTTTTTAGTTCTGTACTCAGTGAAGAAAACAAACCATTTCTGCACCCCTAATCACCATCAGCACCAATCTGCTGGATGAGGTAACTAAATCTAATCCCAGAACTGGGGAGGTAGGCCAGGGTCCGAGGCCCAGACTCATCATCAGCTATGCAGCTATGAGTTTGAGGCTAGCCCAGGCTACATGAGATCCTACCTTAACAAAGCAAAGCCAAACAACAGAAAGGAGAACCAAATGAAGATTTTTAAATGGAGAAGCATATTATTTGACATAAGAATACCCAGTAGAGGGCAAGCTGAGAATATGAGGGACTAGATTTGTAGAGCAAAGAAAAGTGTCCTGTCTTGAGGGAGAGGGTACGGGTGGAAATAGGTCTGACACAGGGAGGAACAGCACACAGCCCCTGGAGCACCAATGGAAAGAAGGAGAGGGAGTCTGTAACAGCTGGAAAGCTCCAGACTTGCGAAGTACAAGAAATGACAGAGCTGTAAGATAAACCACATGTAGGGACAGTGCAGTCAAATGACTCCCAACCAAAGAAAACTGCAAAACAACCAGAGAAAAATAGCACTGGCATAAAGACTGCCAGCCGCACACAGCAGGAAGAGAGACAGAACCGCCTCTGGCAAAGCTGAAGAACAAACCCAGCTCAGCCAGGCAGTCCATGAGCAGCAAGAATTAAGTCACAGGGAGCCGCATCGGCAGGCTAATGAAAGGGGCAGAGTCCGTACCTGCAGAGCAGCACAAAATAAACTGGGAACAGAAGCGTTCAGAAGACAAGGGCAGCCAGGAGATAAACACAGAGCACCCAAAGACTATCCTTTCCCCTCCGTAACATTTATGCAAAAGCCTTAAGGTCATATCACGGGCACAAAGCATACGGCATCTGAAGTTGTGACCCATACGGCAGCTCTGAGCCCTGTCACTCACACACCTGCGGCCATGCCATGGGCTTCAGTGCTGATGCTCAATCTCAAGAGCTGGCATGTGACACACACAGGGCAAGATCCTAGTGACACACACAGGGCAAGATCCTAAGATTTATGCTTTGCTTTTTTTTTAAAGATTTATTTATTATTATATCTAAGTACACTGTAGCTGTCTTCAGATGCACCAGAAGAGGGTGTAGGATCTCATTACAGATGGTTGTGAGCCATCATGTGGTTGCTGGGATTTGAACTCAGGACCTTCAGAAGAGCTGTCAGTGATCTTAACCACTGATCCATCTCTCCAGCCCCAGATTTATGCTTTTTAAAAATGTACTTAATTTTATGTGTGTGAATATTTTGCCTGTATTTATATATGTATGCCACATGTATGTCGGGTGTCCATAAAGGTCAGAGGACAGCACAGTACTCCCTGCAGCTGGAATCAGGATGGTTTTGAGCCATCACCTGGACTCAACCCAGGGTCCTCCTAAAGAGCAGCCTTGTACTCTAGGCCGCTGAGCCGTCTTTCTAACCCAGACTCTTACCTTTCATGTAAAGTGGTGAGATATTAGCTCAAGTGGAGGCTGAAAGGTGAAAGGGGCACTCTACCCAGACTGCACATGCTGTATGCTCCTGACTCACCCACCTCCTGGAGAAACTCTGAGGGGAACGTCCCTCAATCCCAAATCCCAGCCTCATTTTCTTTAGGGAAACGGAGGAAGCAGCCACTCAAATACTGTCGTATGTCCTGGGGTTCAAATGAGAACTGCAGAGGAAGGTTGTCAACAGCACGGCCTAGAAATCGGATAGCACTGGCTGCCGCCGCCACATAAAACTGTGGTTCAGGCATGGGCACGCAGTGCAAAGCTCTGAACTATGCTCTCTGTCCTCATAGTGAGGCTGAACACAGAACCAGGAGTGTCCCCAGTGCTGAGGCTTCTCATCCCTTCCTCACTGTGGTCCCAGAGCAGCTCAGGAGAGACCACACTGCTGTGGTCTCACAAGTTAACTTTCATCCTTAACTCTATCTTGTTAAAAGTCATGCTTTTACTTAGAGTTTTGTTTTTGTTAAAAGCCCAAGACTGGCAGTTGGTTCAGTCTTTTAGCTACGCTTCACCATAAAGTTATATAACAAAGCTATAAGCGAAGTGGCACAGAAGCAAACACTGCCGAGGCTCAGGTCCTCTGCTTGCCTGATGGTGCAGTCACTACAGACATGATACATGCACATGTCACAGTCACTACATACATGATGCACGCAGACATGTCACAGTCACTACAGACATGATACATGCAGACATGTCACAGTCACTACAGACATGCATGCAGACATGAATTCCTTCAAGTCTTTTTTTTTTTTTGGTTTTTTGAGACAGGGTTTCTCTGTATAGCCCTGGCTGTCCTGGAATTCACTTTGTAGACCAGGCTGGCCTGGAACTCAGAAACCTGCCTGCCTCTGCCTCCCAAGTGCTGGGATTAAAGGTGTGAGCCACCACACCCGGCAAGTCTGTCATTTTTCTAGGGCATAGTTTCCGTCCTTGTATTGGTGTTTTTCTGTTATTATCCTTTGAAGGGCTGGATTCATGGAAAGATATTGTGTGAATTTGAATTTGTCATGGAATACTTTGGTTTCTCCATCTATGGTAAATGAGAGTTTTGCTGGGTACAGTAGCCTGGGCTGGCATTTGTGTTCTCTTAGTGTCTGTATAATCTCTGTCCATGATCTTCTGGCTTTCATAGTCTCTGGTGAGAAGTCTGGAGTAATTCTAATAGGCCTGCCCTTATATGTTACTTGACCTTTTTCCCTTGCTGCTTTTAATATTCTCTCTTTATTTAGTGCGTGAGAAGACCAAACTTAAGGATAATAGGAGTAGATGAGAAGGAAGACTATCAAATTAAAGGGCCAGCAAATATCTTCAACAAAATAATAGAAGAAAACTTTCCATACCTAAAGAATGAGATGCCCATAAACATACAAGAAGCCTACAGAACTCCAAATAGGCTGGACCAGAAAAGAAATTCCTCCCGACACATAATAATCAGAACAAGTCTGTCATTTTTAAGAGTGCAAAGAACCCGAGTTCTGAGATGTTTCAGATCTGCAGTTTAATCAAGGCAACAGAAGCAGCCTATCTTTACTGTCTTGTCAGAAACAGACGAGCTACTCCAGCTCTGGGAGCATGAGCACAGACACCCCCCCCAGCCCCCAGCGCCCCCACTCCCCGAGGCCCCCACCCCCCGCAGCCCCCACTGCCCGCACTGAGCAGCATCCCTGGGCTTCTCCTCTTCCACCTGCACTCTGTGCTTTTAACAACCAGCACAGGGACTGGGCTCTGAGCCGAGCTCTCTGTACAATGGTCCCCAACCATGGCTATCAGGGAGTGGGGGCAGGGGAGAGAGAGGAGGAAGAGCAGCCAGTCATCAGGCCTGTGAACTTCTCACACCAAACCAAGACCTCTGCTCCTACACAGAAAGTTAAGAGATAGCACGGGCAGGCGGCACGAGAGACTGCACTGCTGGCATTAACCCTTCCCTTCCCTTCCCTTCCCTCTTCTTCATCTCACCAGGCTCTCAGACACAGCTCAGAAGCTCCCCTGTTGCTCAGGTCTCATCTGCAAAGTAGGGGTGCATTACTACGGAGAATAAGGGTTTCAGTTCCAGCTCCCAGGTTACTGAGAGCACTGTGAGAGAGTGGAAAACCCAAGATACTTTAGGACACTGCCCAATGCCTGACCATTCTGTAAGTTCCATCATACTGCCGTCAGACTTCTAAGACAGCAGAGAAAAATGCCTAGCAGAGGAAGGGACCATGAGAAAGGTGCTGACCCCTGAGCTTGCCTGCCTGCCGATGACTGATGCCAGACTGCTGAGAGTGAGCACAGTCTACAGGACAGGCCACACGGCCAGCACCACGGCTGCTCAGCCTTCACCCTCCCTGGCATCTAAGTGTACAATCAGGGAAAAGTAAGAAACAGCCATGTTTAAGTTACGCCCAGAGGCTGCAGAGGTTCCTCAGTGGCTAGTGCACAGGCTGCTCTTCTAGAGGACCTGGGTTCAGTTCCCAACACCCCATGTGAGGAGCAGAAGGGTCTATAATTCCAGCCCCAGGGTGCCAATACCCTCTTCAAGCCTCCACAAGCACCACACAGACATCACACAGACATACATGCTGGCAAAACATCTACATCCATGAAACAAGATAGACCTGAGAGAGGGAGAAAGTATACCCCTACAACCTCTGGCTATGTCTCTAGAGAAAGCACTGTGGTGCACGTTGGATGCCCTGCATGGTCAGGAGGGTAAAGCACAGGGGAAGCAGCCTCGCAGGAAGCCCTGCTCTCAGCCCACTCTCCCCAGGAGGCAGCCCTGCACTCAGATGCAAACTCCATTCTAGGGTAACATTGCTGAGAAGACCTGGTGGGACAAACAGTCAACAGAGGAATACAGTCTCCTGAGAACAACCCACACCAGGTATACTGTGACCTACAGTCTCCTGGGAACAACCCACACCGTGTACACTGTGACCTGCAGCCAGTGCCAGGTGGGAAAATAGGCTTCACAGGATCTGTCACCTACTGCTGTCCACTGTGCTATGGTCTCAAGACATAGGCGTGACACAATGGCAAGAAAGCGGGGCAGCCAGCACCGCACACAGACAGACCACCCTGAGCTGTGACCTAGCAGGGCAGCCAGCACCGCACACAGACAGACCACCCTGAGCTGCGACCTAGCAGGGCAGCCAGCACGGCACACAGAGCAAGCACAGGTCTTTAGAGCAGGGCAGCCAGCACCGCACACAGAGCGAGCACAGGTCTTTAGAGCAGGGCAGCCAGCACCGCACACAGAGCGAGCACAGGTCTTTAGAGCAGCAGCACAGCAGAGCAGCTGTGAGATAAGAAGCTCGCACCTGGGACACAAACACTGAGAAGGGCAGAAGGACAGATAGTGACAGAAGGCACAGGCATATCTGTGAGGAGTAGACATGGGCAGTCTCCAAGAAGCCTCAACGTGTAGGACCAATCAGGACAGGCCTCCCTGCCAAACTCTGCTAAGATTTGGTCTCACCAATACCCTCATCCAGTTTAAATTATACCCAGTTGCCTCTGTGTCTGCCCAGGTACTTCCTGAGCCAATATGGGCATTAAGTCAGAATGAGCTGGACCTTTGGTGACAGGCTCAATCGGCTGCAGGTCCACACTGAGCAGCCAACACTTCAATTACATTTTTTAAAATGGTACTTGTTCAGAGGCATGGGCAGTGTGGGACTTCACTGAGGTTGGTGGCAGGCGCTGGGTGACTGAGGTCAGGAGTACCTGCCACCACATCAGCATGGAGTAAGACTTAGGAGCCCATTTGGTTGGGAAAGAAGTCTTCTACGGTTCGGCTGCTTTAGATTTTAGGCCTTGTTCTGGTGTGAGGGGCAGAAGATATTTAAAACTTTTTTTCCCCTCCCTTAATAAACACCAGTGTTTAAAGTTCAAATTGCTGAAGTGCGATAATCAGAAGAACAGCCTGACTGAGCCTGACTGAGCCTGAAGACACTGTCTCAGCAGCCCCCAGCTCTGTGGAGTCCATGCCTTCCCCCTACCTGGGATCAGCCACTACTGTCCTGCATAACTTGAAGAGACACGGGAAATTTGCCCCCGTCTCTGTGCATCAAATCCTGCACTCTCCAGTCCCTGCGTGGAGCTAGAGTAGTTAGTATCCCCTTTGCTCCCTTTCCGCAGTACAGATGCCTCCAGCCTTTGGAGGGAGCCCAACCTGGCACCCGGATACTGCATTTCCTCTTTCTTTTTTTTTTTTTGAGTGTCCGCTCATAAGCAACCTCTAAGCAACCTCGTTTTGTTTGTTTGTTTGTTTGTTTTTAAGAACTATTCAGACATACCAGAAGAGGGTATCAGATCCCATTTACAGATGGTTGTGAGCCACCATGTGGTTGCTGGGAATTGAACTCAGGACCTCTGGAAGAGCAGTCAGTGCTCTTACCTGCTGAACCATCTCTCCAGCCCCCAGCACTTCCTCTTTCATGATAGCACTCTTCCTGAACAGAGGATGAGCAGCATATACCCTAGTCTCCGAGTGACTGAAACTCGCCCCTCCTTTTGATTAACAGCCTCTGGTAAAGATGGCTCCTGCCCTTGAAGGAAGCAGAAGCCAATATTCTTAAAATGGTAAGAGCCCATTCCTGGACTATGGAAAGAGACAACTAAGTGTTCCAGGCAGCTGTGACCAGCTGTACAACTACAGCAGCTGTGACCAGCTGTACAACTACAGCAGCTGTGACCAGCTGTACAACTACAGCAGCTGTGACCAGCTGTACAACTACAGCAGCTGTGACCAGCTGTACAACTACAGCAGCTGTGACCAGCTGTACAACTACAGCAGCTGTGACCAGCTGTACAACTACAGCAGCTGTGACCAGCTGTACAACTACAGCAGCTTCTGAAAGCACAAGCTACTTTCCCAGGGCAGAAAGGTCCCTTTCCAGCTGCACGGTTCTGCCCCGCTGTCTGAACAAATGTTACCAGGTTTGGTTTTGTTTTGTTTTTTTAAGACAGGGTTTCTCTGTATAGTCCTGGCTATCCTAGAACTCACTTTGTCTCTGCCTCCCGAGTGCTGGGATTAAAGGTGTGCGCCACCACCACCCGGGATGTTACCAGGTTTAAGAACAGCATTCCTTTACCCTCTCATGTAATGCCAAGGCCTGGAAATCCCCGCTTGTGGTTTTTTTCCTTTATTAAACCCCCTTCACTTAGACCTGGGGAGGGGGGTCACTCTCCTTCCTGTTCCATCAGGAAGGTTGGTGGCCCAAGCTCCAGCTTGAATAAAGACACTCATGTGATTACAGTGGGGTTGATTCCTGGTGGTTTCTTCGGGGATTTTACAATCTGGGCACAACAAACTCACCCACCTTTGCCATGTTTTCCCAAAGGCCTCTTGGGCAGAGACTCCTCCGTGGAATGTGCTGACGTATGCAATGCATTCTCCAGACTGTTGCTGATGCTGCTGACAGGGGTCTCAGTTCTGGGAGCCATCTGAGGAGACAGAATAGCACCTTCTTACTTTTTTCTGCACAATTGTCTCTCTCTCTCTCTCTCTTTTTTTTTTAAAATATCTTTTGTTTTTGTTTTTGTTTTTCAAGACAGGGTTTCTCTGTATAGCCCTGGATGTCCTGGAACTCACTCTGTAGACCAGGCTGGCCTCGAACTCAGAAATCCGCCTGCCTCTGCCTCTCGAGTGCTGGGATTAAACGCCCGGCTCACAATTGTCTCTTGATGAAAGTTATAACACACAAACATGGCTTCAAGTTTTCCCACCATAACCCAGCGTACTTCCTGAGGAAGATGAGCAGCACAGTCCACTCTTCCCCAAACCCATCTAGGTGGAGACATCAGCCATCCAGAACGGCAGTCCTAGCCACTGGGGCATGCATCCAATTCTTTCATCTAAGGCAAAACCCTGTTTTTACAGCTTTAAATGTTTTCCTGTGACAAATTCCACAGAGCTCTGAAAGTCATAGAAGAGCAGAGAACAGCATGCCTGCCTAGGGACAATTTAAACAGCTCAAAGAAAATCCCTCGATTCCACTTCTAAGGACTGTTCTGTAATATCCTCCTCCTAGACTCAAATATTCCACCCTGGAAGGTAAACAACAACATAACTTCAGGAAGTCCCTGAAACTGACCAGATTCGCTAGGCCCAGCCCTCCCTGCCAGAGTAAACAATAAAAGCTGAAAAGTCCTTTCAGATGGAAGAAAGCCAAGAGTAAAGATTCTCAGAGGAGCAAATATGGCCGTGAAGCTGAGCTGGAAAGATGACTCTCAAGAGAACTGTAGTCTCCCATGCCGAATCTAGGCTGGGAGTTCAGACCCGCCCCTGAGGGTGTGCCACATAATTTGGCTCGCAGCTAAGCCTGCCCCCTTTTTACGTCACTGTCTCAGCCCGCTTCCTGCACAGGGGCACGACAGGCCTGCCCACCCAAAGACACAGAGCCGCCAAAGACTTCCTAGGAACAGGACCTTCCTGCACAGCGGCTCCGAGCAACTCCAGGGCCCCTGGGAATGGGATGGCGGGGTTTTCCCTTTTTCCTACCCTCCTTTAACTAAGAAATAATATTCAGTAAAGTACAGAAATGCTTTAATCAGTGATTCATCTCAATGTTTTTCTCTCTCCCTAGCTTTCTATTAGGTCCCCTGCCCGCTTTCCAGGGGAACCCCGATATCCTTTTGGGGTGTTGCTAATGGCCCCTTTCAAGAACAAGTTTCGAAGACTATGAGACCAAGCTTCCTGGAAGAGGTTTAGATCACATGAAACACTTGGAAAGGGCACTCCCCCACCTTTCCAGATGCCTGCAGGCCAGGCTCCCAGCTCTGTGAACTGTCACACATGATGGGGTGAGCCTTGGTGACAGAACTGTCATTGAGTCATTTATGTTCCTATAAGTAACCTCAAGTTGGACTTGGTATCTGTACTTTGGTCTGTCCTGGGCTCCCTATCTGAGATGAACAGATATGTTCCTCACCTCCCCAGAAAAGGTTCTGTCACACAGTAGGACTCACACATCAAAGCTTTTACACAGGAAGAGAACTGACACTCAAAACTTCCATTATCCAGAGACAGGGACCCTGGGTATACACTGTGGGACACCACAGCTGGACTGGGACAGAGCATCCCGTCTTTTCTGGATGTAAGGAGATGAGTCTCATGTGTACACATGGAACTGGGCCCACAAGCCCTGGTCAGCTGACTGGCACTTGGGAAGGAGAGAGACTGCAGTATCCTCAATCACCCCCCCAACCCCACCATCAGTATTGGAATAATTTTATAACACAAATAGACTAGATGTAAAATTTAAAAATAGCAATGCTTTCACTCAGTCTTAAGATCTCAAATTTTCTAATGTGAGTTAAAGGCTCAAGATTTGAAATCTTGGCAAAGATTTGTAGGTTCCACAACTGAGCGGCTGCTGTGTGTGCCATGGGGCCACTAGGTTGAGGAACTAGCAGCTACTCTTGATCCAGAGCCTTGAACCTGAACAGTGGGCAGTTGGGATATGCTGCCCCTGAACTCCTAGCCCTTTGCCCATGGTTTTCCACTGTCACCTGGCTGGTGATGGCAGATGGCAGGCCCAGAGGCCTGCAGCTAAGGTAGATAGAGGTATGTGAATAAAGAAGGCACAGGCTGCCGCCCAATGTCAGAGCCACTCAGTAGAAACCTAGCTAAACTAGGGTCAAGAAGGCTTACTCTTGACCAGGCACGGAGGGTATGCCTTTAATCTCAGTACTTGGGAAACAGAGGCCAGTGGACCTCCATGAGTTAGAGGCCAGTCTGACCTACTTTGTGAGTTCCAGGTCAGCCAGGGCAATATAAAGAGACCCTATCCTGACAACAACAACAACAGCAGCACCACCAAAGGTTCACTCTGCATCCCGGTGCTCCGTAGAGCACCACAGACGCCTATGAGCAATGTGCCACCAGCCAGTCTGTCTCTATGAACTCCAACTAAACTCAAGAAAAGAAATCCCAGTTGCTCACTCACTTTACAAAGGCAGCTCACGACGGCCAGCTTAACCAAGAAGTTATCAGGAAGTTTAAGTTGGGCCTGGGAGTGTTGGCAGTGCTTACCGAGCACACACGAGCACAACACTCCATAAAACAGAGGCAGGATGGAGCAAACCTGTAATCCTAGCACCCAGGAGGTAGAAACAGAGAGATCAAGATTCAGAACTCCCCTTGGTTATACAGCAAGTTCAATGCCAAGCTGGGCTGTATGAAATTCTGACTCAGGAAGGAGGGCAGGCAAGCAAGGAGGGAAAGAAGTCAGTAAAGAGGGCTGGGCAAAATGGCTCAGTGAATCAAGACATTTGACTTTGACTTACAAGTCTGAGTTCAATCCCTGAAAACGAAGTAAGAAGATAGAAGGACCTCCTCCCAAGGGCTGTCTTCTGCCTCCCACATGCATACTGTTAAGGTGGTGATGTACCCACACCATGTGCACACACGATACTAATAAAGTTATAGAAGACGCCAGAGAGCACTTAAGTTTATAAAGCTACTATTTCACATATACCCATGATCCCTGGCACCTGGAAGTCCGAATGGAAGGGCCCTGAATTCCAAGCCAGCCTGGGTGACACTTACAGCAGGAATGCCTTACCCACCAACCAACCCAAAAGGTAGACAAGACACACCCTTTTCAGGAGACAAGGTTCATATCCCACTGTGTGAGCAGCTCAGGTACAGCCTTTCAGTATATGGCCACCAGGCAGCAGCCACCAGCCTGTCGTGGTTGCTTGACTCCCACAGCTCCTGTGATCCTACATCCTGGTTCCAAGAGGCGGCCAGAGGTGTACTGACAGTCACAGGAGACCAGCACCCCCTATCACCAGAGAGCCACAAGCAAAACCAGTTCCCTACCCCAAGCCTACAGTTGAAGACAGGAGAGGGGTATGCGACAACAGGCTTGTCTTGGTGTGGAGCATGGTACTGAGACCCAGGCTGATATCAGGACTACTTCACAAAGCATCAGCGCACCCCTGGGGACTCTAGTGATGACAACAACAGGAAGCCCTTCCTGTGTCCATGTAGAGTCAGCCCAGAGCTGAGGCTGCTGTCCCCAGGCCAGCAACCGGCCAGGTCTAGGTCAGGGCAAAGCTGTGAGCAGCCTGATGAAAACACAGGCAGGGAAAAAAATGCTTTACAAGTGATGACTCCAGGCCAAAAGGGCCTGTCGGCCTGTCGGTCTGCCGTCTGGCTGGCCGGCCTTCCTCCTCTCACCTCTTGCTCTTCTGTTTACACTGGATGCTGTCTTCAACTGCAAGTCTCAGAAATGCTGTTTTAGGTTATTTTTGGTTAGGTTAATTTATCCACATGACCGACCAGCAGTTCGACTCAGATGCTCTCTGACTCATTTCAGCAGAGTTTCAATGGCCCCATGTGCACATGTCCCCCTCCCATCCTGTGCAAGGCCCGGGACTAAGCCAAGGTTCCCCCTTCCCCAGCTCTTCTTGTGAGTTCAAATCCTCTCTGTGCAAAGCACCTTCCTTTACTCTCATGGAGAGGTCAGAGGTTCCACTGCCTAGTTAAGTGTCCTTTCATCATCATGGCCAAAACCACTGGGGCCTGTGGCCCAAGCCGGCACCTCATCCCATTCACTCAGCCCTACTCCTCACCACGGCCCAGCAGACACACAGTCAGTGTCTCATCTCTATGGGCTGTTGTTCATCGAGGGATCCCCTGCTCACACAACAATGCCTTCCATTTAGACACTAGGCAGGCATCTGTAGGACACTCAGCTACAGCCTGAGTTCCCAGGGCCCCGGTGGCACCGACTTCCAGTGAGTTCCCAGGGCCCCGGTGGCACCGACTTCCAGTGAGTTCCCAGGGCCCCGGTGGCACCGACTTCCAGTGAGTTCCCAGGGCCCCGGTGGCACCGACTTCCAGTGAGTTCCCAGGGCCCCGGTGGCACCGACTTCCAGTGAGTTCCCAGGGCCCCGGTGGCACCGACTTCCAGTGAGTTCCCAGGGCCCCCGGTGGCACTGACTTCCAGTGAGTTCCCAGGGCCCCGGTGGCACCGACTCCCATCTTGCCTGGTTGGCATCACTAGGATCTCAGCCGCTCTGCTTGGGTGCCAACAGGCCATGGCTACAGGCAGATCTGATTCTCAGCACCTGCCAGCAGCTCCTGCGCTGCTGCCCGTTCAGGAGTGCCTTGCTGGAGTGCAGTTTAGGTGCCTGGTCCCAAGCAGCAAGGCCCAGTTCTTGAAGCACACCTTCTAGGTATGTAGATACGAGTTGGTGCGTCCAGACCTAGTATGTGAAGACCTTTAGGTCTCACCTAGGGGCACAGGCATGTAACTTCAGTTAATCAGGAGACAAGAGGATGGCCAGTTCAAGCTAGAAACTAAGTTCAAGGCCAGTCTTGGTGACTTAGTTACAACCTGTCTCAAAAAGTAAAAAGGGGCAGAGTGTCCCCAGTTCACTCAAGAGTCTCACCTAGAACATGCAAGGCCTATACTTGATCCCCAGGACCATGTAAAACAAAACAAAAGAGTTTCCAGACCATGGAACATGTGTATTCTGACTCAGGTCTAAGGTAGACCCTGAGATTCTGCATTCCTGATACTGTGACATTTCAAAATAAAGGATTATGCCTGGGTCAGACCAAAGGCCTGCCTCATAAGGAGGGACATGAGCAGAAACCGGAGGCCATGTGGACAATCAGCCCAAATGGACATGTATCCCTTCCAGGTAAGTCATGGGGGTCATGAGGCTTCATGGCCAATGTTGGTCCCATCCCGAAAGCTATTAACTGTCCCTTGGATAAGGACAATGTTGAAAAGGTTTTCCTCAGATTGTCTGTCCTATGGAAAACCTCACTCGGGTTTCCTTAAAACTGCTGTAAACTCACTTTAATATTCATCATCAGGAATATCATCTTTAGAAATTTAATTTTTAGACACCTCTTTTTATCTATCTATCTATCTATCTATCTATCTATCTATCTATCTATCTATCTATCTATCTATTTGAGACAGGGTTTCTCTGTGTAGCCCTGACTGTCCTGGAACTCACCCTGTAGACCAGGCTGGCCTCGAACTCAGAAATTCACCTGCCATTAACTCCCAAATGCTGGGATTAAAGGCATGCACCATCACACCCAGCCTAGACACCACTTTCAAAGAGCACATGCTCCTATACAATTAGATTTCTGGTAGTAGAGCCCTCCAGATACAGACTGCCACAGGAAGCAGACCAGAGGAAACCTGGGCTTCCTGCAGCCCAGTGCCATTGCTCCAACAGGGAATGGTAGTGAGCTGCTAGAGTAGGAGCTGCCATCAGCCCACATAACAAACCAAGTTGTCCCCACATTACAAATAAAACTCAAGCATAGATCCCAACATTTTGTCTAGGACCACATGCCCAGATGGGAAGAAAAACTGAAGCATGGCACTGAAGCATGGCACTGAAGCATGGCACTGAAGCATGGCACTGAAGCATGGCACTGAAGCATGGCACTGAAGCATGGCAGCCAGCAGAGTGGAGGGATGAGTGGGCATGGGGGCACACATCTAGGATCCTAGCAGTCAAGGAGGCAGAGGCAGGAGAGTCACATGTTCTAGGTCAGCCTGGGCTACGTAACAAGACCCTGTTTCAAAATAAACAGGAGGAAGAGGATGAAGGAAAGATGGGAAGAAAAGAGAGTGGGCAGAGAACACGGCCTCACAGGGTGCAGCGGGCACACAGCCCTGCTCACGGAGGGCACACAGCCCCTGCTCACGGAGGGCACACAGCCCCTGCTCACGGAGGGCACACAGCCCCTGCTCACGGAGGGCACACAGCCCCTGCTCACGGAGGGCACACAGCCCCTGCTCACGGAGGGCACACAGCCCCTGCTCACGGAGGGCACACAGCCCTGCTCACGGAGGGCACACAGCCCTGCTCACGGATGAGACTGCTCAGGAGATTTTCTCTTGTTCTGTCTCAGCCTCTTTCATCACAACATGGAAATAATAGCTGTGGTGATTACAACACACTGAGCTTAGCAAGCTGGAAGACAGAAACTGGACACTTACTGCTAAACTGTGGCACAGTGTGGCTGCTAAGGCACACAGTGTGGCTGCTAAGGCACACAGTGTAGCTGCTAAGGCACCCTAGTGGACTGCAGTGCTGTCATGACTGCATGCTATCACAGTAAAAACACAGGACCACACAGAAGGGTTGCAAGGCAGGGGTCCTACAGAGCTTCCTACCCTCCTGGGCATCCCCTGGGCACTGGGCAAAACTTGTAACAGCCACTCAACGTCCACATCCTATGCTAGAATCCAGGGGGGGTCTCTCCTCCTTCAAACAGACCCCTGCAAGTCCATCACGATAGGCCATCACTTCTCCTAAAACTAGCAGTGACAGTTTAAGAAGTGGTTTCATGGCCTGAACATCAGTAAAACAAAATCACTTCAAGACAGGCAGTGGGCAGCCAGGAGACAGGCACAGGTATCCGTGACTCCTCTGCACCTGATCACCTAAAGCTACCTGGAGGATTCAATAGATTCCTAAGCTGTCACCAACTAGTGACAAAGCCAAGGGCTTGTATGTGGGAAGATACAACTCACCTTCACAGAGTGAAAACCAATGACATCAACATGCATCAAATTTACAAGTGACACAGACAAGCCATCTGATTGCAGACCAAGAGTCCTTTAAAAAGAACCGGAGGGGGCTGGTGAGATGGCTCAGCGGGTTAGAGCACCCGACTGCTCTTCCGAAGGTGATGAGTTCAAATCCCAGCAACCACATGGTAGCTTACAACCACCTGTAATGAGATCTGACGCCCTCCCCTGGTGCGTCTGAAGTCAGCTACGGTGTACTTATGAAGAATAATAATAAACGAGTCCTTGGACCGGAGAGACCAACCAGAGCGAGTGGGGCCAACCGGAGCGAGCGGAGCCGATCGGAGCGAGTGGGGGCCGTACAGGGGCTGGCCAGAGCGGGAGCGAGCGGGGTCGAGCGAAGCGAGCGGGTTGACCGGAACAAGGCAAAAAAAAAAAAAAAAGAACCGGAGGAAACAAAGCACACAGATTGTTCACAGGCAGTGAAAAGAAGAAAGTGTGTCTACAAGCAGACGGGCACCACAAGGAGACAAGGAAGACTCAAAAGGCGTTCGAGGAATTTATATAGGTGACTGACTACTATGGCATTTATATAGGTGACTACTACTATGGCATTTATATAACTGACTACTATTATTTGTTTAGTAAGGTTTAAATACTTTATTGTTATAAGGGGGACTTCATCAAGCAGAGCCTATAAATGTGGTCTCAGTTGTCACCATGGAGACATCAAGATGTCATGATTGCAGAAAAGGTAACTGGAATTGAACCATGATCCCAGGGAAGGAAGGCCAGGCATGAGTGCAGAAGGCAGGATCAGGAACATCTGCCAAAGGTGGTCTAGTCACAGGATGTTGGGAGGACAACCCCACTTCTCTCCTGCTTCTTGTAGTTCTCCAGATGTGACAGGGTGACAGGACCCAGCCTGCAGGCAGGAGGCAACACGGGAAGCCAGAAGTGTCCCAGCCACAGGGTGGAGCCAGCCAAGCCCCTCAGTAGCAGTGGCATCAGAATAGACATGACAGCGGGAAGCAGCCAAACACTAGTTAGGGTTTTGGGACAGTGTCTTACTTTATGACCCACGAGGGCCTCAAACTCACAGTGACCTTCCAGCCTCACTCAGCCTCTTGAGTACTAAGGTTACAGGCATACACCACTACTTCTGACTTTATTTTCTTTCTTTCTTTCTTTCTTTCTTTTTTTTTTTTTAAAGATTTTTTTTTCCCTTGTTCCCGTCAACTCTGCTCACTCTGGTCTGCCCTGCTCGCTTAGTGGCCCCGCTCGCTCCGGCCGCCCCAGTTTGGTCACGCTCGCTCCGGTCAGCCCCGCTCGCCACTCAGTTCCTGCTCTCTCCCGTCCAAGGATTCATTTATTATTCTTCATAAGTATACTATAGAGCCGGGCGTAGTGGCTCACACCTTTAATCCCAGCACTCGGGAGGCAGAGGCAGGCGGATTTCTGAGTTCGAGGCCAGCCTGGTCTACAAAGTGAGTTCCAGGACAGCCAGGGCTACACAGAGAAACCCTGTCTCGAAAGAAAAAAAAAAAAAACATAAGTACACTATAGCTGACTTCAGACGCACCAGAGGAGGGTGTCAGATCTCATTACAGGTGGTTGTAAGCCACCATGTGGTTGCTGGGATTTGAACTCAGCACCTTCGGAAGAGCAGTCAGGTGCTCTTACCCGCTGAGCTATCTCACCAGCCCCTGACTTTATTTTGTAGTTTCCATTTTCCAACTTTTCTTCAAAGAGCAGACATTACTTTCAGGGAAAAAAAAAAAAAGCAAAGACATAGTCTAGATACAGATGCATCCCTCCCAACTCAGAGCAGCTCAGACAGGCACACAGAGCTGTGGGCCTTTCTACAGCCTCCATACACCTCCCACAAGCTAGGTCCCAGGGCGCTACCCAGGACCATGGGTGGGTAAACAACTGATCAAGACCCCAGATGCCCTGTTTTTCACCGGGAAGATGACAACTTCAATGTGATCGAGTGGAGAGGATCAAACAGTGCAGTGGTCAAGAAACCACCATGAGCCTAACTGGCAGGAAGAGCTACCAGACTCTGGGGGTGGCCTTCAGGCATGACCGTGTGTAGAGCCAAGGGAACAGGAGCTGGCACTACAACCCAAACACAGTCTAGTCAAGCACCAGCCCGGCCTAGCAGGAAAGAGTAACATCTGCTGTATGCTTTCAAGTCAATGTAAAAAAAAATAAAAAGAAAACTGATTTGTAAGCACTTTACTAAAATAGTCATAATGTGTCTCTAAACCAGAACAAGAAAATAGTTTAATAGTGAAAGCTATTTGCTGACTTAGGCCAAATGAAAGCCAATGCTAACCAAAAACCACTTTCCACACAAAAGATTCCTTTTAATGTTTCTTACTAGATAGATAGAGAAAATGGAGACAAAGAGCCAGATAGGAGAAAGCAGACAGACTGCTTGATTATGGCAGAGGTACTGGGAGGGATTCCTAAGGGGCCAGCAGAACAGGCCTCTTCCACAGCCAGCCAGGTCTACTAGGCTCATCACAAACAGGTCCCACATCTGCATGGACAGCTACTCAACACAGCCAGAAAAAAAAAAAAAAAAATCCCCAGGCCTGCAGGAGGAACCCTGCAGCACCAAACAGAGGCTGGGAACTGTGTACACAGACTCCTCCTGGTGACCAGGCCTTCGCTGATTTATGGTGCTGAAAGGCGTCTCCACAGATATGTGTGATGGAGGGCTGAGCTAGTGCACAGAAGATGCCCCTCAACGTAATAACCTGCTTCTTCTTACCGTGCCCTTTTTGATAGTCTGAGGCAGGTCCAAGGGATGCCGCCCACCCCCACTTACTGACTGGGGCTGGCTACTGCCTCACTGCTAATAGCTTCTGCCTCATGTGGCAACATCACTGCCCAGCATCCCATCCCAGGTTTCCACAGCGAGTCCAGGCACTAGAGACTGAGATGATCAGGGTGGTAAACCCCATAGGCCTCTGACAGTCAAGAGCCATGGTCTGTCCTCTTGTCCTTGGGAACCCGAGGCCATACACTGGCTGTGCATTCAGCTGGAGGGAGGAGGCGGCCCCTCTAGCAGACTGTAGGAGCCTCTCTCAGGAGCAGCCCAGATGGAGCCTGTCATATAGTCCTCCAGCTGCCATACACCTCAGGCTCAGGTTCTAGTCAGTGTCTCTTGTGCCGGGTGGTAAGGGGCTGCCTAGCTACGGTGGTGGAAGTAGAAAGTACCACAGTTGCCAAAGAAAGAGCCACCATTAGCATCAAGGAGTGATCATGACATGAAGGTGAGGGGATGCTCAGAGGTCAAGTTCACACTTTGTAAATTCTGTGTCTGGGTGTGTGCATAGTGCCAGTACAGGTGCCTGCTGAGGTCAGAGGTCAGATTTTTCCTGGAGTGAGTTACTCATGGCTGGTGAACTGCCTGATGTGGGCACTGCCAATCCAACTCAGATCCTCTGGAAAAACAGTATGTGATCCTAACCTGAGTCACCTCTCCCGCCCATACGTTTTATAGCTTATTGTTTGAAGCAGGGTCTCTCTATGGAGACCCCATGGAGGCCAGGCCGATCGCAGAGATCTACCTGCCTCTGCCTCCTAAATGGTAGAGTACATCGCCATGCTTAGTTATTATTTTTACTGTATTCGTGTTTTGTCTATGTATATACCTGTGTATCACATGTGTGCAGGGCCCCCAGAGGCCAAAAGAAGGTGTGAGATCCCCTGCAACTGGGATTACAGACATTTTGTGAGCTACCTGTAGGTGCTAAAATCAAACCCATCTCCCGAATTCTCTGGGAGAGCAGCTAGTGCTCTTAATTGATGAATCATCTCTTCCTCCCCCAGAGGCCAAATTTAAAGGGCACAATGAGCCCTGGTACGAGAAGCCCACTCCAATACACCAATACCTGCCATCTAAAGTAACGCAGCAAACCGTATCTCAGCCCTCCTCCCCTAGAAGCAGAAACCCAGGACACCCAAACTCAGGTAGCCAGTGCTAGTTTCTGCTCTATACCGACAAGTGGGAGTCAGGTCCCTGACCCCACACTCAAGGGACAGGAGAGAGGCACTAGTTGTAGGTGTTTATCTCAAGGACTGCTGACATGAAAGACAACGCACACAATATTGTTACAGTGAATATTGTGGCTAGGAATGTGTTTCTTTAACAAATGGGGAGGGGTCTTACTACCTTGTCCAGGTTGTCCCCAAGTCCCCAGAGTCTTGGGCTCAAGCAATGTTCCCACATCAGGCTCCCACATCAGGTGGCTGTGACCACAGCCTGGCTTAGAAGCATCTTCCCAAACTGGAGTTCTGTTTGAGAAACTGGCTGAATCACAGTAAACCCACTAATGACTCAGCTGTCTGAGATGGATCCCCCACAACAAACGGCTACGGGGACTACTGCTGTGTAGCCTGAGACGGACCCCCACAACAAACAGAGTACTACGGGACTGCTGTGTAGCCCTAGACATAGGCTCACAGCATCAAAATGACTATCAGTAGCCAGCCCAAGCCCTCTACAAACACTGATAAAGCTCAACAGTGCCAAAGGCAGCACTTGAGCAAGGCTACCACAGGGTGGGCGAGGGGCAGGCGAGCAAGGCTACCACAGGGCGAGCGAGGGGCAGGCGAGCAAGGCTACCACGGGGCAAGGGGCAGGCTCTGACTTTAGTGACTTTTGAGTGTCTGGCACCCTATGTGACCTGGTTTCAGTACAACCGAGGCCATAACCAGTCTGTCACTCTCCAGGGACATCTTGTGCAGAGCAAGCCCAGCCCCTTCTCACCATCCTTTCTCCATAACAAAATGTCAACATGGTGGCTTGCTGTGCACTGGTGATTCAGACTTGTGACTGGCTTGGGCCACCTCTACCCAACGACCAAGTGTGAACTCTCCCTCTGAATACTGTGCATGACTTAGAACTAGACTGCCAGGTTACCAGGTTTCTTTGCTGAGTCCTTCCCTTTCCCCCGTGAGTGGACAATAAACCCTGCACATTTGAAAAAGATACCTGACAGACCGCTTGCCTGTGTCGGACAATACTGCAAGTACAATTGCTGAGGGAGGTCACAGCTCATCATGGGCTAAAGGAAGAAACATGTGGAACGCCCAGCCAACCCGAGCATCCTCATTCTGCAGAACCAAATCCAACCAAATCCACAGCTCCTATGGTATCTCCTCACAGAACCCAAGAAGCAACCAAACCCAACAGGCATCAAGAATAACAAAAATAGGCCTCTGAGTAAAAGGCTCTCAGCAGAGACCAAAGCTGGCCAAGAGTCTCAGGTAGGAACATCAGGCACAGACTGAAGAACTAAAAGCACCATGAGAAAAGCGACGTGGTGTGGGACAGGGGTTGGTTTATTTATTTGTGGTTGGCTTTTTGAATCAGGATCTCACTAACTCCAGCTATCCCAGAACTTACAGAGATCCACCTGCCTCTGCTTCCTGAGTGCTGAGATTAAAGGTGTCTGCTATCAAACGACGACGACGACGACGACGACGACGAAGAAGAAGAAGAAGAAGAAGAAGAAGAAGAAGAAGAAGAAGAAGAAGAAGAAGAAGAAGAAGAAGAAACAGCAGCTTTGAAAGTGGAAAGTTCATAATCAGATGATGTTATTTCTGAACTAAAAATCCATTGGCGGGCTTAGCAGCAGGCTTGAGATGGCAACACACTGCGGCTTTGAACATAGATCTGTGGAAAGTGTCCCCACAGCAGAGGAAGAGATCTGAGAGCACATCTATGGGGAACAACAGGCAGCATGCCTGCAACTGCATCCTCATAGGAAACAGACATGCAGATGGAATGTGTTACTGAACCCCAAGTTCAGCAAAAGGTATAGATTCACAGCTCCAAATGTCCAGAGAACACCCAGCAGGCAACCTCAGGAGAGCACACAGACACAGCAGAGCCATCAACACCACAAGAAAATCCTGAGCCCAGCCAGAGGGTGACAGAGGAAGCACAGAACAGCTGAATAGTGTTCTGCTTTTCGAAGCCAGAAGAAGAAGAAAGCTATCAAGCAAGAGCACTGACCTCAGTGACAATGTCCTCTGAGGAGACAGGCGTGCGCTAGCGCATGCTCAAAGAAAGTGGCTGAGGAGACAGGCGTGCGCTAGCACATGCTCAAAGAAAGTGGCTGAGGAGACAGGCGTGCGCTAGCGCATGCTCAAAGAAAGTGGCTGAGGAGACAGGCGTGCGCTAGCGCATGCTCAAAGAAAGTGGCTGAGGAGACAGGCGTGCGCTAGCGCATGCTCAAAGAAAGTGGCACAAGCTGCTAAGACCGGGACAAACGTAAGGCACTGCAGGCACTCACGCCCAAGCTGGCCTTGAACTTGGGGCCTTCCTACTACACCAGCTTCCTAAATATTGGGATTACTGGTGTGCCCCACCACTTCCTGCCTCCTCCCTCCTCTCCTCTCCATCCCTCCCTACGCTCCTGAGTATTTATATGCTGAACTGAGGTGCGAGGGCCTTGTACACACTAGACAAGACAACCACTGAGTTTTAGCCCAGCCTCTATCTTCATGTTGATTTTAAAATAAAACAAAAAACTCCTCCCACTGAAGCAGACTACTACACTGTACTTTGGGACTTAGGGCCTCTATTGTTGACATAAGAACCCCTTGAGAGCAGGGCGTGGTGGCACACGCCTTTAATCCCAGCACTTGGGAGGCAGAGGCAGGTGGATTTCTGAGTTCGAGGCCAGCCTGGTCTATAGAGTAAGTTCCAGGACAGCCAGGGCTACACAGAGAAACTCTGTCTCAAAAAACAAAAAACAAACAAACAAACAAAAGAACCTCTCGTGTGTGTGTGTGTGTGTGTGTGTGTGTGTGTGTGTGTGTGTGTGTCTCGGGGTGACCCACTGTGAGACCCCACAGTGGGAAGGAAGGAAGACAGAAACAGAAGTCCATGAGTTAATAGAAGCATTCAGGATCCACAAAACCAACCATGGGTAGAAATGTAGCAGATAGGACAAAGACAAGCAGAAAGGCATGAGGACAGGGGACAAAGGCAGGAATGAACAGAGAATGGCCCCTCTCTACACTGACAGGCTTATACTGCGTGGGCTCACACCGCTCACACAGTCAGAACAGAGCAGGAAAATCATGCTTTTTGCCCAATGTAAGTTGTGCCTTTAAATGAATCACTGCAAACTACTGTGTGTAGGACTGAGCAACATGAGGCCTGAAGGTCTCAGTGTAGCCCTGGGAGAGGACTATAAGATCCCAAGCCAGAGTCCTGCAGGTAGCCTCCTGACAACACTGAATGGCCCTGGACACCTCTGCAACCTCCTAGACCAAAGCTGCCTTCCACCTCATTCTCTGGAGATTCCCTTTTATTTCTAACAAAGAACTAAAACAAAGGCCATAATTTGTCTTCACATAATAAAAACAGCCACTAGCTGATGCTACTTTTGTAACCTGCTAAGGCTTTCCTATTTCCTTGGTGCCAAAAGAGGAACATAGATCAACTAACTCTCTGGTGACAATTCAGCACACTCTGGGCTGCACTGCAGACAGTGCTGAGCACACGACAGGCGTGTGTGAACTACCACCGCAGGCGTGTGTGAGCTACCACAGCAGGCGTGTGTGAGCTACCACCATCCGCCTTCCTTGGACCCTTGCTCTCTACCTCACTTCTCACTTGAGCCTGAGGGGAAGCCAGGGTGGCCAGAGCCTCCCAGTCCACCCTTGATGGCTCCTGTGGCTCCTCTCTCTATAGTCCAGGCACCCCCTCCCAACCCCCACCATATGCCACCAGAGGATGGCCCTCCCCATGTGCTATGCCTGCTGGCCTGCAACACCCTACACAGAAGCCTCTGCCCCATCTCAAAAAGCCTGGCATTTGGCAATATATGGGCATACCACGCCAACCTTCCCACAGCTGCCACTTGGGAACAAACATCCCTTTAGCTTTACCAAGTACAACACCACGAGGTGGCCACGAGTCATCCCCACAGGTTCAGGGTGATAGGGCAGGGGTTGGGCCCCTCTTGAGACACTAAATCTTACCTGCAAACGGCAGACTCTCCTGTGACTATCCAGGCACATCTAGGACTTCCCCTGCACATGCTTTAATGAAGCTCACGTCATACAGGTCAGAGGACATGCAAACTACAAACAGGCAGAAAATGACTCTATGGCTCTCCCTTCTCACAGTAGCCTAGTGTCACCAGTTAGACTAAGAGAAACAGGCCAGCCACTCAAGCCACAGGCCAGCTCCCTTTCCTGCCATCGTCAGCAACCACAGCACCCCGCCTGCCACACTCGAGCTGCACAAACACAAGAGCAACACAGAAGCCTTCCTCAGGAACAACAGCTACTCTGCAAAAATGAAGTAAGCAAGCAGAGTGCCACGGGAGACCAGTCTGCTACCGTCTGCTAAACCTGTTCCCATGCCTCTCAGGCCCTCACCTCTGCGTGAGCTTCCTCAGGATCCTGTGGGTTCTATGTACTGCCAGTGAAGACAGCACAGAGACAGAGGCCACGGCACAGCATCTTCCCCAGATGCACAGCCAGCGTTGGGGGAAGACCAAGGCAAAGACCATTATGTAGGACACAGAGCATGAAAGTCCCTGGGAACAGCCCACAGTATGCGAGGAAAACATTTCCTGCCACGCCATCCAGCCTACCAGGAACTGGCCACAGCACCAGCCCTGCATCTTCCCACTGGCTGGAATACATGTCTCTTGGAGCAGACGGCAGTGCAGGGATACTGGACAGGCACCCTCACCATCTCTGTGCTCCAGCGAGTAGCCTTTCAACAGAGACACAAGACACCTATGATCTTACCGAGCAGAAGAAATGTAAGGACAAAATGAAAACCTGAGCGTGTGTGATCCACTAAGTGGCAATGGGGCAGCGTCGCCTGCACAGGTGCACAGTGAGGCAAGGCAGGGACAGCAGGAAGAGAAGATGGCACGAGTGCAGACCAGGCAAGGAAAACCACAGCACCTTCCCAAGACTGAATGCAGGCGGCACCACAGACCTGCCATTAGAAACCAGGGCAAGGTCCAAGTTAGGCACACTGCTGTGACTTCTAACGAGAGTTGAGGGACCAAACTTTCTGGTGATTTAACTTAAAAAGAAGTCAAGAACCTGGGAAGATGTGTCGTGTCACACGTGTGCCCTTGGTGTGTATGCACAGCACATGCCCCAGGTACCATCTGTCCCCGTAAGTGTCACTGGGAGCAAGAGGAGATGGGAGGGAGTGGGAAAGAGAGAAGCAAGCATGGTGTGGGGACACTAACCCAGGTTATAATGCTACAGGACTGGTCAAGCAGCCCTCAGTGGGGACAAGGCCTAGTGGGGCAGGAGTGAGCAGCTTGCCTTGCCACAGGCCAGCTGACTAGGGA